>OZ024741.1:155445168-155525168 GCA_964016885.1 Eledone cirrhosa
TTATCATTGCTCTCCTTGCTCTCCTTGATCTCTTTTTCTCCTTACTCTCCCTACTCTCCTTGCTCTTCTTTTCTCCTTGCTCTCCTTTTCTCCTTGCTCTCCTTGCTCTTCTTTTCTCATTGCTCTCCTTGCTCTTCTTTTCTCATTGCTCTCCTTGCTCTTCTTTTCTCATTGCCCTCCTTGCTCTCCTTTTGTCATTGCCCTCCTTGCTCTCCTTTTCTCATTGCTCTCCTTGCTCTCCTTTATCCCTTTTACTCCTTGCTCTCCTTGCTCTCCCTTTCTCGTTCTCCTTGTTCTCTTTTTTTCCTTGCCCTCGTTGCTCTTTTTTCTCCTTGCTCTCCTTGCTCTCCTTTTCCCCTTGCTCTCCTTACTCTCCTTTTGTCATTGCCCTCCTTGCTCTCCTCTACTCATTGCTCTCCTTGCTCTTTTTTTCTCATTGCTCTCCTTGCTCTCCTTGCTCTCCTTTCTACCCTTTTCTCATTGCTCTCCATTTTCCTTGCTCTTTTTTCTCCTTGTTCTCCTTGCTCTCCTTTTCTCATTGCTCTCCTTGCTCTCCTGTCTCTCCTTTTCTCCTTCCTATCCTTGCTATCCTTGTATCTGTACTTGTTTATATACAAATACAATGATAAAAGGAGGAATATGAAAACAATGATAGTAAGGAGAGTACACCCCCCCCCCCCCCACACACATATATATATATATATATAATTCAAGAAAGAAGAGTGACATGGTTGGCTATACAAAAAGAGCTTTATTCACATCGCTGACAATTGCTACTCGCTTGATGTTGCGTCAATCGATCTCCAATACTTTGTTTATAACCAGTCGTTTCTTCAGAGCGTGCTAAACTGAGGAAGATACTCAAGGCATGGCTTTTATAGAGGAGTGATATTAAACCAGAACAATAATATCAATAATAAAATAACTAGATACTGAATAGTTAAAATAATAACATCAATATAAATAAGAAATAGAGTATAATGATGAATCTAGCATATTAAACGTTCGTTTCATATGCTAGATTCATCATTATACTCTATTTCTTACTTATATTGATGTTATTATTTTAACCGGATTCATACGGAACCCGGTCATTGAAATGATCATAGTATAATAAACTTTTCAAGGATTTACACCAGTCCAGCCTCCTGTTATTTTATTTATAATAATTAACTCCGTATTAGCACCACCAACTACACAAACGAAGACGGGTGAACTGCAGTACGTTGAGTACTCTCCATAATATTACATCAAGATTGACCATACGGTATGACCAATTCTATCCAGTGGTGAACCAACAAACCTAAATAAATATAAATATATATATATATATATATATATATATATAACGGTGGAAATGTGGTAAGGAACCAGGTGGACCATAACGCACCAAAGTACTCAATACTTAGGGTAGTAGAGTGGGTAATAGGAACGAATAGGACCCTGACGGCTGAGCTCAAGCCGTTTCGACGGCTAATTCTGGACGGGGTCCTACTCGTTCCTATATATATATATATATATATATATATATATATATATATATATATATATATATATATATATATATACATATATATATATATATATACATATACACATATACACATATATATGTGTGTTGTTTGTGTGTGTGTACATATCTGTATGTACGTCTGTGTATGTGTGACTATGTATATTTGTGTATACCCAACTGACCTCCCGCCATCCTTTGTATGTTTTTATCTATATGCATGTGAATAAACACATTAACATCTCCCGGCTAATCACCATGTCTGTCTAACCTATCCTACGTGTCGTAAAATCTTTATCACTCGTAACTAGGCCCTGAGGTTGTCATTCCATTCCTGCTTTTGCTGAGGGTGGGTTTGTATCTGTTTGTGTACTCCTGTGTATCTATTCCTATGTGTCATAACGTTTTTGTTACCAATCACATGGTTGTGGGGCTGTTGCTGTTCCATTCATGATTTCTATTCAGGATAGGTTTAGTTCCTCTTATATGGATGGCCTCTTTTGCTAGTTCGATAATTGCATTCGCTCTGTGAATAGATATAATTTTCGCCTCAATGTTTTCCAGTGAGCCACCATGTTCTAGTTTAGAATGTTAGTAGAGCACTAATGAGGTTTTCTTGTCTTTGAAATACCACCAGCTCTCCTTCAACTTGTCTCCTATACTAAGAGCGTCTTGTACTGCGTACGCCCTGGTCGTATTCCTACTTTGAGCATCTTATTCTGTTTACGAGATTTCTAGTTTTATAATTAACCTATGAGCTTACCATACAGACTAAGTAATTCGTATCAGGAGGCGGCTTTTCTAAAACGTAAATTGTTCTGATTAGTGATTTGGTGGAGATAACTGTATCGATAAAAATTGCGTGTTCCGGTTTTAACAGCGGAAACCTTGTCTGTGAATTTAACATGCACTCTTAACGCAGATCCCAAGGAAATTCAGCCAGTGTTACAGCTGTTTGACTAATGCTCGTGATAGTAACGTGCAAGTTGTTGAGCATTCTCTAAACACATGTACTCTTAAGGCAGTTTTCATGATGATTCAGTGTGATACAGTGTCTGACAAGATGGCCTTTTGAATCGCAAGGATAACTAATTTTGCCAGCTGAGTGGACTGAAGCATAGGGAAATAAAATGTCTTGTTTAAGGACGCAAGCACAGTCGTGAATTGAACTCATGACATTCCAATCGTGAGCTGAACACCACTAATCACTAAACTAGGTACGTTCATATCTACGTTAATACAATTTCTCTAACGTACATTTCCATTCGTTTTCTAAAGATTTCGGATTTATGAGCCAAATCTTACCTTTTGTCATCGTCGTTGTTGTTGTTGTCGTTGTTATTATTGTTGTTGTTATTGTAGTTGTTATTTGTGTTGTATTGATTGTTGTCACTGTTTTAATCTTCTGAATTCTAAACGAAGGCGCCATGTAGCATGTCATAACGTCGACCTAAGCACAAGAGACCGTGTCTGGCTAAGTCGTTTGGGTATTTGGCTCACAATCTTAAGGTTGAGAAAAGTTGAGAAAAAGCTGACAGAAGCGTCTCTGTTCACCTTTTACAGTCTCTAGGGATACTTTACTAATTTTCTCAACTATTATTTTATAGTGATCGACTATTATTAAATTCATTTGTGCTGAGTCGATTGTATTTCAGAAACAGCTACAGTAGCAAAGAAAATACACCAGTGGAAGTTTTAGTAATTGAAATATGTTGGAACCATATGTGCTGTGCGACGAGGGGGGGAGAATGAGAGAGAGAAAACGAGAAAGAGAGCGAGAGAGCGAGAGAGAGAGAGAGAGAGAGAGAGAGAGAATGCCGCTGAAGTTAACATTGTTTTTCCTCCTTTCGAGGTTGATAATTAAAATACCAGACCCATAGTGGTTCGATGAGGCCTTTCTCTTACCAATTTCTTTTTGGCTGTAGTGAGGGTGAACATGGCGGAGCAGACCTGAAATAATCGAAACGTCGGTTAGTACAGTCCAGCTCAGACAATTGGTTTTATCAATAGTCACATGCACACACACATACATAGACACATACACTCACAGATACAAACACAGATACACACACACCCATACAGTCACACATGCACGCGTACATATACAGGTACACATACACACACACTGACACAGACAGACATATGCACACATATTCACACAGACACACACACATACAAAGATACAAACATACATCGACACATACACATACATTCATAGAGACACACATAAATAGCAGCAGCTCAGTTAGACACGGATTTGAAACAATCTAGAAAACACCAGAAACATCTACATTCATATGAACGAAGAATGATTTCAAGTGGAAACAATTAAAGGTGTTTTTGAGCGTAGAGAATTGCTTATTTTATCGAAAACATAATCAAAAACATAATGAAAACAATAAAGGTAATAATAATGTAGTCGTTTTGTAAATTGTGTGCAGGTGAGATAGTATCTTGGTATGTTACTTAGCTTTCAGGTGAGATAATATATTTCTATAGTACTTGGCGAAAATGTTAAAGATGAGTTGTAAAACCAGTGTGATAAATTGAATTGACACGGAACAGCAGCCGAAGCAGGAAGGCGTCTGTAATTTTATTCCTTTCCAAACAACATGTCTACTAATTGTGCTCATGATTTAACAATATTCTGTGTGCTGCACTGGATTCAACATTGCCGCAATCATTAGCTCCCAGATTTGGGACATTTGCCCACATACATAGATACACATATAGGCAGCGAATTGGCAAAGTCGTTAGAACGTCGGGTAGAATGCTTTATGGTATTCGTCCCGGCTCTCTGGTATCTGAGTTCAAATCCCGCCGAGATCAACTTTGCCTTTCATCCTTTCAAGGTCGATAAAAAAGTACCAGTCTAGTACTGGGGTGGATTCTTCCTCTATATCTCTTTCTCATTTCCTCTCTTTTACTTTCTTTTTTTTCTGGATGAAATCTGCTCTATTCAGGCTTAAAATGCCCAAGAAACGCCGTATGTCAATGCGGATCCCCTATGGCTCTATTAGGAGTCACGGGGCCATACATACATACATACATACATACACATACATAGATACACACTCGAGCATAGAAACACATAGATACATACACACACATATATATGCGTGTGTATGAGCAAATGATGTCATTTATCATAGCCTCAGGTTGACCAATTTCTTGTGAGTGAAACTGAGGAGAAGGAAAGTAATTATGTCACGCTGAATCTCCCTGACAATTACATTAAGGCTACTCATATCTGTAGAATGCTCAACCACATACATCCTAATTTCATGAGCTGGTTGTTTCGTTGATCGAACAACCGGAACACTCATCGTCGAAACCGAGGGATGTCCATCTATGATTTAATATAATGTTCAATGTTCTCTCTATACTTCATCTGGTAAAGCGCATGGCTTGATGTTTATGGTATTTGACTCACGATCCTAAGATCATGAGTTCGATTCCCAGACCTGGCAGATCGTGGCTTGTTAGTTCGGGTATTCAGCTCAGTGCATTGTGTTCTCGAGCAAGATAGTTTGTTTCACGTTTCTTCAGTCCACTCAAATGGCAAAAATTAGTTGTACCTACCCTGCTTAATCTCGCAGAACTATGTTGAAGGTACTCGCTAAATTCACAAGCAAGGTGTTTGTTGATGAACTGGAACACACGTTGTTGGAACAGATAGAGGTCTTCCCATATACATACTCATATATACATATTGTTTTACTCTGAGTGGGTCATCCTATCCTCCAAACCCACAAAAATCACAAGCACCAGTTAAGTTTCACTTCAGTTTTTATTATTTATTAATCAGGTAACTAATCCACTTCTTGGTTGGTTTAGTAATTAAATAGTTTTTTAATTGTCAAAGTTCTTTCGTCGCACATTAGGTCACCTTCTCAATGATGTTTTTGACCATCTATTTCTCCACATTGTTTTAATTTTCTTTTATTTACTTCATTTTGACTACCTGACTGATAACACTGGGCAAAAGAAAAACTTGTCTGGTGCCTGGAATATTTCAACGAATTCGTAAGTAATTTTGCCTGCTGAATTCAAAAATAACTTCAGTTTTTTCTATCAGGTTTAGTTTTCTGACTAGACTTAATAGAGTAAGTATTTTATTCATACAAAAGGCATATAATATGAATCAATAAAGAGAGCGTAACACAAAACAAAACAAAGTACAAATAAAATTTCAAAATTGGAATCATATGATTCCAGTTCCTCAGTGAAATAACAACCCAACCAGAAACTGGGCATATGAGAGTACTGACAAAGTTATACACCTCAACAACATGTGTACTCGTCTCTACCACACTAATTCGGATTGCCTGAAGAGGTCACAGCCAAAGATGGCTGTCACCGAAATATATATAGCAGTAATAAACGAAGCCAAATTTTAAACATTTGACTTATTTATTTTATTTTATTTTACATTACTCCGGAGTAACCAAACCAACCTGCGCACTTCGTCGAGTGCTCCAATCTGCATACTAGGTGTTGGTATACAACCAACATATACTAAAAAAAAAAAAAAAAAAAAAAAAATATATATATATATATATATATATATATATATATATATATATATATATATATATATATATATATATATATATATATCTAGGGCGGGTAAAATTCCCGAGATCCATGGACGAGTTCTCTCCAGCGGTTTCTGTCCCTCATTATCGCTGCCATGTCCTACGTCTCGAACAGCCCAGTGTCTGTCCTTAGGGCATCAACGAGGATGAAAAACTCAGAGCTGTATGGGAGCCTCCCAAGAGTCAGCTCAAAAGTGACACAGAGGAGACTGAGGTTAGCTGGACATGCTCACCGACATCAAGAGTTGACATATATATATATATATATATATATATATATATATATATATATATATATATACGTACCTAATATCTTAAATCTTTAAGCTCTGTGTATATATATCATATTGTCCACTTCAAATGTTAAGAAGATATATTTTAAAAACCTAAACTATTCGATTAAATATTTATATGAATTTTTTCCCGGTTCTCTGTTTGAATTGCAACTTTCACATCTTCAAACCTAATTTCTGAACCATTTCAGACTACTAAATCAATTATCTTTCTCTCAGAATTAAAGAATTACAATTTCCCATGTAATTCTTTTATACTAAATCTAATTCTTTTCTGTATCCAACTGTCTTTAGACAACAGAAGATTTTATATTCTATATTCTATTCATGCTGTTACCACAGATTCAAACTTATAAGTTCTAAAATTAGAACCATCAAATGAAAGGTGATTAAAATCATTATCTGTTATATTAAAGCTTTAAAGCTGGTGAATATTTCGTGCAAAACGTCGGTTACACCGGAAAGGAAATGGAATGCGCGCGCGTATGTGTATCAGAGAGAGAGAGAGAGAGAGAGAGAGAGAGAGAGAGAGAGAGAGAGGGAGAGAGAGATAGAGAGAGAGGGAGATAGATAGATAGATAGATAGATAGAGAGAGAGAGAGAGAGCGGTGGTGATGGTAGCGCTAACGTCAAGAGATATATTTTTTATAAATCGAAAACGATTATATTATTTGTGTATGTTGCATATATATATATATATATATATATATATATATATATATATATATAAGGCGAGTAAAATTCCCGAGATCCATGGACGAGTTCTCTCCAGCGGGCTCTGTCCCTCATTATCCTGCGTCTCCAATATATATACATATATATATATATATATAAATAAAATAACTGGAGGCTGGACTGGTGTAAATCCTTGAAAGGTTTATTATACTATGATCATTTCAATGACCGGGTTCCATATGAATCCGGTGATATCATCAGGTATTCGAAATATAACAAAGGAATATGTAAAAACCATGCGTCCGAAAAATCAGAGACAGAGAGGACGACTGACAAACTAGCTGCTTTCACCTCGGCCAGTTGTCCTCAAAGTAATGGCTACTCACTCTGCTAATGACCATCTGGTGAGGGGGCGTAGGCTTATAATGTACTACCACCTCTCCGTCAAAGAATAAAAAAGGAGAAGAAAGAAAGAAAGAAAGAAGAAAAAAGAAAGAATCAGCGTAAGGGTCACACTACAGTCATGCTAGAAAACGCCGCGAAAAATGGAATTCCAAAGAATCTATATTTTAACAAAGGCATATATAATGGGTGTCTGTATGGTCTAATGTGTGAACAGAAAATTGGAACGTTAAACTTATGTTACGAGTTATAGGATGAAGTTAAATTAAAAAATAATAAGTTGAAAAATAAATTAAAAAAAAAGTTAAAAAATTATTAGAAAATTAAAGGTTAAGGTAGCGAGATTTATTTAATGAACTTACAGAGAGAGTCTTATATAAAAAAGTTAATCTCGATAAGATATTAGGGTGGGATATAGAGTAAAGATTAAAGCCTTCGATTGTGAATCCCAGCCAGCACCTCCTAACCAGGTGTCAGCCAGTTTCGAGTGGTATCGTCCAGCGAAAGAAATGGAAATTAATTATTTCGAGTACTCTAGGAACGTAGCTACCTTAGGCCCCGGGTGTGCTAGCGGGAAGTCTACAATTTCGACAGACGTTTTCTAGCATGACTGTAGTGTGACCCTTACGCTGACTTCTTTCTTTTTTCTTCTTTCTTTCTTCCCCTTTTTTATTCCTTGACGGAAAGGTGGTAGTACATTATAAGCCTTCGCCCCCTCACCAGATGGTCATTAGCAGAGCGAGTAGCCATCACTTTGAGGGCGTCTGGTCGAGGTGAAAGCAGCTAGTTGGTCAGTCATCCTCTCTGTCTCTGATTTTTCGGACCCATGGTTTTTACATATTCCTTTGTTATATTTCGAATACCTGATGATATCACCGGATTCATATGGAACAGGGTCATTGAAATGATCATAGTATAATAAACCTTTCAAGGATTTACACCAGTCCAGCCTCCAGTTATTTTATTTATAATTAACTCCGTATTCGCACCACCAACTACACAAACGAAGACGGGTGAACTGCACTACGTTGAGTACTCCCCACAATATTACACCAAGATTGATCATACGGAATGACCAATTCTATCCAGTGGTGAACCAACAAACCTAAAGATATATATATATATATATATATATATATATATATATATATATATATATATGAATGAAAAGTGGCGTGCTGCATTGTGGCGAATATGAACATATGAATAAAAATAGACCAAGAAACAAGAATGTCCTTCATCAGTAGTCTGCTGATTATCATTGGTATTTCTCCGCATTAAAGACTAGATACCTAAAATCAGTGCGAGCGATAACTAAATTAAGTTATCGGGACAGAGGAAAACAGAGGAAAGGAAACAAACAACATGGTAGTAATGCAACTTAAAGAGAGGAAGAGAGAGACAAGTCAATAAATCTTGTGGGCTTAAGTTCGACAAATCAAAATGACGAGAAGAAATAGACGCGTCCGAGCCACGAGAAGATTGAGAGAGGAAAGAAATTCAAGCAGGTCAGACGGGAAGAAGTGAGAGAGAAGGAGTAGCAGAGAGTGAATGAGTGAAAGTGCGAGGAAGGGGCCAGCCGATAGTGAATGTGAAGAAATACCAACGATAATCAGCAGACTACTGATGGAGGACATTCTTGTTTCTTGGTCTATTTTTATTCATGTATTCATATTCGCAACAACGCAGCACGCCATTTTTCATTCACATATATTTTTTCTGTCACCTTACTGCTATCCCCTTCTTCTCTCTCCCCCTTCTCTCTCCTTCACCTCTTGCTTTCCTCCACTCCCGCTGCTGGTCACTCACTATCGGCTGGCCCCTTCCTCACACTTTCACTCATTCACTTTTTGCTACTCCTCCTTTCTCACTTCCTCCCGTCTGACCTGAATTTCCCGTCTGACCTTGAATTTCTTTCCTCTCTCAATCTTCTCGTGGTTCGGATACGTCTATTTCTTCTCGTCATTTTGATTTGTCGGACTTAAGCCCATAAGTTTCATTGACTTGTCTCTCCTTTCCTCTCATTACGTTTCATTACTACCATGTTGTTTGTTTCCTTTCCTCTGTTTTCCTCTGTCCCGATAACTTAATTTAGTTATCGCTCGCACTGATTTTAGGTATCTAGTCTTTAATGCGAAACAATACCAACGATAATCAGCAGACTACTGATGAAGGACATTCTTGTTTCTTGGTCTATATTTATTCATATATATATATATAAAATAAAATAAAATAAAATAAAATAAATAAGTCAAATTTTTAAAATTTAGCTTCGTTTATTACTGCTATATATATTTCGGTGACACCCATCTTTGGCTGTGACCTCTTCAGGCAGTCCGAATTAGTGTGATATAGACAAGTACATATGTTGTTGAGGTGTATAACCTTTTCAATACTCTGATATGCCTAGTTCCTGGTTGGGTTGCTAATTCACTGAGGAACTGGAATCATATCGTGTTGGTATACAACCAACATATACTCAAAATCTATATAAATCTATATAAATATATATATATATATATATATATATATATATATATATATATATATATATATATATATATATATATATATATATATATATATATATATATATTGTTATACTTTGGGAGGGTCATGTTGCCAATAAGAAACACACGCACCAGTTGCTTTCACTTCAATTTATTATATATTTATAAATCTATAAATTTACAAATTTACAAATTTACAAACCTATAAATTTCTGGTTGGTTGGTTGGTTCCACAACCAGATAGTTGTTTATATATATAGTCATAGTCCTTTCGTCACACACTCTGTGACCTCTTCAGTGACTGGAGATTCCTTTCTTCGTTTCTGTGCCTTTCCTTTCTTCTATCCTACGCCATTTTGTTTCTGTGTGTGTGTTGTGTGCTCAGTTTGCGCATGCGCCACATCCGGGTGTCTGTGTGTGTTTGTGTTCATTTTTCTATTTTTCTATTTATATTTTTCTATTTGTTTATTTATTTATTTATTTATTGTTGGTTGGTTGTTTGTTCTATGTGTGTGTCTGTTTTCATTTTGTCCTGTGTGTGTTTTCATTTTGTGTGTGTTTTCAATTGTAAGTTGTTTGTTCTATGTGTGTGTGTGTTTTCATTTTGTCCTTAATTGTAAGTTGTGATGTTGCTGTTCCACTCATATTTTCTATTTAATTTTGGTTTTAATTCTTTTATGCTTACTGCCTCTGTAATTTGCCTAAACATTGCGTCTTTTCTGTGTGTGGATTCTATTTTTATTTCTATGCTCTCTAATCTACCCCTGTGTTCTATCTTAGCATGTTGGTAGAGCACAGATGATTCTTTATTATCTTGGAGGTCTCGCCAGTGTTCATTTATTCGTTCCCCTATACTACGAGCTGTCTCACCTATGTACACTATATTTTTGTTTCTACATTGTCCTTCAGTACATCTTATGCTATACACTACATTTCTAGTTTTACAGTTAATATGGGGGCTTATTTTACAGGTTATACATTTCTTATCTATACATGAGGGTCTTTGGAACGGGTATGTCTTGCTAATAAGTGTTTTTACGGAGGTACCAGGTCTTTCTATCTTAATATTGAGATTATGTTTATTTAGGGCCCTTCTAAATTTGTAGGCTAGTTCGCCTCTAGGGCTTGTATTGATGAACATTACACTCTGGTATTTATTGCTATCATACCATGAGTTTATTCTATTGGCCTTGTTTCTAGTTCTTTCTATTCTATTCCAAAATTTGCTCCTATACAAGGGGCAGGTCCCATTTATGTCATTATTTACCATTTTTTCCCATTTGGTTCTGGCTCCTTTATACACTCTGATTCTATCTCTCTGATTGTAGCCAGAGAACTGCATACGGTGGATGAAGTGTTGTATGTGTCTCTCTAGTTCTTCGGGGTTGCACATGCGGGACACATTTCTCATCACCCGTACCAAATCCGCAATCAGTATGTTGATTTTGGTATGGTCCGAAATGGCCGAGTTTCGGTGGATCAGATGTTTGGAAGTCATGGGTTTGGCATAATGGGAATGGAGGATTTGTTTTTGGTTGTTAATGGTATCTAACCAGAGCTCTGTGTCTAGTACAGGTAATCGATGGTTAGGGTGTCTACTTGGGTAGTCTATAGTAACTCTAATGCTCTGGTGGATGGAGTTTGCTATTTGCTGGATGCTTTCCATTGTGTTTTTCTCTAGTTCCTGACTGTTCTTTAGTGGGGGTGTCTTAACTACGATGTTTATATCATCTACGTAGCGGGAGTACATTATCAGGGTTAAGCTGTCTTCTAATTGTTCATTAAGTTTTTGTTTAAATCTACTGTCCCACCATACCATGAATAAGTTAGCTATGTCGCCTGCAATGCTAACACCAATGGCTGCTCCTTCCTCTTGGGCATATGTTTTTTACCATTAAATTTGAACATATGTTCCTTAAGGGTTACTTTTATGCTGGGAGCTGGGACTTCTACTTAAGCTTACCCATAGTAATAGTTACCTAGACACTTATGACCTTAGCAACCTGTGCCCTACAAGACCAGCAAGAGGCAGACGACCTACCATTACCTCAATGGCCAAGAAAACCCACACAGATAGATGGAACGGGTGGACCAGAGCCATACGGACACCCGAAAACCACGATGAACTGAAGAAAATGATTGCACATGCGGTAGGGGCCAGCATAAAATTAACCCTTAAGGAACATTGAAAACACACACAAAATGAAAACACACACAGGACAAAATGAAAACAGACACACACATAGAACAAACAACCAACCAACAATAAATAAATAAATAAATAAACAAATAGAAAAATATAAATAGAAAAATAGAAAAATGAACACAAACACACACAGACACCCGGATGTGGCGCATGCGCAAACTGAGCACACAACACACACACAGAAACAAAATGGCGTAGGATAGAAGAAAGGAAAGGCACAGAAACGAAGAAAGGAATCCCCAGTCACTGAAGAGGTCACAGAGTGTGTGACGAAAGGACTATGACTATATATATAAACAACTATCTGGTTGTGGAACCAACCAACCAACCAGAAATTTATAGGTTTGTAAATTTGTAAATTTGTAAATTTATAGATTTATAAATATATAATAAATTGAAGTGAAAGCAACTGGTGCGTGTGTTTCTTATTGGCAACATGACCCTCCCAAAGTATAACAATATCGGTTTCAACACACGATTTCAGATAAAGAATCTTGCTAAACAAATTCAGAAACGAAATATATATATATATATATATATATATATATATATATAATTATTATAAGAACAGATTAAAGTTTAAGCAAAGAATCGGTGCTTTCACCGTTAACGAGATCTGAAACTAAAAAAAAAAATCAATCTGTGGACGCAGAAGTAAATTTTTCCAAAAACGTTGCAACCGAAGGAAAATAGACGATACTTTGGTTCGTGAAGACGTTCCCTGGCAATGAATGGGTAATAGCGAAGATACTACGTTACCAAATAAGAATAATGTTTGCCATAATGTCGTAATGCAGACAACCAGACATACAGACAAATATTATAAGGGCGCGACGGAGATCGATAACCGGCGCCTAACACCCCTTTAACAACAGAAAATTGAAAATTAAAAGCTGCAGCTAATATCTTTAGACCGCAAAGAATATATAAATGGAAGTTTAAAGTCAGTCGGAGTAGAAATGTGATTTGTTTAGACTTTGCAAAACTTAGGACACACACACACACACAGAGACAATTTCAATTTTATATATATGTATAGATAATAACAATTGTTTTTACTTTAGGCACAAGGCCAGCAATTTGAAGGGATGCGAAAATCGCTTAAATCGGCTCCAGTACTTACTTTATTTTATCGACCCAGTAGTCATGAAAGGCAAATCTAACCTCGGCGAGATTTGAACTCAGAACTCAGAATGCAAAGGGTCGTAACTCTCTGTCGCGAAGCAGGGTGTCTGATGCTTTACTAATACAGCCAATCCAAATAATAATATAAGAGTGAGACTTTCCTATTTTAGTCTGTCTGACTTATACTCACCTAAAATCTCTCTGAGTGATATCTTAACTGTATATAGGCCAATAATTTTGGGCGAGAGAAAAGTCGATTAAATCAACCCCAGTACGTTACTAGTGCTTTATTTTATCGATTGCGCAAGGATGAAAGACAAATCTAATAATGATAATGACAATAATATAGGCTAAAAATAACAAATTTAGCTCACAAAATCAAGTCTAAATTGTGGATGGTCGTATTCCGAACAACGTGATGGTGAAGAGAACTTGCTTGTACACAATATCACAGAAGGAGGGGCGATTTGGTGTAGATTAATGAAAGCGCCAGAAAACACTTTAATCCGATTATTAAGTGTTAAAGCGTTGATACTTGAAATGTATAGAAGAATTAGAGTATTACTGATAAAATTGAGCAGGTTTGAAAGTCATGGTGATTCTCTTATCTTTCAAATCTTTTCGCGTTTTCTCTTTCCATTTCCTCCTCTTTACATTTCTATACTTCTATCTCCCAAGCTGTAACATACCCCAACACATATGTGGTGATTAAGAAATTTAAGATATTTTATTAGTATTTCAACAAAAGAAAATATATAACGAGGATTGACAAAAATTTCATTTAAGTAGCATTTTAGTTTATAGGTATACATCTATATAGTGAAATCTAAGCAGTAGATCGATTAATGTACATTAACACCCAATTTCATATCCCATGTATCTCCAGAGACATTATAATGCACAAAGATGAATGAGTTGGAGATCGGGAGAAAACTATCCGAGCTTCGCACCAACTTTATAACTGAAAACACATTTAAAATTATTATACCAAGTTAGGAGAGGCAAAGTTTAATTCATTTCGAAAGCATAGTGGTTTGTTAACATATCGTGTAGTAACGAGATGAAAAGAAAGTGATGTAAGAAAGTTGAGCGGTTAAAGATAAATAACCGTGTAATTCTAAAAATAATTAATTAGATATGTATTTAATTTTTTCTATACAAGACGTATATGTGTTTAAGTATTAATTTGTCATTTGTATCTGTTAAGATTTCAGTCAATTAAGTTATAATAGGGATCACTGAAAATAATACTTCTTATGTATATTATGATAATTGTAAAGTAGTATTATATTTTATCTATAAGAATAATAAACTTAGAATAAGAACAAATATTTCTCGGTGCACACACACACACGCACACTGACAGACACAGACACACAGACACACATACACACATACACACACATATACACACAGACACACACTCACATATATTTATATATACATATAATATAGATATATATGAATATAATAATACATTTCAAATTACAAACTAATGACAATGAAATAAAGTTAGGATATGTTATGTTTACATAATTGTATTTATTACATTATACGTATTTCAATAACAAGGTGGGTAGTTATTATGTAATAGTTATATCAGTAACTGGCACCGATATGACATCATCATCATCATCAACATCAGACATTGCAATTATGTGAAGTGATTACGTTGGTATGTTGATATGTCGCAAGCAAAATAGTTCCATCCTGGTGTAAATCCAGCAAACATATGACATACCAAATCTAGTTTCTCCTTAGTGTTTGTGTAGTAGAAGTATCTATTTTCTGATTGGTGGAGTTTACAGACTCTAAGATATGTTCATTAATTTTAGGTGGATTGGCAGTATCGGTAGAGGGTCGGACGCCATGCTTTCCAGCATAGTTACGTCCCTTTACGATCTGAGTTCAAATCCCGCCGAGGTTGACTTTGCCTTTCATCCTTACGGGGTCGATAAAATAAAGTACCAGTAATGCACTGGGTAATTGCTGGCCTTGTGCCTAAAGTAGAAACAATTAATTTTAGTGTTGACGGCTAACGTGTGTGGTTTATCTCAGTTGCCACATGGTCATTGTTGCCGATTGTAAAATATAAAATTATTACTCCTTATTATAGTGTTGCGTTCATTCTTCTAGTTAAGTATTGTCTGTTGTCGCTAATAGGATAACTATTGTTCATTTTTATTTACAGGCTATAGATATCTCTGTCTCGTCGCTGCCATGATAACAGCAGCAGCAACAACAAACATCATCAACAACAGCAATATCACCCGCGTTGGTGGTTACATTGATGATGGTAATGATGATGATGATGATGATGATGATGATGATAATGATGATGGTGATAGTAATAATTGTTTCTACTTTAGGCACAAGGCCAGCAATTACTTAGTGCATTACTGGTACTTTATTTTATCGACCTCGTAAGGATGAAAGGCAAAGTTAACCTCGGCGGGATTTGAACTCAGATCGTAAAGGGACGTAACTATGCTGGAAAGCATGGCGTCCGACCCTCTACCGATACTGCCAATCCACCGTGATAGTAATAATTGTTTCTACTTTAGGCACAAGGCCAGCAATAACCCAGTGCATTACTGGTACTTTATTTTATCGACCCCATAAGGATGAAAGGCAAAGTCAACCTCAGCGGGATATAGTAATAATTGTTTCTACTTTAGGCACAAGGCCAGCAATTATCCAGTGCATTACTGGTACTTTATTTTATCGACCCCGTAAGTATGAAAGGCAAAGTCAACCTCGGCAGGATAATGGTTTCTTATATAGGCACAAGGCCAACAAGTTTGGGGAGAGGGGAAAGTCGATTAAATCGACCCCAGTGCGTGACTGGTACTTTATTTTATCGACCCCGTAAGGATGAAAGGCAAAGTTAACCTCGGCGGGATTTGAACTCAGAATGCAAAGGGCCATAACTCTACTCTGCAAAGCATGGCGTTCGACCCTCTACCGATGATAGTAATAATGATAATACAGAATAGATGGATTTGTAAATGAAATGAATAGTGCAAAATTATAGTATCACTTATGTTTACTCAGCTCTTTGACGTTGACAAATTATCAGCAACAATAGAGAGGAGGAAGAGGAAAACAAAGGAGAAAAAAGAAAGAAGAATAAAAGTAAACAAATAAATGGCAATAAAGTAAGGGAAAAGGAAAAAGTAAATTAGTAAAATAAGATATGAAAAACAATATTATGTATAATAAAATTAAAGTTAAAAATTAATAAAATAATGAAAGATAAGACATGAATATATATATGTATACATATATATGTGTGTGTATATATATGTGTGTGTATATATATATGTGTGTATATATATATGTGTGTGTATGTATATATGTGTGTATATATATGTGTGTATATATATATATATATATATATATATATATATATATATATATATATACACACAGACACACATATATATATACATATATATATATATATATATACATAAATATATATGTATATATATAAATGAAAGGTATAGAAATTGTTTTAGCGAGAAGCTAATAGTATTCTATAACATATATATATATATATATATATATATATATATATATATATATATATATATATTATATATATATATACATATATACACACACAGACACACATATATATATATACACATATATATATATATACATAAATATATATATATATATATATATATATATATATATATATATATATATATATATATATATATATATATATATATATATATATATATATATATATATATATGTATATATATAATAATCAATTTCAAATTACAAATTAGTGACATCATGAAATAAAGTAAAATATAAAATATGAAAAATATAAAGTAAAAGATAAAGTTTAAAAAATGATAATGGAGTCGTGTGAATCGTGCCGTACACACAAAATAAAGGATCTAAGGAATAGACTATAGATAATACATCAATAAACAATAAAGATATAAGAATATAAATATACATTACGTAGATTTAAGCTATAGGCAATATAAACATATATATAAATATACTTATTAATAAATAGATAAACACTGTAAAATAATCTAAAAAATATATAATATACTACATAGATATAAGATATAGGTGATGCAAATATAAATGAAATTAGTACATAGTGTGGCTAGTACAATAGGCAATATGTGTGTTATACTTGTGTATCTGTGCTATTGACGATGTATCTCCGAGAAGGTTTTGGTTAGTCTATGAGGGCAAGTGGTTTTAGGTTCGTCCTTTTATTGATAACTATTGACTTCCTTCTTATTATCTCCACGACCTCCGTGTATTTATACTATAGACAGGCACCGGAGCGCCCCCTGTATGTTTGTGTAGATCTAATTTTAGACAAAGACAGGGAATATTTTGTGTTATTAAGTTTAAGCCTCCACACCAGTTCCGAGAGGGCTGTACTATTTCTCTTATCTAGTCTTCTAAATGTGTTACAATGGATGAAGCCCCTTTCCTTAAACTTAGTTGGTGTTCCACCAACATATGTATATACTTGCTTATGCTAACTTTACATTCGTATACGATATTTTTAGCAAGACATTTCCATTCAAAGGGCATAACTTGGGTATCCTAACAGTTAAACAATTAGTTAAAGCGATGGGATTTATTCTATATTCTGTTGATAGATTGGTTAATTGGCTGGGTCGTCTTTTCTATTTCATTGGTACACAATTATATCTATTGGGGTCGCTGCGCCGGAGCGTAATGTAATAAATACAATTCTCAATAGATAACTTCTGTCTTACCGTTATGTTGTATATGAAAATTCTGTCGCGTTTAATCGCCAAGACAATACTCGATATATAGGAGTGCTTTTAGCTGCTTGAACCTGTTTATCTTTGTGACATCGCAAAGGACCATTTACTAATAAATACCATGATAATAAGCAACTATATATATATAGGTGTATATATATATATATATATATATATATATATATATATATATATATATATATATATATATATATATATATATATATATATATATATATATATACATATATACACATATATATATATATGAAATTTTCGCTCTACATGGCTGAATAAAATAAATGTAATCTGAGTTTTACGAATATTAATAATAATATTCGATTCGTTTGCAATTATGCAAACACGCCTAATTTTTAAAGCCATGTCAGTAGAATGAGCCCCTCATTCTTGCTCTTGTGTTGGCATGTAAACAGAACTTCAGACACTAATGTTTCTGGGTATCACCCTTCATCAGTACAGCTCACTGTTCACCTGCCAAACTGTCAGAGTTAGTGAAAATATATGCTATTTTCTAAAATATACAATGACTGATCGGCCTGACTTGCATATTAGCCGACTGGCTGATCAGTCAGATCTGCATATTAGCCAGATTTGCATGACAGCAGACTGGCAAGTCAGTTTCCTGTATACGAGCGATAAATGGCCGGCTTTGCAACATTCAAATAACATTTTTTTTCGCTCTACATGGCTTTAAAAATGAGACTTGTTTGCATAAATTAGTGTCTGAAGTTCTGATTACATGCCAACACAAGAGCAAGAATGAGCGGGTCATTCTACTGATATGGCTTTAAAAATGTGGCTTGTTTGCATAATTGCAAACGAATCGAATGTTATTATTAATATACTCAGATTACATTTATATATATATATATATATATATATATATATATATATATATATATATATATATATATATATATATATATATATATATATATATATATATATATATATATGAATAAAAATAGACCGAGAAACAGGAATGTCCATCTTCAGTGGCCTGCTGATTATCATTGGTATTTTTCGCATTAAAGACTAGATACCTAAAATCAGTGTGAGCGATAACTAAATTAAGTTATCGGGACAGAGGAAAGTAAACAAAAAACATGGTAGTAATGCAACGTAAAGAGAGGAAAAGGGAGACACGTCAATGAATCTTGTGGGCTTAAGTCCGACAAATCAAATGACGAGAAGACATAGACAAGTCCGAGCCACGAGAAAAGTGAGAGAGGAAATAATTTCACGCAGGTCAGACGGGGGGAAGTGAGAGAGGAGGAGTAGCAGAAAGTGAGTGAGTGAAAGTGTGAGGAAGAGGCCAGCCGAGAGTGTGGGACCAGCAGCGGGAGTGGAGGAAAGCAAGAGGTGAAGGAGAAAGAAGGGGGAGAGAGAAAGAGGATAGCAGTAAGGTGACAGAAAAAATACGAACCACAGCGAAGGGAAAAAATATATGTTGCAAATATGAACATATGAACAAAATTAGACCGAGAAACAAGAATGTCCATCATCAGTAGTCTGCTGATTATCATTGGTATTTCTACGCATTAAAGACTATATATATATATATATAGATAGATATATATATATATATAATTGTATTTATTACATTATATATATGTATATATATAAGATCGGACTCCGCCAAGTGGACGTACTAATACCTCTCTTATTTATAATCTTCATGAACAGGATTGATATGCACAGCTGGGCTAGAAGTTGTATCAAGACCAACAAGTTTAGGATCTGTTGGCAGGAATATGCACACTACATGGTACTACTCGTCAGAAGGTAATCTCCGACATCTTGAAAGATTTGCTATCGAGAGCTGTACGGCAAGATTGAGACAATCTACAAAGATTGAGATATCCGTCCTCTCAAGGAAGCCTTTGCAGTGCACTCTACTTGTGAGTGATGTGCCATGGAAGCAGGTGGGTAAGTTTAAGTATCTCGGGGCTATGTACACGTGTAATGGAAGTTAGGAGGCTGGATTGAGTCTAAGAATTACAGGAGTTGTGCCGTAATGCGCTAGCTTTAGTATTCAATCATTAGAAGATAGATGTAAAAAACAAATATCGCTAACTTCAATTAGGTATTCGTGGCTACAACAAACAATGTTTGTAATGTATGTTCCCAAACAACAATATCAAGCCGGGTGTGTTAAAATTTGATGGCGATTTGATTTTAATGTTTAGGTCACAGAAATGTTCTTTTAAGCAGCCCATCTTAACATATTCTTCCCTATTTGTGTTATTTTCGACTTGCATAGTTCATTCCAGATTTGTCTGGCTACAAATCACAGAGGCGACAAACATAAGCTAACTCCAACCAAAATTAAGCAGAACACATGAGTGGAATAGCAACATCACAACTAGTAATTAAGGAGAAAATGAAGACATACAGCCACACACAAAAAACAAATCAGACGCACACAGATAGAACAAACAACCAGCCAGTGACAAGTAAATAAACACATCCACACACACAGATGTAACGCATACGCAAACTAAGCACACAACACACAGCACACAAATCAAGATGGTGTAGGACAGAACAAAGGAGAGACAAAATAAAGACCTAGTCACTAAGGAGGTCACAGAATGTGTGACGAAAGAGCTTTGACAATATATAAACAACCATCTGGTTATTGAACCAACCAACCAACCAGCCGGAAATTTATAAGAAATTGAAGTGAAACCCAACAGGTGCGTGTATTCTTATTGGCAGCATGACCCACCCAAAGTATAACAATATCTGTTTCAACACACGTTTTCAGATCAGAAATCTCGCAAAACAAATTCAAAAACGAATTATATATATATATATATATATATTGATATATAGATATATATTGATATATATATATATATATGTGTGAACACACACATACACACGCACACACACATACACACACACATATATGTATACATGCACGTACACGGAAAAGGGTATATTAGACAGACAGGTTATATATTTCATTACATGGCCGTGTAATGTGACGTCATCAGTGTACAGACATAACTTCCGGCCATTATCGATACGAAAAGGTAATAGCCTCAATTCTGTTTCCTGTCACGTGCTATTTCAATCATGGATGAATGGTCGTAACATATTGAATGACGTGATCTCCATGCGACGCTCAATGGCAGCACTCTACAGCAGGTCCACAAAGAAAGATCCCATTACACATAGAGTACACTCTCATACACACATACATACATACACACACACACACGCACAGACACACACATACACACACACACACACATATATATATATATATGTATACACACACACATATATATATATACACACGTACACACACACACACACACATATATATATATATATATATGTATACACATACACACACAGACAGACACACATATATATATAAACATCATTACGCTTTTACGCTTTTCGTTACTAACTAGGACATGTTACCGAATATTGTGTCTTTGGATACAGAGTTGTTGAGAAGTCAGATAATTGTTTCTACGTTAGGCACAAGGCCAGCAATTAACCAGTGCATTACTGGTACTTTATTTTATCGACCCCGTAAGGATGAAAGGCAAAGTTAAGCTTGGCGGGATTTGAACTCAGAAAGGCAAGGGCCGTAACTCTATACGTCAAAGTCAGATAATAATCCCCATTATTTGCTTCCGCTGTGTGTCTCGGTATTCAATCCCCCTCCATCCCTGAAGTCAATTTTACATTTCTTTCGGGTGTCTCTAAATAAAGTAGCATTCAAACAGGGGTGGTGTCATGTTGGTGAAATTGTTAATGTTTGAACGTGTTACTTTGTTCTATCTAATCAACCTCTGTGTATTGTGTGGACTGTGTTAAAACGCCACTTCATTCTGCTAAGGTTTGTGCTTGACAGCTGGTATCAGACTTAAAAGACCAATAGAAACAATGTTTCTTTGATTCTATTATGACGTTCGGTTCTTTTTATTTTCTTGGCATATCCCCTGACAAAGTCTTCAGTAACTGTCTTGTAGTATTCGAAATGTTACCATATTTCCCAGTGTATAATATATATTTTTCTTATCCTCAAATTTGAAGTTAAAGTCTGTATGCTTTATATACACCGAATGTATGTATACAGCAATATCAATATATTATACCCAGGCCATGTGTATAATAATATATTACAGTGTTTTATATTTTGAAAAATAAAAGGTAAGACTTATTCCCACAAGCATAGTAACTTGTTATGTCTATCATCTAACCTATGCTATCTGCATCACTCTCTATCTCTCTTCCTCTTCCCCCCCCTCTCTCTCTCTCCACACACACATATATATATATATGTATTTATATATATATTTATTTATATAAGTATATATTTATATATATATTTATATATATTTATACATATAGGTATATATATATATATATATATATATATATATATATATATATATATATATATATATATATATATAGAGAGAGAGAGAGAGAGAGAGTGAGTGAGAGAGAGATATATGGATGGGGAATGGACAGGTTTCCTTTCAATTTGATTTAATCTTCAGAGAGATGCTGTCATTTATTCAAGTAATTCGGTTAAACGGACACTTTCCTCTCATCATGTTTAAAACAAAAATGGGTGTTTATTTTCTTTCATATATATACATATATATATATATATATATATATATATATATATATATATATATATATATATATATATATATATATATATATATATATATATATATATGTCCCAAGGCTCTGATACCATCAACACTATAAACACAGAGCTGGCATATCTAAGAACTGACTAACTGCCTGATGAGGTCATAGCTATTCAATGGCTATAATCGAAATAACTAGAAGTGGTGGAGAGGCGGTGAGAGTGTTAAGCTCGCAGTCACCTCCTCTCACCACCTCATTGAAAGACATCGAAAATGTCGTCAGTTTTGAAAACACGATGTCGGACGTTAATTGTAACATCAACACTAACACAAACAACAATAACATGCAAAATATAAGCAACACCAACCAGAACAACAACAACAACAATAATGACAAGAAGAACAACAACAGCAACAATGATAACAACAACAACAGCAACAATGATAACAACAACACCACCAACAACAACAGCAACAATGATAACAACAACACCATCAACAACAACAGCAACACGAACAACTCCACGAACAAGGAAAAAATTTCCTTTGCTCAAACCGTCCAAAAGACGGAACTGTTCACATACCTTGACATTTTCAATGCTAGGGAAATGTTAAGCGATGCAAAACAGTACGTAACATTTGGTGAGAGTGGTGCTTTCAGCATCACTTCTCCTCAACAGTTACGCAGAGAAACTGTTCTAAAAACACTATATTTTAGGACGGTTTCAAATGTGTCAAAAAAACCAGTTCAATTATCCCAAAACGATATTGAAGTGGTTCTGAAGAATTCCATGATATTGCCTTCATCCAAAAAGGGAAACTTTTTGGAAGCATTTCGGTGTTGTTGAAAGATCAATTGACAGCACAAAAATATTCTGTATCGCCTATTGTCTCCCCCCTTTACACCATTTTCCCCACATATATGGGAAAAAGAACACAAAAAATAAAAATTTTGAACATTGCACCAAATGTAAACGTCTGGTGGATTCTAACTGGCTTCATTGATTTCGACGAAGACACCATCATTTCGGTGGGAAAGTCCTCCAGAGGCACATTCAATGGTACAAGCATGGAAGTTCTGGTCTAAATGAGGCCAGAACGGATAGCTAAAATACCCCAACGTGTGCCTCTGGATGGAATTTCACACATAAACATTTCTCTTGAGGGTTGGCGGCCTTCATGTTACCACTGTTTAAGCAGTGGTCACCTGAAGGCTTACTGTCCTCAGTTAACTACAAAAAAAGAGGCACTACTGCCAACACCCAAAACAACAACACAACCACCACCACCACCACCACCACCACCACCACCACCACCACCACCACCACCACCACAACAACAACACGCAAACAACCAAAACAAGAACAACAAACCAACCTGCAAGCACAGTCCCACCCAGCCCCACTCCACCTAAAACCACTGCAAAAACACCCACAAAGACAACAGCTCCCCAAAACATACCCCTTCCAAATAACACAGACACCACAACGGACGAGGCCCACCCCCCACATCATCACCAAGTGACGATGAGGGAGAGCCTCTCCGTTCGAAAAGAAAGAAGAAAAGACACCACAAGAACAAAAAAAACAACAAACATCACTACAAACATACAACCACCAACACAAACAACATAAACATTACAAACAAAACCCCCCGTCCCGAAAACAAAACCACGACATCACTCCAAACACAAACACCTACAACAAAACGAAAGCTCCCTCAAGAACAACAGACAAAAACCACCGCAACGCAACAAGAACATTACACATACATAAACAGTAAAAACAAAACTTTAATGGAGGTCATATCCAACGACCATTCGGTGAAAACCGAAGGGAAAACTTTTTCGAACTGCGTAGACAAACTTAATTTAAAGATGATTAGGGTCCCTACGGACACCTATAAGTCTTTAAAGGAAAACTTTCCTAAGGACGTGGGTAATCCTTGTGTTAAACCCATTAATCGCGTCCTTTAAAACGTTTCCCCACCCTCACCCTCACCCAAGACACCCCCACCCCACCAAACATCTCCGTCCCCACCCCGCCGGAAACCACCACCCACCCAGACAACCCCTCTAACACCCCCATGGAAACCGTGCGGCCTGATCCCCGGGAGACGAAGAAGTGAGTGTTTTCTTCTCTTCTTTTAACTTTTCAGAACCAACATGGCCAATATAAGAGTTGGATGCGTGAATGTTCGCGGCCTGGGGATGCCCTGGAAACAGGGCAAACTCTTAAACGACCTCGGGTCGCACAGTATGGATGTAGTAGCCATTTGCAAGTACAGGATCCACAGCGAGCGACAGCTGGCCCCCATCTTCGATGACGTTTAGATCTACGCATCTCTCTGTCGGCCGGGCGGTGGGGGCGGGGTTGCCGTTTTGCTGCGGAAACACCTGGGCCTCGTAACACAGACGGTACATCTGGACCCGGAGGGTCGACTGGTGGTCCTAGACGTTGACGGTAGTGAAGGTGGAGCCTTCAGGCTGGTGGCCGCATATGCCCCATCCGGGACACAGCGGTCAGACTTCTTCAAACGTTTAGAGACTTCTCTGGGAACGTCCCGCTCCTTGCTTTTAGTGGGGGACTGGAATGGATTCCTAGATGCACGTTGGGACTATGTGGGAGCATGTCCCGATAAAGGGGGGTGTACCAGCCTCAAACAGTTAATCGGCCGATTTCACCTGGCCGATAGATATCGACTAGATTTTCCGACTGTGCCACTGTGGACGTGGACTAATCTTAGCGGAACATCTAGATCGTAGCTAGATAGGGTTCTAGTTAGAAATAAGGATAGGGACATGTTAAGCTGTCCACAAATGTTCATGGTTGCCTATTCAGATCACAAACTAGTGACCTGCATGGTCAACCTTGATAGAACACATAGACAAGGACCCGGCTACTGCAAGCTGAACTTGTCGTTACCGACATGCAAAGCCTACAGTAGACGGATTAGCACTTTAGTTAAACAGCACTTGACAGGGGCCATTGTCAACAACAGATGGTATTACTCTCTCAAGAGGGCAGTTAGATTAGACTCGTTAGTTTTTAGTAAAGAATTAGCGTTTTATAGAAATAGAACCGAGAAAGAACTGGTAGATAAAGTAGAAGAGGCAATTAGAAGTGGCAACGTAGCCAACGTGCTAGCAACGAGAACGGCCTTGGACCAGTTCTTCGAGGCAAAGCATGAGGGCTGCGTTGTCAGAAGCAAAATACGTGCTCTGCGAAACGAGGGAGCCAAAGCTGTTAGCTGGGCCCGAGTGACGGAAGCAAAAAGTGGCAACAAGTCCACGATTCGGTCTTTGAAGGACCAAAACGGACGCGTGATACGTGAGCCGAAGCAGATGTGTGCGGCCTTTCAGCGGCACTTTGCTCAACTGTTCGGGCAGGGTGGCGCGCCGGGAGAAGCTATGGATTTCGCTCCATACCTCGACGGCCTACCGCGACTCTCGGACAGCGAGGCAAGGTTCTGCGAAAAGCCGATTTCAGCCGCTGAGATAGGGGACGCGCTGAGCCAATGCGGCAAACGCAAATCTCCAGGTCTCGACGGTCTACCCTAAGAATTTTACGTAGCAATGCCGGACTTATTTTCCGGTCATCTGGAAGCGGTCTACTGCAACTGGCAACAGAACGGGAGAATTCCCAGTTCTGTGACCGGGGGTGTAGTCACACTAGTCAGGAAGGACGAGAATAATGGGGATTACATAGGCAACTTCCGGCCCATAACTCTGCTAAACAAAGAGTTATAGATTTTGGCCAAGGTGTTGGTAAAGAGGCTGGCGCTTGTCGTCGAGAACCTGGTGGGAGAAGCACAGACATGCGCAATCCCGACCAGGTCTATACACGACAACCTCCACCTCATGCGATACATTATAGACAGGGTAGGGTGTAAACCCGGCTTCGGTGGGGCCCTGATCAACTTGGATCAGTCTAAGGCTTTCGATAGGGTTGACCATCGTTACCTGGATGCGGTGCCCGAGGCGGCAGGATTCGGACCCGTGTTCAGGGGCTGGATTGCTGCAATGCACAACAGCAACATCTGCTCAAGGGTTAAGGTGAACGGCTATCTCTCTGAGCCGTTCCATATAACGCGATCCATTCGACAGGGATGCCCTCTCTCCTCACTTCTGAACGTACTGACTCTCAAGCCACTACTGCGGAAGTTGGAGCTAATACAGGGCATCCCTCTGGAACCGGGACTGCGGAAAGCGGCGTCGGCCTACACCGACGACGTGACAGTAATGGTGTCGAGCGCCTCGCAAATCGAGGAACTCGGCACCTTACTGAAGGAATACGAAAGGTTGACAGGAGCGAAGCTGAACCGAGACAAGTCCATCGGTTTGTAACTCGGATCGTGGAGAGGCAAACCGATGCCTTCCGATGGCGTCGTCGGACGCTGGACGGACGGAAGATTCTATCGATGGAATCTTTGAGTTTATTTTCCGGGCGATATGGCGCATGCCGTTATGGCATGACACACATAATTTTGATTTAGATTAAATTCATTTAATTTATCTTAATTTTGGAGATAGATATATAAATACGGCTCACTCTTGAGTGCTACTGGTAACATGTAACCCAGTACAACCTGTCGCAAGTTCGGGTGGTTGGCGACTAAACCGTTTACTTGGTGTGGAGGAGGATTTTGGACACCCTGCAGGACAAAACTAAAACCTGACAAGGGGCGGAAGAACCCATAAGAGTCAACGGCCATCCGAAAGTGTGTAAATATGTGTGTAAATATGTGTGTATATACACATGTACCACGCGGTTAAACCACTGGGAGTGAATGTTCGCTAGCCTTTGTCAGGGTATTCTTCTAGGAGAAGGCAATTCAGGAAACTGGGATAACTCCGATATAAAACCTGCGGCTCAGTAGTTACCAATGATGATGATCTTTCTCTTCTTTTCGGGTTATAACTACTGTTGCTCAGAGAGTGGGATTGGGTCAGTGCACAGTCTTTCCTCATTGAAAAAAATATCTTCACGCACAGGCATTGCACGATAGAATTAATTAATAATTATTAATAAAGGTATATCGTGCAATGGCCATACTCGATAAAACGAGAGGGAAGCCATCATAAATATACATATATATATATATATATATATATATATATATATATATATATATAACGAAGGAAATGTGGTAAGGAACCAGGTGGACCATAACGCACCAAAGTACTCAATACTTGAGGTAGTAGAGTGGGTAATAGGAACCAGTAAGACCCCGACAGCTGAGCTCAAGCCGTTTCGACGGCTAATTCTGGACTAAATGAAAATTTATCCTGGTATTTAAATAGCCGATCTTCTCAAGGGGTAATTCCATATATGGTCAAAGTGATTGTCAAAAATCAGTAGTAATTCTGTGGTTGCAAATTAGTAGGGGAGATGGTGGCTAAACCTGCCAGTAGGAGAAAGATGGGAGGGGGTGGAGTAGACCCAATCAAGCGTTGGTAGTGCCAGCTACAGCTGGGCATGAGGTCAAAGAAGATACAGGGGAGGGGGAGGGGGAGGAAGTCGGAACGGTAGGTAGAACAATGGGGGGTAGAAATATATAGGAAAGAAAAAATACTGAGAGTGAAGAAAAGCAAATAAGTGTAAAGAAAAAAGTAAAGTAAATTAAATTCTACGACCTAGGTCTCAGGCTATTGTTAGGCTAGAATAAAATAAAGAAAGAAAGAAAGAAGTAAAGAAATAAATAAATAAAGAAATAACTAAATAAGTAAAAGAACTAGCTGGGACGGAATAGGAAAGAACCCTTTTAAGAGGTATAAGTACGTAAATGATACGGTGACGGGTCAACAAAAGGGACCAAAATACTAAAGAGACTACCACGAAATAGACAATAAAGGTTTCCATCCCGGGCCAGCAACGACCCAGTGCAGCAAAGTGAACTTGTACGAGATAATAATTCTGAGTCCCGAGAAAAATATATACTAATGCTAACTCTAAAAGATCTAAAACAAGCTACATGAAAGTTCGTACGAAATAAAGCTAGAATACGGAGAAATAAATTCAGAATCCACCCCGCCCAGAAGAAAAGCGAAGCAAGAAATACTGAAACGAAAAAATAAGGCATAAGTGCCACTAAGAAATATAGAGGGCACAGAGAATAGTGGGAGCGGTCGGAAAAAGGGGGCAAGTATCCGGGGTCTAAGCCAACTGCTATAAAGGGCGGAGTCCGCCAAATCTATCATAGACTAGGGGAGGGGGTGGTGGGGGTACTAAGGCTACATGGGGCCAAAGGGCAGCCTCGGGTGGGCGAGAAAAGACGCCGACAAAGGAGAAGAGCTGGGGTAGAAGGACTAAGGAGAGAGGGGGGAAGGAAATAAAGGAAGCGATAAAAGAATACAAAGAAGATCTTACGTCTTCCTTGGCAAGCAGGGGTTACCCATTGCAAAATCGGCAAGTGGGGTGTTATAGCCCTAGTCTACCCCCCCGGGTCATTATGGGGTTTGAGGGCGAGGTAAGTCCTACGCAATCTATGTTTACATGCAGTGACCAGTTCATCTTTCTTGTTTAGGAGTTGATCCGTCGAAAACAGCATTTGTAAAGTTTCCTCCGAGCATAAATTGCACGGACGGCGTCCTCCCGTGTAAGAATTGGCTCTGGACAGTAATCTCCAAGTGAGATCATAGGTGATGTTGTTGTCCTTGAGGTCCCATATGTGGCCCGAAAGTGTAGTGGCGTGACGCCGGGCCGGGTTTCGGAAGGTATGTCTATGTTGGTATAGCCGGGTCTTGAAGTCCCATGCGGTAAGTCCTATATAGGCTTTGTTGGAGGTATCCGTCCTCACGTTGCACTGGTAGATCACATTACGGTCTCTGCATCTATTGTCGAGTGGGCAAATAGATCTATCCGGGCAGTTACACCTCCTGGTCGGTTCTCCACTGCTATTTAGGTTATTTCTGCCATCGGGGTTGAGTTTTTTGTTGTTAGAGGAGACGATGTTTTGTGCGAAGTTTGGTGTAGTGCTGTAAGAGAGTTTGATGGTATTTTTGTTAATTATGTTGTGGTAGCGGTGTTGTAATGGGAAGTGTATTTCAATGAGCCTAAAGAATAGTTTCCCGGTGGGAGTTATCACCTCTGCGTTGTGGGGAGGATTGAACTATGTTACATTGCGTGAGCGGCGGTGTCTCCTGCTGGTTCCGCTAATGGGAGCTGGACAGTAGGATATTTCCTCCCGGAAACCACTCCGCTTGAGGGCCTGGTTGTAATAAGGCGCATGTTCATCGAATATCCGCTCATTAGCTGACAAACGGGATATGCGGAGGGAGATGTTTTTGACCAGGTTGTTAGTGATGTTCCTAGGATGGTTTGATCGGCAGTGGATGTAGTGCAGATTGTCATTAGGTTTCCTGTATGGGTAGTACAGGTCGTTTTCGAGGTCGAGGGTCACGTCCAGGAAGTTTACTCGGGTCAGGGACGTTTGTAGGGTTATTTTAAATCCCCAGTCGCGGAAGAATCTGATTAATTGTTTCCGGACCCGATCTGTACTACTGGGGTTGTACCCTTTAAGGGTAAGGAGCCCGTCATCACGGTACAATCCACCACCGAATGCAGGAAACATATCAGTGAGTTTGGCTATTAGGAATAATCCTATAAGATCTGTGACCTCCGCCGAATCCGTGGCGCCCATGCTGACGTCGAAGGGTGAGTCGGGAGCTCTTTTTATCCATTTAGAGTCGTCAAAGCGTCGTAGTCTCTTTAGTATTTTGGTCCCTTTTGTTGACCCGTCACCGTATCATTTACGTACTTATACCTCTTAAAAGGGTTCTTTCCTATTCCGTCCCAGCTAGTTCTTTTACTTATTTAGTTATTTCTTTATTTATTTATTTCTTTACTTCTTTCTTTCTTTCTTTATTTTATTCTAGCCTAACAATAGCCTGAGACCTAGGTCGTAGAATTTAATTTACTTTACTTTTTTCTTTACACTTATTTGCTTTTCTTCACTCTCAGTATTTTTTCTTTCCTATATATTTCTACCCCCCATTGTTCTACCTACCGTTCCGACTTCCTCCCCCTCCCCCTCCCCTGTATCTTCTTTGACCTCATGCCCAGCTGTAGCTGGCACTACCAACGCTTGATTGGGTCTACTCCACCCCCTCCCATCTTTCTCCTACTGGCAGGTTTAGCCACCATCTCCCCTACTAATTTGCAACCACAGAATTACTACTGATTTTTGACAATCACTTTGACCATATATGGAATTACCCCTTGAGAAGATCGGCTATTTAAATACCAGGATAAATTTTCATTTAGTCCAGAATTAGCCGTCGAAACGGCTTGAGCTCAGCTGTCGGGGTCTTACTGGTTCCTATATATATATATATATATATATCCGTACATATATACACACAGATATATACATATATATGTACATATATATATAGATATTGATATGTGTATCAAAACATACACCCACACACACACATATGAATAAATAAATATATATATATATACACATATGAATAAATATATATATATATAAATATACACATATGAATAAATATATATATATATATATATATATATATATATATATATATATATATATATATATACACATATGAATATATATACGTATATATATATATATATATATATATATATGTATGCATATACACATATGAATAAATATATATATATATACACACATATGAATATGTATATATTCACTAAACATAGGTTTTTTTCAATACTGTCAGCTGCCAGAAAGATGAACCAATGTTCAGATGGAACTACAGTCTCAGTAGAGTCCCAGTTAGTTCAACATCACTCCTCCAGCTTTTCTGTCTCTTCATAGCACTCTGACGCTATCATCAGCGTCATCATCATCATTATGACTAACACCAGCACCACCTTCACCACCATCACCACCACCACTATCACAAAATCAAACAACCACCAGCACCACCACTACTACCACCACTACTATCACCATCACCATCACAACCATCACCAACATCACCACCACCACCACCACCACCACCAACATCAGCTCAACAACCACCACCACCACCACCACCATCACCTCAAAAACCACCACCACTACCACCATCACCATCACAACCATCACCACCACCACCACCACCACCACCACCACCACCACCACCATCAGCTCAACAAACACCACCACTACCACCAGCAACATCAGAACCATCACCAACACCACCACCACCACCATCACCTCAACAACCACCACCACTACCACCACCACCATCACAACCATCACCAACACCACCACCACCACCATCACCTCGAGAACTACCACCACCATCACAACCATCACCAACACCACCACCACCACCATCACCTCCAGAACTACCACCTCTACCACTATCACCATCACCAACACCACCACCAGCACCATCACCACCACCACCACCACCATCAACACAACAACCACCACCATTACCACAACAACTACCACCACCACCACTACTACCACTACTACTGCTACCACCGCCATCATTACCATCATCATCATCATCATCGATAATATTAACGAGATGGTGAGGATAATGATGATCATCACTATCACCACTACCACCACCATCACCTCAACACCCACCACCACCACCACCACCACCACCACCACCACCACCACCACCACCACCACCGCCACCACCACCACCATCACCACCATTATCAACATCATCATCGTTGTCATCGTCATTAGCATCAGTAATATTTGTAGAAGTAGTGGTGGTTGTGGTGGTAGTGGTTATGGTGGATCTGGTAATGGTGGTGGTAGTGGTGATGGTGGGTCTGGTAATGGTGGTGGTAGTGTCACTGGTAGTGATGGTGTTGGTGTTAGTAGTGGTGGTGGTAGTGGTGATGGTGGGTCTGGTAATGGTGGTGGTAGTGTCACTGGGGGTGATGGTGTTGGTGTTAGTAGTGGTGGTGGTAGTGGTGATGGTGGATCTGGTAATGGTGGTGGTAGTGTCAGTGGTAGTGATGGTGTTGGTGTTAGTAGTGGTGGTGGTAGTGGTGATGGTGGATCTGATAATGGTGGTGGTAGTGTCAGTGGTAGTGATGGTGTTGGTGTTAGTAGTGGTGGTGGTAGTGGTGATGGTGGATCTCGTAATGGTGGTAGTGTCAGTGGTAGTGTTGGTGTTGGTGTTAGTAGTGGTGGTGGTAGTGGTGATGGTGGGTCTGGTAATGGTGGTGGTAGTGTCACTGGGGGTGATGGTGTTGGTGTTAGTAGTGGTGGTGGTAGTGGTGATGGTGGGTCGGGTAATGGTGGTGGTAGTGTCAGTGGTAGTGATGGTGTTGGTGTTAGTAGTGGTGGTGGTAGTGGTGATGGTGGATCTGATAATGGTGGTGGTAGTGTCAGTGGTAGTGATGGTGTTGGTGTTAGTAGTGGTGGTGGTAGTGGTGATGGTGGATCTCGTAATGGTGGTAGTGTCAGTGGTAGTGTTGGTGTTGGTGTTAGTAGTGGTGGTGGTAGTGGTGATGGTGGATCTGGTAATGGTGGTGGTAGTGTCAGTGGTAGTGATGGTGTTGGTGTTAGTAGTGGTGGTGGTAGGGGTGATGGTGGATCTCGTAATGGTGGTAGTGTCAGTGGTAGTGATGGTGTTAGTAGTGGTGGTGGTAGTGGTGATGGTGGATCTGGTATGGTGGTGGTAGTGTCAGTGGTAGTGGTAGTGTTGGTGTTAGTAGTGGTGGTAGTAGTGGTGATGGTGGATCTGGTAATGGTGGTGGTAGTGTCAGTGGTAGTGATGGTGTTGGTGTTAGTAGTGGTGGTGGTAGTGGTGATGGTGGTTCTGGTAATGGTGGTAGTGTCAGTGGTGGTGATGGTGTTAATGTTAGTAGTGGTGGTGGTAGTGGTGATGGTGGATCTGGTAATGGTGGTGGTAGTGTCAGTGGTAGTGATGGTGTTGGTGTTAATAGTGGTGGTGGTAGTGGTGATGGTGGATCTGGTAATGGTGGTGGTAGTGTCAGTGGTAGTGATGGTGTTGGTGTCTGTAGTGGTGGTGGTAGTGGTGATGTTGGGTCGGGTAATGGTGGTGGTAGTGTCACTGGTAGTGATGGTGTTTGTGTTAGTAGTGGTGGTGGTAGTGGTGATGGTGGATATGGTAATGGTGGTGGTAGTGTCAGTGGTAGTGACGGTGTTGGTGTTAGTAGTGGTGGTGGTAGTGGTGATGGTGGGTCTGGTAATGGTGGTGGTAGTGATGGTGGTAGTGACTGTGTTGGTGTTAGTAGTGGTGGTGGTAGTGGTGATGGTGGGTCTGGTAATGGTGGTGGTAGTGTCAGTGGTAGTGACGGTGTTGTTGTCAGTAGTGGTGGTGGTAGTGGTGATGGTGGGTCTGGTAATGGTGGTGGTTGTGTCAGTGGTAGTGTTGGTGTTGGTGTTAGTAGTGGTGGTGGTAGTGGTGATGGTGGGTCTGGTAATGGTGGTGGTAGTGTCAGTGGTAGTGTTGGTGTTGGTGTCAGTAGTTGTGGTGGTAGTGGTGATGGTGGGTCTGGTAATGGTGGTGGTAGTGTCAGTGGTAGTGACGGTGTTGGTGTTAATAGTGGTGGTGGTAGTGGTGATGGTGGATCTGGTAATGGTGGTGGTAGTGTCAGTGGTAGTGATGGTGTTGGTGTCTGTAGTGGTGGTGGTAGTGGTGATGTTGGGTCGGGTAATGGTGGTGGTAGTGTCACTGGTAGTGATGGTGTTGGTGTTAGTAGTGGTGGTGGTAGTGGTGATGGAGGATCTGGTAATGGTGGTGGTAGTGTCAGTGGTAGTGATGGTGTTAGCGTTAGTAGTGGTGGTGGTAGTGGTGATGGTGGATCTGGTAATGGTGGTGGTAGTGTCAGTGGTAGTGACGGTGTTGGTGTTAGTAGTGGTGGTGGTAGTGGTGATGGTGGATCTGGTAATGGTGGTGGTAGTGTCAGTGGTAGTGACGGTGTTGGTGTCAGTAGTTGTGGTGGTAGTGGTGATGGTGGGTCTGGTAATGGTGGTGGTAGTGTCAGTGGTAGTGATGGTGTTGCTGTCAGTAGTTGTGGTGGTAGTGGTGATGGTGGGTCTGGTAATGGTGGTGGTAGTGTCAGTGGTAGTGTTGGTGTTGGTGTTAGTAGTGGTGGTGGTAGTGGTGATGGTGGGTCTGGTAATGGTGGTGGTAGTGTCAGTGGTAGTGACGGTGTTGTTGTCAGTAGTGGTGGTGGTAGTGGTGATGGTGGGTCTGGTAATGGTGGTGGTTGTGTCAGTGGTAGTGTTGGTGTTGGTGTTAGTAGTGGTGGTGGTAGTGGTGATGGTGGGTCTGGTAATGGTGGTGGTAGTGTCAGTGGTAGTGTTGGTGTTGGTGTCAGTAGTTGTGGTGGTAGTGGTGATGGTGGGTCTGGTAATGGTGGTGGTAGTGTCAGTGGTAGTGACGGTGTTGGTGTTAATAGTGGTGGTGGTAGTGGTGATGGTGGATCTGGTAATGGTGGTGGTAGTGTCAGTGGTAGTGATGGTGTTGGTGTCTGTAGTGGTGGTGGTAGTGGTGATGTTGGGTCGGGTAATGGTGGTGGTAGTGTCACTGGTAGTGATGGTGTTGGTGTTAGTAGTGGTGGTGGTAGTGGTGATGGAGGATCTGGTAATGGTGGTGGTAGTGTCAGTGGTAGTGATGGTGTTAGCGTTAGTAGTGGTGGTGGTAGTGGTGATGGTGGATCTGGTAATGGTGGTGGTAGTGTCAGTGGTAGTGACGGTGTTGGTGTTAGTAGTGGTGGTGGTAGTGGTGATGGTGGATCTGGTAATGGTGGTGGTAGTGTCAGTGGTAGTGACGGTGTTGGTGTCAGTAGTTGTGGTGGTAGTGGTGATGGTGGGTCTGGTAATGGTGGTGGTAGTGTCAGTGGTAGTGATGGTGTTGCTGTCAGTAGTTGTGGTGGTAGTGGTGATGGTGGGTCTGGTAATGGTGGTGGTAGTGTCAGTGGTAGTGTTGGTGTTGGTGTTAGTAGTGGTGGTGGTAGTGGTGATGGTGGGTCTGGTAATGGTGGTGGTAGTGTCAGTGGTAGTGATGGTGTTGGTGTCAGTAGTTGTGGTGGTAGTGGTGATGGTGGGTCTGGTAATGGTGGTGGTAGTGTCAGTGGTAGTGATGGTGTTGGTGTCAGTAGTTGTGGTGGTAGTGGTGATGGTGGGTCTGGTAATGGTGGTGGTAGTGTCACTGGTAGTGTTGGTGTTGGTGTTAGTAGTGGTGGTGGTAGTGGTGATGGTGGATCTGGTAATGGTGGTGGTAGTGTCACTGGTAGTGTTGGTGTTGGTGTTAGTAGTGGTGGTGGTAGTGGTGATGGTGGATCTGGTAATGGTGGTGGTAGTGTCAGTGGTAGTGACGGTGTTGGTGTCAGTAGTGGTGGTGGTAGTGGTGATGGTGGGTCTGGTAATGGTGGTAGTAGTGTCAGTGGTAGTGATGGTGTTGGTGTTAGTAGTGGTGGTGGTAGTGGTGATGGTGGATCTGGTAATGGTGGTGGTAGTGTCAGTGGTAGTGTTGGTGTTGGTGTTAGTAGTGGTGGTGGTAGTGGTGATGGTGGGTCTGGTAATGGTGGTGGTAGTGTCAGTGGTAGTGACGGTGTTGGTGTCAGTAGTGGTGGTGGTAGTGGTGATGGTGGGTCTGGTAATGGTGGTAGTAGTGTCAGTGGTAGTGATGGTGTTGGTGTTAGTAGTGGTGGTGGTAGTGGTGATGGTGGATCTGGTAATGGTGGTGGTAGTGTCAGTGGTAGTGTTGGTGTTGGTGTTAGTAGTGGTGGTGGTAGTGGTGATGGTGGGTCTGGTAATGGTGGTGGTAGTGTCAGTGGTAGTGACGGTGTTGGTGTCAGTAGTGGTGGTGGTAGTGTTGATGGTGGGTCTGCTAATGGTGGTGGTAGTGTCAGTGGTAGTGATGGTGTTGGTGTCAGTAGTGCTTAACACTATAACTAATAAAATAATATAAACATTTCACTATCCAGACAGCTTCCAAAAATAATGGTTGGATTTAATAGGGTACGTCAAAATTATTTATAAAACTGTTTATATATTAGATTTTGTCTGATGAAGGCATACCATATTTTAATTTGGTATCCCTGAAATGTGTATAACGAAATAAATATGGTTTTATAAATATAGTTTCCATTTATTAATATCGTATATATATATATATATATATATATATATATATATATATATATATATATGTGTGTATATATATATATGAATATACATATATATATATATATATATATATATATATATATATATATACATATATATATATATATATATATATATATATATATATATATATATATATGTATATACATATATATATATATACATATATATATATATGCAAAAGTTCTATTTAAATTGTTGGGATACAACAAGCAAATATTTTTATAACTGATATAAAGCACTCGACATGTATTTGTAGTAAACATACGATATTAACAAATGGAAACTATATTTATAAAACCATATCTATTTTATTATACATATTTCAAGGATAATTGTAACTGTAGAAATAAATCCAACTGTCCGTTAAATAACAATTGCTTAGCTAAAAATGTAGTTTATAATTGTAATGTAAAAACTAATTTAAATTCATTAAATTATGCCGGGTCTACCTCCACAGAGTTTAAATCCCGCTTCAATAATCATAAACATTCTTTCACAGATCCAAACAAAAAATCTTCAACTTCGCTATCTAGCCTATTATGGGACCTAAAACGAGATAATGTTGAATATTCGCTGATTTGGAATGTTATTTCATAAGCTACTCCTTTTAATTCCTCTTCAGAAAATTGCGATCTTTGTATAGAGGAAATATTCTTTATATTAAAGACCAAAAATTCAATGAATTTAAGGAATAATTTATTCCGTTGCTGCAGACATAGATTGAACTCAACGTTTAAATATAAATATAAATTTAAAATGTAATATAATTAATTAAGTAATTTGGTTAATATATGAAACCTGTCGATAAATCATTAGATTCCTTCACCTTTTTGATTTTCTTTGGTTAAGTACTCAAGTATAAATAAATTTTCTTCCTAAATATAAATATAAATATAATAAACTATTCAAGAGAAATATATTGAGAGCTCTTGAAAGGAGAAAATATTTCCTATTTCTTATATTTTTTTATATTTTCATATTTTTCATATTTTTTATTTTTTATATTTTTTAAATATTTTATTTATTTTTTATTTTTTATTAGGTTTGTTTTTTATTCTGATAGCTTCTCATAATTTTCGAACGTTTATCCTTTCAATATCTTGAGTAAAATATACGTAAGATAAATTTCTATACTAAATCTATTAAACATATTATTTTAACTTAAAATATTCTATAATATTTTAAAATATTTTAATATTTTAAATTTTAGAATTCTTTTGTTTCTAAGTTATATTGATATAATTATATTTCCAAAATATAATCCTTTTGTATTTTATGTACTCAATTATACTATGTAATATATTGATGTATACTTATCTCTATACGTGTATGTATGTATATGTGTGTATTAACATACATATACATGTGTTATATGCATTTTTATGAAAATATATGTCTGTCTGTATATATGCATGAGTGACACGTGTCTACCAATTGGGTGATGCACACACATGTGTATATATGTATATGTAAGAATTGTGTGTGTACATGTACATGTGTACCCATACAATTTGATTGCAGATAGGCATAATTTAACAGCCATAAATGCATGAAAGCTAATCCTATATATTTATATATATATATATTAAACATTTTTATTTAATAACACAAGGGATGTATAACATTAATAATAAAAATCATTTATGCTTTGTATGTATATATATTATATACGGCAGTAGATATAATGCGTATCTTCTGAGTGTGTATATATATATATATTTATGTGTATTTTTGCGTGCGTGTACGTGTTATATGATAGGTAATTTTCTCTAGAAATATATAGATTTCTTAATGTTTAAATTCCAATTTTTAATATATTGATCTCAACTCTTAAACTAAATATCTAATCATAGTTAAACAATGATTAATTTCTCATATTATATATATATATTCCATTCATGAATATTAATATTTCTAATTTTATTTATTCATTTCATCGCAATTGTTAACTTAACTTAATATGACATGACTTAAGGTTTTCGTTCTCTCCCCCTCTCTCTATCTCTATATTTCTCTCTCTTGATTTTTTCTCTCTGTCTGGTGTTTTAATATCTCTCTCTCCTTTTTCTTTTTTCTTTTTTCTTTTTTTCTTTCTTTATATCTCCCTTTCTTTCTCAACTTTTCTCTCTCTCTCCGTCTTTTTCCTTCTCCGTAACACAATGACTTACTAAGATAAACAAATCAAATATCCTGATGTCTTCCAAAAGTAACGGTTGCATTTTGAAAGGGTATGTTAAAATTTATTTATAAAACTGGTATATATTGTATTTTGTCTGATGAAAGCATACCATAATTTAACATGGTATCCTTGAAATATGTATAATAACATAGATATGGTTTTATAAATATAGTTTCCATTTGTTAATATCGTATATATATATATATATAAAAGAGAAAACACAGGTAAGCATTAAGAGAAGGATTTTATCCAGGTATTTACGACCGTTTCATTGGTAAGTGCAACCTTATATTGCTATACTGCAAATAGCAGCCACTCAATTATAATTGTTGTTCACAGACTAATTTTCAAAATCCTTCTCTTAATGCTTACCTGCGTTTTCTTTTATACTTTATAGTCCAAGATTGAACGGAATTCTTACAAACTTGTGGAGTTACACCTAACCGTACGTTGAAACTATCCATGAAACTGGCCTTCTTAACCACGAACTGTATCACAAAAAGCAATTTTCTGCTTCCCTATATATATATATATATATATATATATATATATATGCAGGTGTGTGTACATCTCTCACTTTCTCTTTTACTATTATATATATATATATATATATATATATATATATATATATATATATATATATGTATGTATGTATATATGTATGTATGTATATATATTGGAAAATAGGGGCTAAACATTTTCCTATTACCCACTCTATTAGCCTAAGTATTGAGTATTCTGGTGCGTTATGGTCCATCTGGTTCCTAACCACACTGCCTTCATTATATCCCGCCGAGGTTGACTTTGCCTTTCATCCTTACGGGGTCGATAAAATAAAGTACCAGTAATGCACTGGGTATTTGCTGGCCTTGTGCCTAAAGTAGAAACAATTATATATATGGTGAATTGGTGGTATTGGTAGAGGGTCGGACATGCTTTCCAGCAGAGTTACGTCCCCTTACAATCTGAGTTCAAATCCCGCCAAGGTTAACTTTGCCTTTCATCCTTACGGGGTCGATAACATAAAGTACCAGTAATGTATTGAGTAATTGCAGGCCTTGTGCCTAAAAGTAGAAACAATTATATATATATATATATATATATATATATATATATATATATATATATATTTCATTTTAGTTCACGCAGCTGTAGAAATGAGTAGGGACGTCATTCGTGCCATAGCTGTATCAGTCTTTTCCTTTCTGTTGGACAACATTGGATGAGAGGGGTTGTTAGACTGGTATGCATGAGCAACAGCTCGTCTTCCTCAAGCAGTTTTGCCCGAGTTTGTGCCCCGGCGCAGAACCTTCTAGGTGCAAATTCCCTGATCATTCGTGACCAAATGTGGTGTTTATATAGTATATCAAACGTTAAACTAGTATATTTCTTCATTGTACAGTGTAATTTGCTTTGCTGTTTCCATTTACTTTTTGCACACACTCACACACACACCTCTCTCTCTCTCTCTCTCTCTCTCTCTCTCTCTCTCTCTCTCTCTCTCTCTCTGTCTCCCTCTCTCTCTAGATATATACCTATATATATAAATACCTGTACACACACACACACACACACACACACACACACACACACACACACACACACACACAGACACACACACACACGCACACACACACACACACATATATATATATATATATATATATAGCAGTAAGAAAATTCTTACTGCAAGATGCAGCAACCTCACCTCGAACTATGGACATTATACTCTTTCTGATGAAGTGCAATATTTTAAGTAATGTTTGTGAATGAGCATAATAAAATGCAATTAGCGCTCAAAGACTAATATTGTATTGAAACATATGTTAAAGAACAAACTCTAAATAAATCTTTCTCTTCCAACATCTACTTCTTTCGTAGTCATTTGGTTTTCCTAGTACTATACCTTTAAATTAATAATTACTCCGTCATCTTCTCCTTGTATACTGTACTTTAAACTTTAATTGGACTGTTACCGTACTTCCTGCAATGACCTCGCCGAGAAAAACGTTGGTAAACAATCTTCCATATATAGTTTTGCTTGCACATTGATTCACACAAACAAATTTTAACCTGACATATCTTCATATATACATATATATATAAAAGGAAAAAATGAAACGAAATTTCATTTCCCACTCTTAGTACGGCTGTTACTTAAATATAAGTATGTACACGTACATACATATAAGTATACAGACGTACAGTAGTATGTATATATATATACATACATGCACACATATATATATGTACGTATGGATTCACCGAACATTTATTATAATGCTCGGTGTGTTTGTAAACAAACATCCCGTATTAAGCCGTAGTGTCCAACAACCATCGTTGCTCGTTTGTTCAACACTGACAAAGGAACGCTGTACTAGTTTCAAGCTTATTAGCTATCGTCAGCAATGTATACCTTCCTGCCAGATTGTTGAACGTATATACTTAATTTATGCATATTAACAGCTGAGAAGCCCAACTTGCATATCGAGTGACTTAATCGGCCGGGTGCACCGAAAACGATAAACGGAGAAAATGAAACGAAATTTCATTTCCCACTCTTAGTACGGCTGTTACTTAAATATAAGTAGTACACGTATATATATATATATATATATATATATATATATATATATATATATATATATATATATATATATATATATATATATAAACACAATAATACTACATCTCTATGATATAGGATTTTTGCAAAGTACCCATGAAACTGTACAGTCGGGAATTTGAAGAAAAAATAGGTATTTATTTATGTCTAATATTTTTTCTTTCTTTATAATGTATTATATATATATATATATATATATATATATATATATATATATATATATATATATATATATATATATATATATATACATTATGAAGAGAGAAGAAACATTTAGATATAATTAGTAATAAAATGTATCATACCCAAACTGCTCCTAAATTCCTCGACTACGTAGTTTCGTGGCATAAACAAAAACAATATATCAAAGATATAGAGTCCCTGCGAGGTCTGCCGACTTATCAAGAGGATACCTCATTTTACTAGTCTCAAGAACGCGTCTACACGACGTGAGAAAGAATCTCAAAAGGCGGAGGGGGAGATAGTCACGCGATATAACGGTCGAGAAACAGAGCTAAGCCTCTTATAACCACGAAGAAAATACCACGGAGGCGGAGGGGGTATTCATATCGAGGCCGTAGAAGAGGTAGTGAAGAAGGCGAGAAGTATGAGTAATGGAAGCTTTCCAGTTGTCCCCACACTTCAAAGATTGCTCGACCAGAGGGAGTTATTAACAATATATTTAGAAACACACAGATACATGCGGACACACACATATATACATGAATGCATCCGCACCCAACTGTGAGTTAAGGGTGCCAACTTCACCGATGTTGCTCAATGAATGACTGGGACAGACCAATTCAGTTTGAACCAGACTGAACCAGTATCAGAGTTAAAAATACATTATGAAGAGAGAAGAAAGCTTCCATTACTCATACTTCTCGCCTTCTTCACTACCTCTTCTACGGCCTCGATATGAATACCCCCTCCGCCTCCGTGGTATTTTCTTCGTGGTTATAAGAGGCTTAGCTCTGTTTCTCGACCGTTATATCGCGTGACTATCTCCCCCTCCGCCTTTTGGGATTCTTTCTCACGTCGTGTAGACGCGTTCTTGAGACTAGTAAAATGAGGTATCCTCTTGATAAGTCGGCAGACCTCGCAGGGACTCTATATCTTTGATATATTGTTTTTGTTTATGCCACGAAACTACGTAGTCGATGAATTTAGGAGCAGTTTGGGTATGATACATTTTATTACTAATTATATCTAAATGTTTCTTCTCTCTTCATAATGTATTTTTAACTCTGATACTGGTTCAGTCTGGTTCAAACTGAATTGGTCTGTCCCAGTCATTCATTGAGCAACATCGGTGAAGTTGGCACCCTTAACTCACAGTTGGGTGCGGATGCATTCATGTATATATGTGTGTGTCCGCATGTATCTGTGTGTTTCTAAATATATTATATATATATATATATATATATATATATATATATATATATATATATATATATATATAAAAAGATGAAATCGAAAATGCAACTGGAGTCTTATTTAAAACAAATATATATATTAATTTGAACCAAATAAATATATATAATATTTTTAAAAATAAGACTCCAGTTGCATTTTCGATTTCATCTTTTTTTCTTTATACTTTCACTCGTGTAGGATACCTCGGTTATTTTTTATTTTGTAAAAAGAACCTCACTTTCAAATAATATATATATATATATATATATATATATATAAATATATATAATATATATATATTATTTATACTCCAGTCCTACAAACTGTAGAGTGCTACTTATCCGATATCTGCATTGCTTTATTGTACTACAATGAAACTCACCTCCTACACACACACACACACACACACACACACACACACACACACACACACACACACACTCACACATATATATATATATATATATATATTTGTATATGTATATACACGGGGACATGAAAATACTAGGGTTGGTGCCCGAACACGCAATTAGCCCCAAACCCGCCTGAGCGTAAGAGTGCTAGTTCTTGTTAGGTCATCATTCTAGGAGAAGGAAGACTCTGATATAAAACTTGCGCCTCGATGGCAATCAATGATGTTGACCTGATCACCGTTGTTGAGAGAGTGGGATTGTTCACTTACAAAATTTTTAATTACAGGTATTAATTTCATGCGCGTTGCCTGAGCATGGCCATTCTTCTTTCGCTGCAGCATATACAGAGAGACATCTATGTCCTTTGAAGGGCTAAGAAACCATGTTCGTGCTACCTGTGTATGTAAAATGTCAAGAGATGGCAATTCTCGACAGACACACAGACACACAGTCACACACAGTCACACACAGTCACACACACAAACACACACAAACACACAAACACACACACACACACACACACACACACACACACACACACACACACACACACACACACACACACACACACACACACACATATATATATATATATATATTTAAACCAAACTGATGATCCGAATACGGTGAAACAATTGTACTGGGTAATGGTGAACTAACTGTTGTGGAATACTTTTATATATATATATAAAGGTTTATAGATTTATCGAATTTGTCCTAGACCGTCGTTTGCCACTCGCTCCATGATTTTACAGAACTTGTATTTAGTAAATACAAGTCCGTACATCAGAGCTCCCACTATGAGTTGCTTAGTAGTAAAAACGGCGTTGACTGAGAACGCAATAATTTTCGGTCCCCGATCACGTGGTTTTATTACTACACCCCCACGCCTGGATGTACATATACAACACTACATGCGCGCAAGCTACGTGTTATTCCAAAATCTATCCAGAAAAACACATGCAGCCAGGACTAGTGGAGCAAATTGTCAACGGAGTTTATTCCTAAATATCCTATCGAGTAGGTCCAGACGTGACCGCCCAAGACGACAGCAGCCTTCGCAGAGGAAGGCCGTCAGACCTAGTCAATAGAACCAATCACATAATTAGGTGGTTAACTTCAAACATCTTGGAGATCGCTGCAGTAGATTTCAATCGAGTCTATATATATCTATAAAAATAAACTATAAGAAGTGCATCATACATAGAAATCGAATTAATATAAAAAATATATATAAAATTCAACTTACGAGCATAGGCAAATCCGTTACTATAAATACTTATATATATATATATATATATATATATATATATATATATATATATATATATATATATATATATATATATACATGTGTATATATATATATATATATATATATATATATATATATATATATATATATATATATATATACATGTGTATATATATATATACATGTGTATATATATATATATATATATATATATATATATATATATATATATATATATATATATATATATACGTAGATAAATCCACCAATTAATGGTAGGGTCCAAGCCGTATGAAGAACTCAATGTAATTCGTATGTAGATGTCGTGAAGGAAAGTTTAAAATACAAAATTTCAACGGTATAATTAAATGGAAGCAGTGTCAAATTAATACAAATAGTGAAAACAATGAAATTAAACAAAATACGGGTAATTCATAGTAAAACTCATTATTTTACGATCGTTTCTGGGGGACAGTCTTCCGTATATTCATTCTATTAGTGATCTATGTAAAATATATTACAAATTATCAAAGTAAGAAAATATACATACGTCTTCCCTACAAGCCATCTTCAGAAATAATTGTCTCTACTTTTCGCACAAGGTCAGCAATTAACCAGTGTATTACTGGTACTTTATTTTATCGACCCCGTAAGGATAAAAGGCAAAGTTAATCTCGGCGGGATTTGAACTCAGAATGGCAAGGGCCGTAACTCCACGCGCCAAAGCATGGCGTCCGACCCATACGAAAATACCTAACTCCCTTAATCTTAAAAAAGCAATTAATAATAACATCTTATATCTTAATTCTCACAATAAACCTAATGATATATTACTTATTTCATTGACCCTTCAATCTAACCAAACCACATCTTTACAATCCAATAAACCAGAGACACATATCCGAACAACTATAAATAACAAGAATAATACCCAAATACCAGGTCCAATCAATAAGGCTCCATTATTAAAACTCCCAATATCATCTATAAATCAAGCAAAAAACAATAAATCAAAAAGTAATACAATTCAAAAATCTATTAACAAATTTGTTCACACCCATAATAACAATCAATAACAACCACAATATTATAGTATCATCAGATAACAAAATCTACCCTCAAACTGCTATACATACCCAATATAACAATGGGAAACCAATTAGAAACCATAAAAGAAACGTAACATAGTATAATGCTCCATTTAACTTGCAAACTATGGGCAAATCCCTAAGAATTTTTTACATTTCTCGATAAACATCTCGCACCTAACCACAAATACCATCAAATCTTAAACAGATATACAGTAAAATTTTCTTACTCCACATCGAGCAATATACAACAAAAAATAAGTGCATATAATATCTATAAATGTAAAAAAAGCTCCATGTATACCTCTAGCACACCACACACAAACTAACTATAATATTACTACAACGCATAACCGGAATATTATTACCTATCCACCAGTTACATCCACTCACTCACCTCACCAACACAATACATCAGCCTACAACCAACTACCATCTTCCTCATCCTTAATAGGAACTAAGAATTACATACCCAATCTGACCAATAACTTCCAAAACAACCATGATTCTATAAACACTATATCCCCTATAATTTCACCAACTAACAACCCTTCGAGCCATGACCACCCAACCGAAAACCCTTCTCTCCCATATAAAAATGTAAATTCAAATACTAGCACTGTTATTGGGATTATAGCAAGCACATCTGAAACCCTATATACAAACGGTTGTAATTGTAGAGTAAAAAGTAATTGCCTCTTAAATGGAAATTGCTTAATTGATAATATAGTGTATAAATTTATAATTACCACTAAGGACTCTAATCAATCCTATATTGGATCCACATCTAATCCATTTAAATCGAAATTTTATGCACACACCCACAGTTTTCGAAACACAAGATTAGCTAATACCACTTCTTTAGCGGAAGCAGTTAATAATTGTAAAAAGAAGAAAATTAATTATAACCTAACTTGGAAGATTCTCAAAAGCCATTTCTTATCAGGGCAATAAAAAGGAGTGTGGACTATGTTCCCAAGAAATTTTTGAAACTACTAAATCGAAAGACATTCTATTAAATAAAAGACAAGAATTAATTATCGCATATAACCATAGAATTAGAAAGACATTCAAATATTATAAATACAACTAAACAAATATAGAAAAAAATATAAAAGAATATATATATATATATATATATCATCATCATCATCACCATCATCACCGTTTTACGTCCCTTCTTCCACGCTAGCATGGGTTAGACGGGTTTTCCTGTTGTGGGCAGTGTCTGATCGGCTGACCATGCCTTGCTCATACAAGAACTGATTTGGCTTGATTTCTACAGCTGGATGCCCTTCCTAACACCAACCTCATTTACAGTGAGTGCTGGGTGTTTTTTCGTGGCGCCTACACGTCCACTTTACAGTGTGGGCTGGGTGCTTTTTTGCCGTGGCACCTCCACGACCACCTTGCAGTGGGAGGGTATGGGGGCATATTGTCTATATGCTTCAGCTTGTACCCATGGGAGGTCGGGTACTCTGTATTACTGCGTGACGCCAGAGGTCACGGTCGTGTGTCATCGCCTTTGAGAGGTGTAATTGGCTAAGGTCGGCTTTTATCACCTCATCCCAGGTCATCTTGGGTCTCCCCACTCCGCGGTTTTCATCGATTTCTAGTGCTCTGCACCTTTTTATGCAGCTGTCCTCCTTCATACGCATCACATGTCCATACCAACGCAACCGCCTCTCCTGCACACAGCATTTGATTCCTCTTATGCTCAGTCTCTCTCTCAATTCATTTATGCTTTGTCGTTCGCGTATATTACTATTACACATCCATCGGAGCATGCAGGCTTCGTTTCTCCCTAATCTACGTAAGTCTTCCACCTTCAGCGCCCAGGTCTCACTACCATGTAACATTGCTGTTCGGATACATGCATCATACAGTCTGCCTTTCATTCTGAGGGAGAAGCCTTTTGCAGCTAGCAGTGGTAGTAGTTCCCTGAACTTCTTCCATCCCGTTCTTACCCTAGTTATTGTACTTTCTGAACACCCACCTCCGCTGCTAATTCGGTCACCTAGGTAGCAGAAGCTGTCTACTGTCTCTACAGAGCCCTTCCAGAGATCGGTGGTACTTGTTTCCTGTGGCTGTTTGCTGCTTGCTGTCCCAGTACAGCTGCTGCATGTGAAGCCTACATTCTTAATTAAGCTTCCTGAGATCCCGCTACATCTCTTGTGTACCCATTGTTTGCATTTGGGGCAGAGAATGGAGTTCCTACCTACACACACCCATATATATATACATATATATATGTGTGTGTGTGTGTGTGTGTGTGTGTGTGTGTGTGTGTGTGTGTGTGTGTGTGTGTGTGTGTGTGTGTGTGTGTGTGTGTGTGTGTGTCATTTTTGCTATAAGAATTACTCCATAGATTCAATCCTATATTTCATCCCTATAACTGTTTTAAATAATTAACTATTAATGAGCACTTTATATTACTTTATATTCAACACTCTAACAAAACATTAACAGACATGCATTTAAACCTATTAAGAATACCAAATTATTAATGAGATTTCTTATTCAAAAATAAAATTCCCTACAGGTAAAACTTCATTCTGACCACTCTAACACAATACAATATTTTATTATTTTCTTACCTATATATTTTTTTTATCCACTTTTTACTTTTCTTTGGTTCCATCTATATTCCTCTACTTGTTCTATTAGAACAAATTATTCCTCTTGAACAAAGAAATAACAAATATTTAGGATTGTTCTATACTATGCTAATTGATACAACACACTGATATTCGCACCCCTTTTCCTCCAACTTTAATCTCCCTTGACCGTCCATACTTTTCTAACATTTCTATACATTCTCTCTAAATACTTTTACACACTCATCTTTTTTTCTTAAAGGTCATTCGATACCTCATCCACTGACTGCTAATTTATTCATCTACTACTACCAGCTTAATGCCCCTTCCTATTTTTACTATTGGTCAATCTCAACCTTGTTCTTAAAAGGTTATTATTCATACATGTTTTTATATTATTTAATATACATAGCTCACTAATAGAATGAACATACGGAATACTACCCCAGAAACGATCGTAAAATAATGAGTTTTGCTATGAATTATCCGTATTTTGTTTAATTTCATTGTTTTCACTATTTGTATTATATATATATATATATATATATATATATATATATACATATACAAACGTTTATATATATATATATATATATATATATGTGTGTGTGTGTGTGTGTGTATATGTACTAAAAAAATACACACATACACCACCCTACACGTATTTATAGTAAAAAAATTACGAAAATCATTGGTACAGAACAATATATTTGAAAGATGATTAGAATGACTTTTCTTTTTTCTTTAATGATGAATTATTTTTAGGGAAAAGAATGATTCTCTATTTGAAACTCACAAAAAAACAAGAAAAAAAAAAAACAAGAAAAAATCACGGAATCAAAGCTTACATTCTGAAACACTTGCGCACAGCGAAAATAGAAATAGACCCATATGAAAAAATAAATCAGATGAAAAATATTTGGAACAAATTTTTAAACGAAAGAAAGCAAGCACACTGGAAAGCTTTGAGGAATGAAAAGGTAGCAGACACAATTGAACAATGGTGGTACAAAACACACGGGATTCTCATGAAAAAGTCTGTTTTTTGGAATAACATCGGAAACAAACGAAGAGAGAAGGATATGGATAAATTTAGCACTCGAGTTGAGACTGGAATTACATTAATTTATCTCAGAATAACGTAATTCCAGGAGAAACTAAAAAACATGTGACACCTCCATACGTGAATAAATCAACTCAAGAACAAGCAGCAATGCTTCTGAAATGGTTCGTGGGCTGTGGATAAACTATGCTATTTGGAGTTTGAATCCAAGAACATTTTGGAGTCAAAAACACTATCACAACTAGAATATGAAAAAAGTATCTATGGGAAAGAACAAATTATATCCCCAAACCAAGCCCATAAAAAAATCTTAGGACCTGGAAAGACCACAGATATAAAAAATTAAAGGCAACAAAGAAACTCAAATTTCCGATTAGATGCAGATATAATAAATAACGGATCCAGATACAACCCCCGTCAAAATCCACTAATAACTACCAGATGCCAAATAAAAGACGTATGAAAACAGAATGGAACAGAAATAGAGTGAAGGATTTACATGTAAACCAACAAGCAAAATTCTCACGACACAGAACTTACTAGCACGGAGTGTTAACAAACAAGAGAACAAACAAGAGAATTTGAACAGAAACACCATCTTAAATAGGAATATTTTTTTAGGACAGGAGACTTCCCGTCAAGAAAAGAAAATCAAAACATCATCCTTCAAGTAGAACTAGAAGAAAAAGACACAATTGAGACTAAGATAATTACTCTATTTAACAAACAACAGAACAAGAAATTAAACTTTTGGAGAATGGATTAAAGTTTACATCCACCCCGAAACCTTACTAAGCCGACCTTATAAAAGACAGAAGTTTGTTGAATACTACGTTTAAGAGAATTCTTTAAGATGAATCAATAGACAAAAACAAAGAGTTTCAAAGACCTATAAATAATTGTTTCTACTTTTGGCACAAGGACAGCAATTATCCAGTACATTACCGGTACTTTATTTTATCGACCCCGTAAGGATGAAAGGCAAAGTTAACCTCGGCGGGATTTGAACTCAGAAAGACCTATAAATAATTGTTTCTACTATTGGCACAAGGCCAGCAATTATCCAGTACATTACCGGTACTTTATTTTATCGACCCCGTAAGGATGAAAGGCAAAGTTAACCTCGGCGGGATTTGAACTCCTATAAATAATGACAGACATAAAGAAGAATACATAATCTGATTACGCCAATCTAATATTACAGAAAAAAATTATATTCCTAGAATACATAAAAACCAACTGTAAGCACTAAAGAACTTACAAGGAGACTCCTTTATAATTATCAAAGAAGCTGACAAGGGTGGAGCAATCCTAAAAATACCAAAATAATCTAACAGAACGAAGTCAATTACTTGATTAGCGAAAATTCATAAAGTAAGACATAGAAGACAGCATATGTCGCTCATACTATGTTAAGTCAATTAGCTGGGGAAAAAGCTGTTCCTCGGTATATTTGTCATAAGTTTGGCCGAATATGCTTGTCAACTGCAGGACACTAAAGCCACCTCAAAAGTCACGAACACAATCCGCCAATAGATTATGCTCAATTCATTGCAGAATCATTTATCTGTGATGTATGCAGACATGTCTGCAAGTGTCCCCCGGACTCACGAGATATTTGAAAACCCATAATGATTTTCCACCTGAGAGGCCTAACCATCAGGCCTAAAACACAGATTTAGTTTGCAGTATTTCCGGCAAACTCTGTAAGTCTCTCAGCGGCTTCAAAAGTCACTCTCAATCTCACGTTCATAGGAACAGTTATAAGTCTACCTGTTAGTGATGGTCAAGCTAATTTAACGAGTAGACAGCCATCATACATGTATGTATGTATGTATGTATGTATGTATGTATGTATGTATGTATGTATGTATGTATGTATGTATGTATGTATGTATGTATGTATGTATGTATCTATGTATGTGTGTATGTATTTATGTATGTATGTATGTATGTATGTATGTATGTATAACAAAACCTGTCAAAACCTGTCAAAAGGCAAAGGGGCTCTTAAGAGTCAATAGCCATCCAAAATCACCGGGAGAGATGATCCCTTAGCCTTTGTCAAGGCAGAATTCTAGGAGAAGGAAAACTCTGATATAACACCTGCAACCCTGATGGTATCCAATGATGTTGACTTGTTCTTCTTTTTGGTAAATATCATCTTCGTTAAGAGAGTGGGACTGGCTTTGTGCAGTGCCTTTGCTCACTATAAAAGCTTCACGGCACAGGCATTACTTTATATCTGGAGATCTCTCTGCACTTGTCGTCACATGGTACCAGCACTGTGTGTCAATAATTGTCACAAGTGTAGTGTTTGTGCCAGAGTTTTCAAGTCGCTGGCTGGACTAAAAAGTCACACCCGTTCAGCGCATCGGTAGGAGTTCTCCTACATGGATATAAAGTAGTGGCCGTACTCGAAAACGAGTTGGCAGCCACCATATGTATATATGTATGTATGTAAGTCGGTAGGTAGGTATGCATATATGTATATATATATATGTTCTATAACCATATATCTAAAAAAATACGCCAGAGAAGCCACGTAACATGACGTTGAGGTAGCCAATTAGTATATCTGCTTAATTATTAACATCCTGCAATGATTTAGCTGAAACTATCTAAAAACGGGTTTGTTAATTCAAATGTATCTTTACAAGTAGACAGAATCCTGCAAAAATTTGTGGTAATTCTGTAATGATTCAGCAAAAAATATCTAAGAAGATATTTGTTAATTCAAATGTTCATAGACATTTTACCAATGATCGAATCACTGCGCAAATTTGCAGAATTAACGTTTCTTATCCTATAATAAAAGGAGTTTGGTGAAAACATTTTACAATGTGTTTGTTAATTGAAATGTTTATAGTATCTTTACAACAGACTGTTGTAAAACATTTGCTGTGTTTTCTTGTAACATTCTGTTATAATTTAGGAGAAGAAATCTAAAAATCGTCACAACTATCACCACCGCCATCACATGCTCACACGACCATATAGACGTGCGTACGCGTGGACATATATCCGTGAGGGAGTTTGCGCGTATCTGAAGGTGTACGTGCGAGAGAGTATGTGTCTCTAAATGAAATGAATCCTTGTAATGTCGGCTTCACACGCACACAGAGGCGCATAAACACACACACACACACACGCGCGCACACGCACTTATATATATATATATATATATATATATATATATACTTTATTAGAAAGAGGGAGATGGAGAGAATGGGAGAGAGATAGAGTGAGAAAGAGAGAGAAGAAGGTAAATACGCATCAATATATGTAAACGTTTGTGTATAAATATATTACACACACACACACACACATGCACACACACACACACACAGGCATATACATACACACACACACAGGCATATACATACACACACACATATATATATATATGTGTGTGAGTCCGTGTGTGTATGTTTACATATGTACAAATATATCGATAGACAGCTAAATTGATATCTAAATAATTTCTTATATGCGTGTGTGTATATATATATATATATATATATATATATATATATATATATATATGTGTGGGTGTGTGTGTAAGTGTGTGTGTGCGTATGTTTGTGCGTGTGTATGCAACATTCTGTATTGTGGCTAGTGATGATCCTTGCTATTCTTGTGTTTTTCCTGAGTCTTCACAGATTTAGAGAGATACATATATAGATAGATAGATAGATAGATAGATAGATATACACTTACATATCATTGTTTATTCGGAAGTATCTCTTTTCCATCATGTCACTTTAACAGCTCATAGCTTTTTCAATATAAGAGTTTTATTAATTTTGCAGACGCCATCTTTTCTTATGTTCAATATCCTTCTTTAGTCACGTTTTTAAAAGTCTTATTAAAGAATTATTGTCTTCTAGGGCAATAACAAATGAATTACTATATATATATATATATATATATATATATATATATATATATATATATATATATATATATATATATATATATATATATATGTATATATGTATATATATGAATACATATATATATATATACATGCACATATATATATATATATATATATATATATATATATATATATATATATATATATATATATATATATATATATATATATATATATATATATATATATATATATAAATATATATATATATTTAAGTCGTTTGGAAGCCTCGACAATGCAGATGGGTGAATCTCCGGGTAACAAGATCCGGTGGTGGAGAGAGAGATGTAAGTGGGTGTACGTTGAGATGCGTGGCGTGTATAAGACGTGTAGAGGAATGAAGGAAAGAGCGTAAAGGATAAAAATAAAAATAACAACACAAGAGAGAGTTACCTTGGGAGAGATTTAATTGTCCCTGTATATTTCGGATTCACATCCATAAACTGAGGTTTTTTCCGGGGGGGGGGGGGGTTGTCTGTTGGAAAGGTGCGAAACGTGTCCTCCGCTGTTCATTGTTTTGATACTCAAAACAACGAACAGCGAAGGACACGTTTCGCACCTTTCCGACAGACAACCTGTTCCCCCCCGGAAAAAACCCAAGTTGATGGATGTGAATCCGAAATATACAGGGACAATTAAATCTCTCCCAAGGTAACTCTCTCTCGTGTTGTTATTTTTATTTTTATCCTTTACGCTCTTTCCTTCATTCCTCTACACGTCTTATACACGCCACGCATCTCAACGTACACCCACTTACATCTCTCTCTCCACCACCGGATCTTGTTACCCGGAGATTTATCCATCTGCATTGTCGAGGCTTCCAAACGACTTAAAGAAATTTACCTTATTATTCGACAATGCTTCAAGCAAACTTCAATACTTTCATATATATATAAATATATATATATATATATATATATATACACACATGCATATATATATATATATATGAATATATATACAAAGATCGGAATTAAGAGTATTCCGCAGTTCACTGTAATAATAATAATAGTATTAGCTCAAAGAAGAATAGAAAATTTCCTTCTGAGCTCAAATGCAAGTATATATTACACAAAGAGAAGTGTGTTACACAGTGAGATGTGTGTAAAGAATTATTACAAGTGATTTTACCGTTACTGTATAGGGAACAATATCTACAGGTTAGCAATTAAATAGAAAAAAAAACAATTCAGAATCAAATCTCAGGATTAGAGTTTTAATTCACAAACCTTATAACTATATTTTGCTGATACGAATCTTGCTTCGTTTCACCACTTATATGTGAAGTATCAGGTCACAGGATCCTCAGTCTGCAAATGCGAACACAGTAACGGTAAAATCACTTGTAATAATTCTTTACACACATCTCACAATGTAACACACTTCTCTTTGTGTAATATATACTTGCATTTGAGCTCAGAAGGAAATTTTCTATTCTTCTTTGAGCTAATACTATTATTATTATTATTACAGTGAACTGCGGAATACTCTTAATTCCGATCTTTGTATACTTAATGAGCTCCAAATTGTTGAGCTAATAAATTCGAATGGTTGAGCTGCACTTTCTAGCGTCTTCCCCAATCCACGAGAGCCGTTATTTGATGCAAATAACACGTGATTTCGCCCTACTCTGGCCAGCGTGTCTATTAGCAATCTCTCTATCCATGAGGTTAGATGTACAGTGTTCAGTGTTCGCATTTGCTGACTGAGGATCCTGTGACCTGATACTTCACATATAAGTGGTGAAACGAAGCGAGATTCGTATCAGCAAAATATAGTTATAAGGTTTGTGATTTAAAACTCTAATCCAGAGATTTGATTCTGAATTGGTTTTTTTCTATTTAATTGCTAACCTGTAGATATTGTTCCCTATACAGTAACGGTAAAATCACTTGTAATAATTCTTTACACACATCTCACTGTGTAACACACTTCTCTTTGTGTAATATATACTTGTATATGAATATATATATATATATATATTTAGTTTCTGAATTTGTTTAGCAAGATTCTTTATCTGAAAACGTGTGTTGAAACCGATATTGTTATACTTTGGGAGGGTCATGTTGCCAATAACAAACACACGCACCAGTTGCTTTCACTTCAATTTATTATAAATTTAGGAATTTATAAATTTCCGGTTGGTTGGTTGGTTCCAGAACTAGACCATTGTTCATATATTGTCAAAGTTCTTTCGTCACACATTCTATGACCTCTTCAGTGACTGGGGATTCTTTTCTTTGTTTTTGTGCCTCTCCTTTGTTCTGTCCTACGCCATCTTGTTTTTGTGTGTGTTGTGTGCTTAGTTTGCGCATGTGTTACATCCGGGTCTCTGTGTGTGTTTATATTTGTTTATTTATTTGTTTATTTACATGTTACTGGTTGGTTGTTTGTTCTATGTGTGTGTGTGTTTTTATTTTGCCCTTAATTGTAAGTTGTGATGTTGCTATTCCATTCATGCTTTCTATTTAATTTTGGTTCGAGTTCATTTATGTTATTTGCCTCTGTGATTTGCCTAAACATTGCGTCTTTTCTGTGTGTAGATTCTATTTTTATTTCTATGTTCTCTAATTTACCCTTATGTTCTATTTTAGCATGTTGGTAGAGTACAGATGATTCTTTACTATCTTGAAGCTCTCGCCAGTGTTCATTTATCCGTTCTCCTATACTACGAGCTGTCTCACCTATGTACACTATATTCTTATCTCTACATTGTCCTTCAGTACATCTTATGCTATATACTACATTTCTAGTTTTACAGTTAATATGGGGGCTTAATTTACAGATTATACATTTCTTATCTATACAGGGAGGTCTTTGAAAAGGGTATGTATTGCTAATAAGTGTTTTTATGGAGGTACCTGGTCTTTCTACTATCTTAATATTGAGTTTATGTTTATCTAGAGCCCTTCTGAATTTGTAGGCTAATTCACCTCTAGGGGTTGTATTGATGAACATTACACTCTGGTATTTTTTGCTATCATACCATGAGTTTATTCTATTAACCTTATTCCTAGTTCTTTCTATTCTATTCCAAAATTTGCTCCTATACAAGGGGCAGGTCCCATTTGTATCATTATTTACCATTTTTTCCCATTTGGTTCTGGCTCCTCTATATACTCTGATCTTATCTCTCTGATTGTAACCAGAGAACTGCATACGGTGGATGAAGTGTTGTATGTGTCTCTCTAGTTCTTTGGGGTTGCACATGCGGGACACGTTTCTCATCACCCACACCAAATCCGCAATCAGTATGTTGATTTTGGTGTGGTCCGAAACAGCTGAGTTTCGGTGGATCAGATATTTGGAAGTCATGGGTTAGGCGTAATGGGAATGGAGGATCTGTTTTTTGTTATTGATAGTATCTAACCAGAGCTCTGTGTCTAGTACAGGTAATCGATGGTTTGGGTGTTTGCTTGGGTAGTCTATAGTAATTCTAATACTCTGGTGGATGGAGTTAGCATCCAGCAAATAGCTAACTCGATAAATGGAATAGAATGAAACGAAATTTCATTTCTCACTCTTAGTACGGCACTTACTTAAATGTAAGTATTCATTCTATTCAATTTATCGTTTTCGGTGTGCCCGGCGGACTGAACTCACTCGATATGCACATTAGGCTGCTCAGCCGTTAATATACATAAGGAAAGTATATACTTTCAGACGTTCAACCATCTGGCAGGAAGGTATACGATGCTGACGATAGCTAATAAGTTTGAAACTAGTACATCGTTCCTGTGTCAGTGTTGAACAAAAAGGTGACGTGGTTGCCTAAACACTGTACGGCGTAATTCGGGCTGTTTGTTTGTTTACAAACAAACAAACCGAGCATTATAATAAATGTTCGGTAAACCGATACCTGCATATATATATATGTGTGCATGTATGTATATATATACATACTACTGTACGTCTGTATACATATATGTATGTACGTGTACATACTTACATATATATATATATATATATATTTATTAAAATAACAGATTAAAGTTTAAACAAAGAATCGCTGCTTTCATCCTTAACGGGATCTTCTGAAACTAACAAAGTCAATCTGTAAACGCAGAAGTGGATATTTCAAAAAACGTTGCAACCGGAGGAAGACAGGAAGACGATACTTTGGTTCGTGGAAACGTTCCCTGGCAAAGAACGGGAAAACACGAATATAATACGTCATTAATAGGAGCGGTGAAAAACAATTACGCGCAAAGACAGAATCACGTTTATGGTATAAAAGAGGTCGTAGACTAATGTTCTCTTAGGTGGTTCAAAGAAACGTCGGTTGAGCACTCTATTGATTTATATTCACCATGCAGAAACAACATCTGAATATTTCTACAAAGAACATACCCGTACCAAGCAGGAAAACATACCTAAAACTCCTGGTACAGAAAACAGACGCGTTCATTAAAAGGTTGCGTTGGCGTGCCTTTTATTTCGATAATCCCCGAAAAGCAGACAACAAACAGGATAAATTTGGGTTTAAAACCTATAATAACCCCCCCCCCCCCCGTGTAACTCAGCATTGCTACCCTTCGAAAATGATGTCTTGGAACTCATACGGAGTATCAAATTTCGGAATAGGAGCAATTCCTTCCAGCAGGACCTGAAGAATAGAATTCGTTCTATTAAGGATTCTAATGCCGTGCACGTCCATTCCGACAAAACTGGCAACCTATATCAAGTGGAGCGCAGTATTTACCATCAACTACTACATAATGCTGTAACTAAAGATTACTAATCGGTGCGTCATCAATGAAATCAACGATGCTGGGTTTAAAATCACATCTGATCTCAACATTCTGGACCCGACCGAACCTCTGGACCCTATTTCTCCCGACTTTACCCTGAAGGATCACAAATCCAATTTTCCGAACAACTCCTCTATTCGGCTTATTAACCCTACGAAGTGCGATTTAGGTAGACTTAGTAAAACGATTCTTGATAGAATTATACCTGAAATTAGAAGTTTGGCCCCTCTTGCACTGTGGAACAATTCTTTCGCGGTGATTGATTGGTTCAACGGCATATGTAACAAGGAACATTGCCGTTTTATCTAATTCGACATCAACAATTACTACTCTTCCATCACTTTACCACTTCTCCTTAGAGCTATCAATTTCGCTAAAACACTCACAGTGGTTAAGGATTTCGAAGTTGATGTCATCCTCAATGCCCGTAAGTCGGTGATTAATTTCGACGACTCTATTTGGATTAAAAAATCCAATAGTACCCCATTCGACGTGAGTATGGGCGCCAGCGATTCTGCGGAGGTTACTGATCTTATCGGCCTTTTCCTTCTTTTCTCTATCAAGGACGAATTCCCCAACGCGGGCGGTGGTTTGTACCGTGATGATGGTATTTTGACCATGACTAAGTGCGGACCTCGTGCTTGCGACAGGTTCAGAAAAGAACTCACAGCCTTCTTTAAAGGCTTCAACCTCTCTATACAGGTTGAGGCCAATCTCTCGGTCGTTAATTACCTCGACGTTACCCTGGGTTGTATTACCCGTATAGAAAGCCGAATGATACGCTTAAATACCAGCCATCCTGCCAGCATAACCAAGAACCTGGTAAGAAACGTTTCGTTGAGGCTTTCCCGTGTATCTACTAACGAGCATATTTTCAACGACCATTCCACTTATTACAATGAAGCTCTTGCTCGGAGTGGATTTGTCGATAAGGTAGCATATACAGAGTACGAAAATAGACCTAGAAGAAATAGATCCCGTCGCATTTGTTGGTATAACCCACCATATAATCTGGAGGTGGCCACACCATTAGCTAAGATCTTTCTTTCCCTTATTACGAAGCATTTTCCCCCTACACATAAATATAGTAACATTTTTAATAGAAATACTATTAAAATTTCTTACTCTACGACTCCTAACCTTGCACATAACATCATAGCTTCAAATTTAGCTAAACTACCTAGCCGCAGGAACACGTGCAACCGTGTAGTTAGTACTAACTGTAATTGTAGGAATCGGGTTGATTGCCCCCTATCCGGATATGCCTCTCTAGCAACATTGTCTACAAATGTAAGGTTGAAACACCCACGTCCCGTAGGGCCTACATAGGGTTAACCGCCAATAGATTCAAGCAGCGTATTTACATGCGAACCCATTCTTTTCGTTACCCTCTATGAAGGAATATGACGTCACTTTCAGCTTATATCTGGTGTCTAAAAGACAACCACACCCAATATAAGTTACACTGGGAGATCGTAGCTAGGGCTAGATGGTATAACGGAAATAAAAGACCATGTGACCTCTGCGCCGCTGAGGCCCTGGAAATACTCTACGTCGCAGACCACAAAAAATGTGAGGCAATTTCGGCTTGTAAACATAAATTGCACAAAACTTTCCTGTATTACAGCCCCACGTTATACCCTAACGGATAGTACGATCTATACGTGGATATTTTACGTCTTGATGTGGGAGCTAAGTATATGTTTTGTTTATACCATTATTTATTTGTATAGGTAAGTATTTTTTACCTGTATGTTTTGTGAAGGTACGTATACCTTCTCGTACGTATATTTGATTGTATATGTTATGGCGTATAATTTTATATATTCTGGTACATATCGTTTGGTTATGTGTATACGGGAGTTTTGTGTCTGTGTGAGTATGCAAATTCGAACGCATGTAGGGTGTGTGTATATGTGTACTTCATGTTTTGGTTGACTTACGTCTCCGAACATTTGTGTATTTACATGTAGGTATGTGTGTGCGCTTGTTATATACGTATTTATTTATTTATATACGTTTATTTAATTATTTATTTATTTGTATACACGCATACACACACATATTTATATGTGAGTGGTTTTGTATACCTATGGTAAGTGTCTTCGCGTATGCTTGTGTATGTACGTATTTGTATGCGCGTATGTATTTATTTAATTTCTATTACCTCTGTATTGTATTTATTTACTTTCTTCTTAACTCTGAAGCGGAGATTCATTCGGTCTCCTAGTTAGAATTTTAGTCTACGACTCCTGCTATACCATTTACGTGGTTTTGTCTTTGCGTGCAATTGTTCTCCACGCTCCACATATGACGTATTATCTTCGTTATTTTCGTTCATTGCCAGAGAACGTCTCTTTGAACCACCCAAGAGAACATTAAACTACGACCTCTTTTATACCATAAACATGGTTCTGTCTTTGCGCGTAATTGTTTTTCACCGCTCCTATTAATGACGTATTATATTCGTTTTTTCCCGTTCTTTGCCAGGGAACGTTTCCACGAACCAAAGTATCGTCTTCCTGTCTTCCTCCGGTTGCAACGTTTTTTGAAATATCCACTTCTGCGTTTACAGATTGACTTTGTTAGTTTCAGAAGATCCTGTTAGGGTGAAAGCAGCGATTCTTTGCTTAAAATTTAATCTGTTATTTTAATAAATATTTGCTCTACGGTTCTTATATATTTGATATATATTTATCCTTATCGAGCCCTCTTTGGATTTTAGTCTTCAAATTTATTATTATTACTATATATATATATATATATATATATATATATATATGTGTGTGTGTGAATATGAAAACATGGCGTGCTGCGTGGTTGCAAATGGGTTACATATGAATAAATTTAGTCCTTCATCAGTGATCTTCCAACCTTAATTGGTATTTCATCGCTTTAAAGACCATACACCTCCGGTTGGTGCGAGCAACGGCTAAAGAAATTCGTTGGAACACTTAAATAAGAGGAACGAGCGAGACTGTAAACAATCAAAGATGGTAATGCAACGAAAAGTGAGGAAGAAGGAGTCAAATCCCAGAAATCGATGAATATAAGTTCTGTGAAATCGTGGACGAGAGAGAATAAAGACCATCAAACCTGGTCGAAATGTGAGCAAGGAAAGAATTTCGCACAGGTCAAACGGGAGGAAGAAGGATTCAAGTCCCTGAAATCGGTGAACATAAGTTCTGTATATATATATATATATATATATTGTTATGCTTTCGGAGGATCATGTTGCCAATAAGAAACACACGCACTAATTGCTTTCACTCCAATTTATTATAAATTAAATTTATAAATTTAATTTATAATAAATTGGAGTAAAAGCAACTGGTGCGTGTGTTTGTTATTGGCAAACATAATCCTCCCAAAGCATAACAATATCGGTTTCAACACACGTTTTCAGATAAAGAATCTTGCTAAACAAATTCAGAAACGAAATATATATATATATATATATTATATTATATTTAGAGTTATAAACTCAAACAGTCCTTTACAATTAATTAGCTCAAAGAAAGAAGCATTTCTGAGCCGTGAAATACAAGTTAATATAAATTAATATATGATAAACACATAAGTGTTTGTATTGTAAAAGACGAAGTTAGCTAGAATGAAATAAACTAATTCAAATAAATATAGTTTGCCAGTCTCGATTTAAAATAATAAATCAATAAAAACAAACCCATATTGGCAATAGCCGTGATACCTGGACAAATTTAAATTTCAAAATCCAAACCTGTTCCGCAGACAATTTTGAATTTCAAAACACAAATAAGTTTCGCAACGAGAGTATAAAAAAAGTGAAAGATTCCATTTTCTGTGTTCATCAACAGGTATCCAGAAAATTAAGATGTTTCACCTCGAAATATTTTTGGAGGTCTGGTGTACAAGCGCAAACGCACGTGGTTTCCCAGCTCACTAGCTATCTCATACTCATGGCGCTAGAAATAACAGCCGTTTATATGGGATTAAAAATTAGCTCAACAAAAGGAGCCGTAATATTATATTATATTTAGAGTTATAAACTCAAACAGTCCTTTACAATTAATTAGCTCAAAGAAAGAAGCATTTCTGAGCCGTGAAATACAAGTTAATAGCTAACTTCGTCTTTTACAATACAAACACTTATGTGTTTATCATATATTAATTTATATTAACTTGGCTGGATTGGCAGTATCGGTAGAGGGTCGGACGCCATGCTTTCCAGCATAGTTACGTCCCTTTACGATCTGAGTTCAAATCCCGCCGAGGTTGTCTTTGCCTTTCATCCTTATGGGGTCGATAAAATAAAGTACCAGTAATGCACTGGATAATTGTTGGCCTTGTGCCTAAAGTAGAAACAATTAATTTATATTAATTTGTATTATATATATATATATGTATACGCACACATATATATATTTGATAATATAATGTATGTTTATTTAAAAACCTTTTGAAGATTAAAATTCATAGCGAATGGTTTTCAAAATGTTTTTAAATAAACATACCGTATATTATCAAATATACTATACGTACATTCATATACATTCAACTGCATTTCTTTAGGAAATGTGAGAAGGAAAAGGTTACCGAATTCAAAGAGTAATAAGAATAGACCCTTTTATCAAACACTAGATGTAAAGCAAGCCATTAAATATAAAAACAGATTGTGCATGGAGTTTTTGAGACGTGCAAAATTATAGGTTGAGGTAAAAAGTATTATATTGTTATTATTAGTCATAATGTTATTAACAATTATCCTTATACAGTTAGAATGATAATTGTTGTTAGCTAGATATGCAGGAGTGGAAGTTATTTATGAGGCAGAAGTAAACATTTCGCTTAAGAATATATATATATATATATATATAGAAATAGCTGTCGAAACGGCTTGAGCTCTGCCGTCGGGGTCCTGACTCTTTCCCTATTACCCACTTTACTACTCATACTATCGAGTACTCTGGTGTGTTATGGTCCACCTGGTCCCTTACCACTCTTCCCTCGTTATATATATAAATGGAAAAATGAAACGAAATTTCATTTCTCACTTTTAGTACGGCTGTTACTTAAATATAAGTATGTATACGAACATACATATATGTATACAGACGTACAGTGGTATGTATATATATACATACATGCACACATATATACGTCTGTATACATATATGTATGTACGTATACATACTTATATTTAAGTAACAGCCGTACTAAGAGTGAGAAATGAAATTTCGTTTCATTTTTTCCATTTATCGTTTTCGGTGCGCCCGGCCGATTAACTCACTCGATATGCAAATTAGGCTGCTCAGCCGTTAATATGCATAAGGAAAGTATATACTTTCAGACGTTCAATCATCTGGCAGGAAGGTATACGGTGCTGACGATAGCTAATAAGCTTGAAACTAGTACATCGTTCCTTTGTCAGTGTTGAACAAAAGGGCATCGATGGTGGCTAAACACTGTACGGCTTAATTCGGGATGTTTGTTTACAAACAAACCGAGCATTATAATAAATGCAAATATTAGTCTGGTTCGCAGATTCAATCTATATAGAGAGTTGCATTAGGTGACTTCAAATTACACTGTTAGTTACATGCATTTTAAAAACTAAAATTCAAAGATTTGATTTATAATGTGCCAAATCATACTTATAATTATCTAGCAACACATTATATAATGCAATATGATTTGATATAACATACCATTATACCATTTTATTATTATATTAATCCAAAGGGCGGTGGATTGGCAGCATCGGTAGAGGGTTGGACGCCATGCTTTGTAGCAAAATGAGTTACGCCCCTTTACGGTCTGAGTTCAAATCCCGCCGAGGTTAACTTTGCCTTTCATCCTTACGGGGTCGATAAAATAAAGTACCAGTAATACACTGGGATAATTTATGGCCTTGTGCCAAAAGTAGAAACAATTATTATATTAATCCATGATTTTATTTTAGTACTAGACCACCCGTGACCCGTTGGGTCATGTTCACTTAAAAATAATTTTAAAATTATTAAAATATACACAAAATGTATATAATGTAAAATGACATTGGAAAGCCAATATATATATATACGTGTATGTGTGTGTGTATATGTACGTGTATATATATATATATATGTTTGTGTGTGTGGGTGTCTGTGGCCTATATACACTGGTTACAGACACACACATACATACATCCTGTTCTAACACAAGTTATAAGATACATATAACTTAATATTCAGTCACCAAATACAAGCTAAATACAGTAATGCTGTATTCAATTCTTTGAAGTCACCTGTTATAATTTTATTCAACAACACCACCAGCTCTCTCCCTCTCTCTCTCTCACACAACCACTATCTGCGTTTGTATTCACATTTCAATGGTACCTTACTTTCAAAGAATTTTCACATTATGCGCTGATTTGGTTATTTATAAGGGTACCCGAAAAAACCCGCGTATCTCGGGATCCCGTGGTCCGATTTACGCGAAACTTGTCTTTTCACTGTATTATTCACAAGTATTTTCACAAAGAAAATATCAAATCATTTTTCACTAATAGCTATCCAATCACTCCACTTCAAAATTCTTTTTTCTATATCTCTATGGATGCTTGACTGTTTGTTTTGAAAGATTTTTCTGCTTAAAAAGTTGCAATGTTAATGAAAAGCTGGTTTTATTTACAAAAGTTTGAAAGAAATTATTCTTACTTGTCTTAGATTTTCCTTTTCCTTTCATTTTCTGACGTCGGAACCAACATTTTCTCATATTTATGCTGTTACAGTTTGATCAAAAGAATGCTTTTGATGACAACATTCTTAGTTGACTGGGTATCCCACAGAAACACTCTGACATTTTCTTTTCTTTTTCCGCGGCTAAGGGCCACACACAGTTGACCGTGTTGGAATACAGGTCGTTCCAGATAAACCAAGACGTTTTCCATAGTTTGTCCTTGTGCTTTATGAATAGTCATAGCGAAGCACGATTGAACTGGGAATTGGCTTCGCTGCAAAGGGATATCCTAACCTTCGGATAGATTAATTCTTATTCTAGGTATCATAACGATTTCATTTCTGAAAGCAGCAGTGTTGATTCTTGCTACTATGAGATTGTCGTGCAGTTCTTCCACGATCAGTGGCGTTCCATTACAAAGCCTTGGAGGATTCAAGTTTCTCATAAGAATTATTGGCGATCCTTTTTTCAATTCCAGGTTATGTGGTGGCAGTCCTGATAGTTCAACTGAATCAAGGAATTCAGTCGGGAAATGAGTGGCATTGGTACCATCACTCACAGAATTATAGGATCGGTACTCTTTTATGGTTCCAGGGAAGCGTCTGATACAGGTGGAATTGATGCTTCTCATCATTTCATTGAGAGGTACTAAGATGCAATTTTTCGAAAACACTTCAGCTGGATTGTCGAATGAGGGGTAGATGAAATCAATACATTCTTCCATAGTTGTTGCTTGGAGAACCATTTCTTTTGGCAAAATAATTTCCTCATTTTCAGTTTTTTTAAATCTTATCTTCTCCAATATCCAATAGAAACTGTGAATAGTCTCCTGCTCCCCCACCCAATCACATGTTTGTCTTCAACTGAAATATTTTGAAGCTTCGCCATAAGTAGGATTTTTTAATGCAGGCGTTTTCCACGTCCGTTTCATTTCCCCTTTTCACTACCGGAAGAAGCTGACGGAAATCGCCACAGCAAATTGTCAAAATTCCACCGAATGCCTCATTGTTGTCGCATATGTCACGCAGAGTGAGGTCAACAGCTTCGAAGCTTTCCCCCCGAATCATAGGACACACAACCCAAACAATCAGCCTTGTATGCTGGAAGAGGTTTGCCGTCTTTGAGTTTTTATCAATGTTGCACAGACCATTTTCTTTCACTACTATCGGTATTTTGAACCTAGAATGCGCTGTTCTTCAACCAGGCATCAGTGTTGCGGCAATGCCAGATGACGCAACAGCAATAGCCACGTCACCGTTTCCCCTGACTTTTGAAAGAATTAAGTTAATCAGGAATGTCTTTCCTGTTCCACCTGGAGCGTCATTGAAAATCAATGCAGATGTGTTCGTCTCTAAACTGTTACAAATGAAGTCATACACGTGTTTTTGTTCACTATTCAATAGAGGCCCCGTCTCTTCTATAAATCGTCGCTGCTCTTCTCTGCTGTATTGCAATTCATGCAATAACTCCAAATTGCCAATATCCTGATTAGCAACAATATTATTTGGCCTTGGCAAATTAAAGTCACTAAGACTTTTGCCCAGGTCATTAAGTTTGTCTTCAAAATACAGAAGACATTGATCATAATGTCTCTCGCTAATCAAAAGGTTAGAGTTTCTGGTAGCCCTTCTTTTTATTTGAAGGTAATCCTCAGACAGCGAATGCTTAAATCGAACCCATAAAGCACTGGAATTGTCAATTTCCGTATTTTTGAGGAGCACGATGAATAGATCTCTCATGGCTTTGGGAAGCCTTGTTCGCTCAGCATCTTCCAGAGTCTGCTGCCAATGATCATCCGATTGAAGCAAACCTTTCTCTCTGTAGACATCTTTGAATAATGTCAGGAGTTCTCCATCACACATTTTCAAAGAGTTGAAGGATACTGGCCCTTTGACGTGATGCAGAAGGAGTCTTAAATAATACAGGTCACCACTTCGTAGAGAAACAGTGTATACTCGTCCCAAAACGTTCGCCTCAAAAATCCCTGGATACTGCTCAACTGTTTTCCCCACCTTTCTCCTTTCCCATCTCTTATTACTCCAAGTGTAAAACTTTGGTCATCTTAGCCATGTTATTGTTTACTTTAACAGCAGCATTGACGCGAAAGAAGATTTGGTTTTCCTCAGGTAGATGAACTTGAAGGCGAACTACGGCCGGTTCTCTCTCATGAATTGGAAATCCAAGTACCAAGGCAACAGCTTCTGAAGGACCGATATATCTTCCTGTTAAATACTGTATTATCTCATCTTCCCTGTTCACTCCAAACATTGCTTGATCACTGCCCTTCATGGTATATTTGATAACGTATTTGATCGATTTCACGGAAGAGCACATCTCTACGTGTAGGTGGCAGTTGAACAGTTTTAATAGTTTCATATTGTAGGGAACCACCCATTCCGAAGTTATATTTCGGCTTCCCCTTCCTTCTTGGTGCTCCTCAAATCCTCCCATTCCTGGAGACCGTCTTCTGTACACAGTATAAGAGTCCTCTGCACACAGTGTATATTCATTGAAAGGCTTAGGGTACCGCTTACTATACGTTCCATCTTTCCAACACAGCGAATTGTTAGAGCAATTCGGACCGTGGATCATGTGCTTCAGCACCAATTCATGACCCTCTGGATCTTTGTTTGGATCTGGTATTTCGGCTTGAACAAATTTATCATATTCATGCGGTCTGGGCTTGGAGGCTTCATTGAGCCATAGCAAACATGAGGAAGACCTCGCTTTTGATATTCGACTATCAGCACGTAAGCAATGCACTTGCCAAATAGGCCATCTACTCCAGTAAGATACTTTCTTGACAGTTTCCGCTTCAGGTCAAATACTCTGGCAATTAAATCTGGCCTGTCGTGTGGCTTCTGTTTCAGGAATAGGTTTTGCCGGATTTCAGGCCAGTTTGGATTGCATGTCATTGTGATGAAGAACGAAGGATTGCCGTACTTCCGTATGTACATCATGGCATCCTGGCATCGCTCCATCATATATCTCGGTCCACCGACAAATGTGGAAGAGAGTATGATTCGCCTGCCAATATTGCGAAAATCGTCATCATCATTCAATGCGTCAGTAAGGCCCTTGTCTGTTGTAAATCGCAATGATGGTTGATTCATTCGGATGTATTGCAGTCTATCTCCTTCAATCTTCGCAGCCATGTCAACCAAATATTGCTGAAATAAACAACCGCCTCTGAGAAGTTGGTTGAATTCATTCTCATGGTTCATTATTCGATAGGCATAGTAGCGCATTGGCGTCAACTTCTTGTTGTTGCTCATTAACAGCTGATGATGCCACCCGTCATCGCCAAAAGGAAAAAATAGAACATACTGCAAACTGTCATAGGACCGATGAAACTCTGAGATTATTTGCAATTGTCCGCCTTTTTCTTTCAACACAATGTGCCGTGCTTTTGCTTGAAGTTCGGTGCTGTTTTGTATAATAACGGCAATTTCGTTTGCAGTTCGTGCATTGAATCTTCTCTCATGTTCCATTGCTGGTCTCCTATCAGGATCAATAATAATCGAAGCTTCTGGAATATTTTTAATTTGTTCTTTTGCCATTCGAAATGAAGCAACGTAAGGGTTATATTGTCTGAGTATTATTTCCAATAATTCAACTATGTCGCGCTGAATGCCATCGTTATGGAGTACCCTGATCCTCAAATCAACACTATCCTGAGGATCCAAGAAGTAAATTTGAAGAAATTGGGTTGTTCATTGGGATTAGGGGTTAAGGAACCGATGTAATGGTGAATTTGACCATGAATAACGATAGAAGGATTCCATCCACTCCTTGAGGAACGAACTTCTTCGGCCCCAAAAGATGTCATTTGGAACAGGCAGTTGTATTGTCTGAGGTTCTTCCTGAACTCGTTTGCCCTAGGTTGATCAGTACTAAATAAACTGTGAAGTTCCTGGGGTAAAGGCTGCAGATTCCCCAACCTGACTTTTCCATTCATCCAGCAAAAGTTAGCAGTTTCACCATGAAAAAGCATTGCATGACAACAGACACAGATCTTATTCATCTGTCCAACATCAGCAGAGAGGTCACGTCGTTGAACTGTCCATGCTCTATCCCTAATGGCTTGTTGGCAAATACGTTCAGTTCTCCAAGCGTCCGATTTATGATCTCTCCTTCTTCTGTCTCTTTCCCTCTGTTCCGCCTGACGCTCAGCTCTCCGACCATCCGATTAATGATCTCTCCTTCTTCTGTCTCTTCCCCTCTGTTCCACCAGACGCTCAGCTCTCCGACCATCCGATTCATGATCTCTCCTGCTTCTGTCTCTTTCCATCTGTTCCACCAGACGCTCAGCTCTCCGACCATCCGATTTATGATCTCTCCTGCTTCTGTCTCTTTCCCTCTGTTCCACCAGACGCGCAGCTCTCCGACCATCCGATTCATGATCTCTCCTGCTTCTGTCTCTTTCCATCTGTTCCACCAGACGCGCAGCTCTCCGACCATCCGATTCATGATCTCTCCTGCTTCTGTCTCTTTCCCTCTGTTCCGCTAGACGCGCAGCCCTTGTTTTATCAGTCTCATCGATCCTTCTATTCGCATGCCTGTCCCGATCTTGTTGTCGTTGACCACTATCTTGTTCACCTTCTTCGGCTCTCCTTAGCCGTGCTTTCTTTCCACTATCGATAGACCAACCAGATGTTTTCTTTCTTCCTCGTCGAGGCATTATTTAAGAATAGAAAATCGTATTCACCTTAGAAAAAAATTCCTATTACCTCAACAAATATTTTTTTTAAATCATCATTTAGAAATATTTCTAAATAATGAAAATATTGTCTGTTTAAACAACTCGTACTTTTCAAATCATATTCACTTAAAAAATACTTATTAATAATTAAAATATTCTGTTTAAAGAAAGCTGAAATATATATACGCAGTGTACAAATAATTTGTATTTTTTAAGAAGTCATTTTCACTTAAGAATATTTTTTAAATATGCCAAGAAATATTTTTTCCATCGTATTCACCTGAAAATAATAAAAAAAAAATGAAGATATTGTCTATATAAATAAAACTATTTGTGAAATCAAATTCACTTTAAAATATTTCTAAATAATTGAAATATTCTTTTTAACAAAAGCAAAAATATAAACACCTACTGTTTAAAACCAACTGGTAATTTTCAGTGATATTCACTTAATGCTTTTCTGATAATTAAAATATCGTCTGTATAAAGAAAGCTCGAATATAGAAACTTGAAGTACAAACAACTTGTAGTTTTGAAATCATATTCACTGAGAAATCACTGAACATTTTTTTAAAAATAATTATTAAACTATTTTCATCATTCCAGAAATATTTTTATGTCGATTTCGTCAAACCTGTTTTATTCCCATTTCAGGGTTATATCACTTACAGGGCTATTTTTCCATTATGCACGGTTTTGGCTATTTACGAAGGTATCCTACATACACACACAAATATATATATATATATATGTCTCTAACTTAAGTACTGTTACACACACATACACACACACATGTCTCTAAGAAACGCAAACACATGCACTGGCACACATACACATACAGATACACACGGTGGCAGTAGAACTGTGAAAGAGAGAGAAATAAATAACGTTATGGATAGGGAGAGAGTTAAAATAAATAAAAGTTAAGGATGCTGTCTCTTTCCCTATCTGTCATCCCCCCTCTCTCTCTCTCATCCCCTCACTCTCTCTCTTTCTCTCTCTCACCCCTCTCTCTCTCTTTCTCTCTCACCCCCTCTCTGTCTCTCTTACCTACAGAATAGACAACCAAAAAACAAACGGATTATTTCTTTCGATATTCATTATAAAATAAGATAAATTGAATATAAATGAATTTCTTGCTATCTTTGGAAAATTGAAAATATTGTCCATGTGCGATTTACGCCAAACTTGTTTTATTCAGAGTATTTTCTCATTATGCAATGTTTTGGCTATTTACGAAGTTTTGCCGGTTATGTTAATTTCGAGGTATTTTCCCAGTATGCACCGTTGTGGCTATTTACGAAGATACCCCCAAAACCCGCGAATCTCGGGAACCCGGGGTCAGATTTTCGCGAAACTTGTTTTATTCAATTTGTATTCCCATTTCAGAGGCAACTTGCTTTCAAAGTATTTACCCATTATGCGCCCTTTTGGCTGTATTACATAACAGACAAGCAAGCAAGCACGCAAGATCAGAGTTTTAGTAGTATATAGATAGATTATATAACTAATACTTCGCAATATAAAGCTTTTTACGTTAACAAATATGGGATGTATATTTAGACTAAGTCGCTACATGGAATTTTACAAGTAAACTTGCTAGTGAGACTTAGAAGCTAGTAAGATGAGGTCAGATTATTGTTAAAATACACTTATATTGCATGTAATTTCAGAATATCTGAACAGAGTATTGCCATAAGCATTCCCCAAAAGGATGTCTATACATACATGTCAAATATACACACATACATGTAATCACATTCCTAGTTGGACACCCATTTGCACATAGACATACACATACACATACATAGACACACACACACACACATATATATATATATATGTATCCACCCATGTTTACTTTAAGATGTGTAAGTGTATATCAATTTATGTGAATATAACACATTGGGTGTGTGGAAAAATTATTTCTTGATTATATTGGAAGGAAGGCGGAGATAGATTTTCTCTCTGGAGCGTATATTCATTGTTAGGAGGAGAATTATGTCAATAATTAATCTATAAAAAACATATATTTAAAAAACTATATTAAAAAACTACATTTATATCTTAGTATAACAGAGTGTATAATCGATTAAAACTAATGGCGTTTAATTAAATTTACTTCTAGATATGTTAAATCATTATCAGATTAAAAATTTAGATAGTACCATTATTTTAATATTTACTATAATAGAAAGATTGAGAACATTTCTAACTAACAATTATTGTCCTAACTGTAGAATGAAAATTAATTTAATTAATCGAATTTCACATTAAATTAATTAAGAAAAATAAATTATGAAAAATAAATTAAGAAAAAATAAGAAAAAATAAATGAAGAAGTAATATAAAAATATTAATAGTATACGGTTACGTAAGGTGGTAATTATAATCTTAATATCAGTGAGTCATTAAAAATAATTGATTGAAGTCTAAGTAATCTAACTTATGCTTATATGTGAATGATTTCATAGTGAAAGAAAAGAAAATTTGGCATGGCGTTCCAGCGAGACTGGCGTAAGAATCCTTCTCCTCCCTTCAAAATCCAAAAAGATATACCAGTACCGTGTATTTTCAAATATTGAAAAGGGGGAATTTAATTATCTAATTAATTAATACCAGGCACTCAAGCAATGAAAATGATTTTAAGCGCCTTGTGTGTAACTCGGAAGGCTATCAGACGGTCAGTCGGTGGTGTCACGCATACCAGATAATGTTAATAATAGTAATGATGAAATTACGCTGGGTGGATAAATATACATATACTTAGATAAAAAAAAAAGCAAGTACATAGTTGAAGATAACATTGAAAATAAAAATATGCAAGTACATAGTTTAAAAATAAATTAAATTTAAATTAAATTTGAATTAGTATTGAGTCGAATAGGTCACTTAATATGCAATATAATATAATTGTTTCTACATTTGGCACAAGGCCAGCAATTATCCAGTAGGTTACTGGTACTTTATTTTATCGACCCCGTAAGGATGAAAGGCAAAGTTAATATAATTGTTTCTACTTTAGGCACAAGGCCAGCAATTACCAGTGCATTACTGGTACTTTATTTTATCGACCCCGTAAGGATGAAAGGCAAAGTCAACCTCGGCGGGATTTGAACTCAGATGGTAAAGGGACGTAACTATGCTGGAAAGCATGGCGTCCGACCCTCTACCGATACTGCCAATCCACCGCCCTTTAGTTAATATAATTATATACAATCAGATAAATTATGAAAAACACAGAAAATATAAAAATATAGAAAAATAAGGTGTAGATTATGGGTAAATATACAATAAGTAGTGTAGTTAATATAATACAAAATAACCATAGTTGTTTTGTATTATATAAGCATCCTTGGCAGACAGAGCGCGCAATCTGGAATGGTTGATTTTAACCACAGAGCAGATACCGCTTGAGGAAAGCGTCCAGGTATCGATAGTCGACCTATCGAAAGCTTTCGATTGATCCAAATTGATGAGAACCCTACCGAAGCACGGTTTATTTCATACGCTCTCTATGACGTATTTCGTGAGGTGGTGGTCGAGATTGCGCACGTCTGCCCCTCCCACACCAGACTCTCGACGAAAAGCTAGAACCTCATTGCTAGCACCCTGGTCAAACATCTTAAACACTGTGTTTACCAGAGTTATAGATTGGAAATAATGACCCTCTTTTTCTCTTCTTTCCTCATCAACGTAGCTGCGTCTCGACTCGCTTGACGGAGAATACTCCCGTTCTGCTGCCAGTTGCAGTAGATATCTTCGAGGAGATCGGAGAACAGGTCTGGCATATATACGTAAAACTCATAGGGCAGTAAGCCAGGGCTTTCCGTATCTCGGCTACTGTTATCGGCTATTCCTCTCATAGTTAACACTAAGGTCAAATTTCAAATATAAGAAGGGAAATAAATAATTTTCTATATAGATAATAAACATAACCACAAGGAATCTTCTGTGGGGTAATTTAAAAAAAATATATACAATATACAAGTGGAACCGGTTTCTTCTACAACAACTACAACGGTACGCGATGGGACCCACCCACAGCCCCGGCGGACAGAATGGAGAAGGCGTTTACCCGGAGAACGGCGAGGGAGACGCGCTGGAAGAGCCACTCCAACTCGCGGGGCTCGACCTGCGACTGGCCAGCTCAGCGCCTATGGTGGTGAGTAAGGAGGTAGCCCTGGGGCTGAGGACACCAGAAGTCTCCACTGCCAGGGGTACGACCGCAAACCTGTCGGAGAGCGACCGGTATTTGAGGAGTTTGGCCCCCTCAGCCCGACGTGCAGCATAACCTGGGTCAGTCGCAGACTGCACCAGGTTGCGGCTGCAGAAAGTGTCGGTGCAAGTGGCATCCCAGACGAGGGATTTGCCACCGCGGAACGGGAAGATGGTCATACCATCTGGCCTTTTGCCGTCCCCTCGATCCATCCCCACCGGCTCGAGCTGGGAAGGGAAGCCTGCAGCGTCCAAGCCACGCTTAATGACCTCGTTGAGGGCAGCATGGCATGGAATTCGGCCGGCACTGTGGCGACAGGAAAACGGGTGGAGGTCAAAAGAGTCCACAGTGGAACCGCAGCGACATTGGTGTGGCTGGCAGATCCGGAGGCCGAGCCTCAGGGAAACGCCGATGCGCAAAGTCCAAATTAAACAGTTCAGTAATTTTCGCCGCCGTAGTTGCGAATGTGATTTTGTTGCTGTTATTGCTGTTGCTGTTGTCGTTGCCTCTGCTGCTGCTGCTGTCATTGCTGATGTTTCTAGTGCTGTTGTCACTATAGCCGTTGCTGCTGCTGCTGCTCTTATTGTCTCTACTATTAGTGCTGCTGTTGTTGTTGTTGTTGTTGGTGGTGGTGGTGGTGTTGACGGTAGGCTTGCTGTTTGTAGTGGTGACAGTGGTAACAGTGGTGACGTCGTTGGTGGGGGGACGTTCACGCTCATCTCGAAATTTGCGTCTGTCACGTGACTGCTGACTCAAAGTGAGGGGTCTATCTCTTCCACTTTTCTACGCTTGTAGGTGAGAGAAAAAAAGTTCAAATATTTGTGCCGAAGTCCAAAATATTATTGGGTTTCTCTTCTTTAGGGCAAAGACCTAAGTCTTATGTCTTCCTTGAAAGAAATATACATAAACGAATGACACTGTAAACAACTAAAAACAAGAAAAACTTACGGAGCTAACAATAACACGTCTTCCCGATTCAGTCACCAATAATAAGGAAGTAAAAACAATATAGAAAAGAAAAGTACTTTACAACCCGTAAATCAAATATTGATGACAAGAGTCACTGTAGTTGTATAACATTTCTCGTTTTTCAAAGATAAATTATTCTTTGTAATGCCCCCTCCCCACCTAGTGGTGGTGAGAGGTGAGATTTAATATATTGGTAGCAACATATCAATATAAATGAATATATTTATATATATTCATTCGCTGACACACACACACACACACACACACACACACACACACACACACACACACACACACACACACACACACACACACACACACACACACACACATATATATATATATACATATATCTACATACATATTTATATATATCTACATACATATATTTACATACATATATCTACAAACACACATATATATATATATACACATATTCCCACATGTATGTATATATGTATGTGTGGTGGGTGTGTATGTATGTGTGGCGTGTATGTATGTATGTATATCTAAGCTGGGCACCAACTTGTGGCTGGGTGTTGTTGACTTATACGGGAAAGATACTTTAAATGAAATGAAATGACTTATAAGACAAACAATATACATAATACATTTTCAATGACATCTTTGAAAATTCTGTCTTGGGACGTGCGTACACTATTGGATTTATGAGGCTCAAATCCTCCTGAATGTCGAATAGCTCTTATCTCAAAAGAGTTCCATCGATATCAACTGGATAGTGTTGCCCTATCTCACTGAACCACGGCTCCCCGAGGATGACCATCTAAAGGAACCAGACTTTGGATGTATCTTATTCGACTAAAGTCGGCCAGAAAATGAACGTCATAGAGCCGGAGTCAGTTTTTCTCCAAGAACTTTCCTCATGCAACATCTAACGGAGCTTCTGCATGGTATCTCCGATCAGATTATCACACTTAGGTTGCTGCTCCACCGTCTTACGACTTTGGTCAGTGTGTACGCTTCCACCCTTGTAAATTCACAAGAAGAAATAGATAAATTTTACGTAGATCTGCGAATAGTCTTGAAAAATATAAGTAGGGATGACAAATTTCCAGTGTTGGGTGATTTGAATGTTCGTGTTGGATGTGACTCTACTAGATGGAGCAGCAAACGTCGTCATAGAATGGGAAAATGTAATAGCAATGGACTTCTGTTGTAGGTGTGCCAGGAATTTGATCTTGTCATAGGTAATATATGGTTCAGACAGAAGAACAAGTACAAGGGGACCTGGGTTCACCCACGTTCACGACATTGGAATGCTATTAACTATTTGATTGTAAGATGTAAAGATTTGCAGGGTCAGATCTCTCCGTTGTATGTAAGGGACTGAGTGTTCGACGGACCACCATCTCCTAAAAGTAACTATCCGAGTTCATATTTGGAAGAAGATGAAGTATGGCGATGTCAAAATGCAGGGGCGTATAAAGGACTCACAAATGTCAAGACGCAGTTCAGCAACTCGAAGTCACCAACAGTTATGATGTCTGCCTGTCTTTCAACAGCATTATGAGGGAGTAGTTACGACTTTGGGTTATGCAGAGAAAAACATCAGGACTTGTTTACCGCCAATCAACTGTTAGTAGAAAGCCGTCTAGCAAGTTTCTAACATAGACACAAGACTCTCTCATTGGAATTTACACATCAAGTAGGTAGATTATGTATGCATGCATGCATGTGTAGATATGGATGTTATTGTATGTGTGGATGTGGATGTTTTGAGTTGTATGTGTATATGCTTTGTATCTGTACATGTGTATATGCAGTTATTAGATGCAACAGTTTTTGAATGTTTTACATATTTTTACTGTTCCATTAATGGATTGTACTTGTAATTTCCTAACTAGTTGTGTTCTTTCTGTTACCGTGAAGCCTAGCTTCTCAAGATTTGTATTGAGGCAGTTACTAACATACCCCAGTGCCCCAATAATCACAGGCATAAGTCTGAAGGTGTAATCAAGGTGGAGTATCTGCAGATTTCTCATCAGTTCTGCATAAATATTCTCCTTTTTGCTAATCTTTGATATTATATTGGCATCTGCTGGGCAGCTAATTTCCACTACTTTGCATACTTTCTTCTCCCTGTCCCATACCATAATATCTGGTCTGTTATGCTTGCATTTTATTGGGGTTTTTACTGGAACATTCCACCAGTACTCTTTCATATTATGTACATGGATGTCTTCCACATTGCCGTAGCTTTTAATGTGTTTACTATCGGGGCTATCTTTTTTACGGATTGCATTGTACAGTGTTTTGGCCACTACATGATGCCTCATAGGTAGATAGTACCGCGATGACATCTTTGGACAGCTGCTGATGACATGGGTGACATTTTCGATGTTAGTTCTGTAGAGTCTGACTTCTTATCACATCTAGGTGTTTTGCCTACATCCCTATCTCTTTTATGAATCAGGTATTTCGTGTTAATTTCATGTTCTTGGATTGCAAAAGCGTATCCTTCAAAGTGGGAGCCAATATAGCGGTTGTTGGTACAGATAGACTACTTTCCTTATCTATATTAATCTCACTATGGAGCTTCCTGGCAACATAGCCATGCGTGATTTTTTGCTGATAAGCATGCAGTTTTTCATCCATGGATTCACTGCAATACTGTTGAGCGACTTCTCTGGGTGTGAGATTTTGATTATCATGCAGGGAATATCTCTCAAGGAGTTCCTTCCCAACTCTCATGATCTTATCTGTTTCATGCCGATAGACTTGCTCAAGAGAGGGGCTGCTACGCGTCGAGGTTCGTAGATGTTGTCGGAGGGATATGGTGCGAAATTCAAATGCTGTCTGAACTGATGTTAGGCCTCTGCCTCCCTGCTTACGTTTCAAGTAAAGGTGGTCTATGTCACTATTGATGTGGAAGTTTCCGGTGTTGTTTAGTATTTTTCGAGTTCCAACATCAACTGCTCGGATTTCGTCTATCGTCCAATTGAGTATTCCAAACGTTGGTGTTAGGACAGGCACAGCAAACACATTGTGAGCCACTGTTTTGTTTTGCGCTGAGAGTTCCGATGACCAAATCTTTTTTAATCGAGTGTAGTACTCCCTGGTTACGCGTTCCTTATTACAGTTACCATTATAGAATATGTTCTCATCTATCCCCAATTATCTGTAGCAGTTCTCATCAGATATCGGTGAAACAGTTAAGCCATTGATTTCAATGTTGCTAGATTGGGTTGTTGCTTTTCCCCGCTTTACAGTCATGTATGAGCATTTATCTTGGCCAAACTCCATTCCTATATCCTTTGAGAACGTTGTAACCAGGTCAAGATTTTTCTTCATCCCATCTATGTTCTTGGCATAGAGTTTCAGATCATCCACAAAGAAATTATGGGTTAGGTTCGTACTTCTGTCCTCCTGTGAGCCAATGATGTATGCTTCACATTTCTTGAGCAGAAAGGACAAGGGGTTTAATGACAGGATGAATAATATCACAGAGAGACTGTCTCCCTGAAATATACCCCTGCGATATTTTATTTTATCAGTGAAAATAGAGTCCTCTCTCTCTGTCTTTAACCTTAGGATAGTAGCCCAAGAAGAAGACAGCTTCTCTATGGCTCTGACAATAATGTCTGGGACTTTAGCAAGCTGGAGGGCCTCTATCATCCAAGAGTGGGGAACAAAATCGAGAACGCTCCTGTTGTCCAGCCAGACTGTAGCCATATTCCTCCTAAGTTGTCGCACCTCCGACATTACAGTTTTGTTGATTAGGAGTTGTTCAGCACATCCCCAAACCCCTTTCTTTCCAGCTGCTTGTTCATCTGTGATGATGTTATTATTTTCACAGTGATCTTGGAGGAATAGGTTCAGGCAGGCTGTATACATGTTAGTCATCAGGCTCTGGCATGCAATGGGTCGGTAGATTTTTGCCAAGTGGGTATCTTTGTTCTTGGGGACCAGTAATGTTTGTGCTAATGTCAACCATTCTGGTATAAGTGTATCTCCATTAAGAACTTGTTGGTAGAGGTCAGTAAGATACCTCCGATAGAATATCAGTTTTTTTTTACCAGTAGCCGACAATCATGTCTCTTCCTGGTGTTTTCTCATCTTGGAGTTTTCCTATCGCAGTCTCAATGGTTCCCTCACTTATTTCGTATGATTTTGTTGTAGTGTAGGAGCAATAGTTCTTTCGGATTTCTTTTAGCCACACTGCATCTTGGTTGAAATTCTTCTTTTCACCCCATATTTTTCTCCAAAAGGAATCTATGTCTTTCTGGGATGGGGCCTCAGTGACACTTATTATTTTGTTCTTCATATATGTATAGACTGATGTTTGGTTTCGTCTGAATCTTTTATTAAGCACTTTTCTCTCATCTACCTTCTTCAGGTATCGGCGTTTTTCGCTAACAGTTCTCAATTCTTGTTTGAGGGTGATCAGCTTATATGGAAGAGTTCTGGTTCTACTGTTACCAAACATAGTCTCTATTTTATTTTTCACTCTTTGTTCGTGAGTAGTGAGGTATTTTTGTGTTTGTTTGCATGTAAAGAGCATTGTCACATATCCTATGGTTTTTCGTAGGTCAGCAATCTTTTTTTCTATTTTAGTTATATATGATGGTATTTTTGGTGGTGTTCTGTTCTTGTTAGTATCCCTGCTATCACCAAGATAATGCTTCACTGTCGTTGCTAAGGCATATGAACAGGCGTTGATTTGCCAAAATGTTGGGGTTTTAACCGTCGTAAATATTCATCCCCTATTTTCTCAATAACACGTAATATTTCATTATTTGGTTTTTTATTAAACATTGTCGTTTTAACACGTTCAGCAAGAGAAATATTTATACATGAATTAATTTCTCCCTGGAAGATTTCGTTGAGGGAAATTTTCAACTGTTTATACTTTTGATTATTATCATTATCGATAGTATTTTCTACAACAGTCAAGGTAGACTCGGATGGTACACGTGGTCTCAAATTTCTTCGATTATTATTATTATCGATAGTGTTTTCCCCAGCATTCGAGGTAGACTTAGATGGTACACGTGGTTTCAAGTTTCTTACAGGCATAGTTGTTTCAAGGCGCTGTTTGACCTGGCTGCTAGGAAGTCTAGTAGCATGGCGACCTGTAGCACGTGTTATTGATCCCATGTTTGTTGTGGGGGACTTACAATTAATAATATTTATCTTATGTTTACGTTCAACCAACGTCGCTTGTTGGCGTAATTGTTTCGCTGTGAAATAAT
>OZ024741.1:155527668-155530168 GCA_964016885.1 Eledone cirrhosa
TCTCTCTCTCTCTCTCTCTCTCTCTCTATATATATATATATATATATATATATATATATATATATAGTAATAATAATAAATTTGAAGACTAAAATCCAAAGAGGGCTCGATAAGAATAAAAATATATCAAATATATAAGAACCGTAGAACAAATATTTATTAAAATACCAGATTAAAGTTTAAGCAAAGAATCGCTGCTTTCACCCTTAACGGGATCTTCTGAAACTAACAAAGTCAATCCGTAAACGCAGAAGTGAATATTTCAAAAAACGTTGCAACCGGAGGAAGACAGGAAGACGATACTTTGGTTCGTGGAAACGTTCCCTGGCAAAGAACGGGAAAAAACGAATATAATATGTCATTATTTGGAGCGGTGAAAACAATTACACGCAAAGACAGAACCACGTTTATGGTATAAAAGAAGTCGTAGACTAATATTCTCTTAGGTGGTTCATAGAGACGTTCTCTGGCAATGAACGGAAAAAACGAAGATAATACGTCATATGTGGAGCGTGGAGAACAATTGCACGCAAAGACAAAACCACGTAAATGGTATTACTGAAGTCGTAGACTAAAATTCTAACTAGGAAACCGAATGATTCTTGGCTTGAGAGTTAAGAATAAAGTAAATAAAATACAGAGGTAATTGAAATAAAATAAAATAAATACATACACGCATCCAAATACGTACATACACAAGCATACGCGAAAACACTCACCATAGGTATACAAAAACACGCACATATAAATATGTGTGTGTGGCTGTGTGCGTGTATACAAATAATTAAATAAACGTATATAAATAAATAAATACGTATATAACAAGCGCACACACATACCTACATGTAAATACACAAATGTTCGGAAACCCACGTCAACCAAAACATGAAGTACACATATACACACACCCTACATACGTACGAACCCGTATACTCACACAGAGGCAAAACTCACGTATACACATAACCAAAAGCATATGTACCAGAATATATAAAATATACGCCATAACATATACAATTAAATATACGTACGAGAAAGAATATGTACCTTCTCAAAACATACAGGTAATATATACTTACCTATGCAAATAAGTAATGGTATCAACGTAACATATACTTAGCTACCACATCAAGATGTAAAATATCCGCGTAAAGACCGTACTATCCGTTAGGGCTGTAATACAGGAAAGTTTTGTGCAATTTATGTTTACAAGCCGAAATTGCCTCAGATTTTTTGTTTAAGATGTGGTCTGAGGCGTAGAGTATTTCCAGGGCCTCAGCGGCGCAGAGGTAGATATATATATAATGTAGAAGGTGAATAATATTGTAGAACAATAAAACTATGTATATATCAGATAAGTAGCACTCGACAGTTGGTAGAACTGGAGTATATATAAAGAAGAAATTAAAAGATGGTTAAAAAAGTTCCATATATTTTATTATGCGCATTTCGAGAACAACATCATCCCGGGAGAAAAATTGTGTTATCATCAGATAAAATAAGGTAACATGATATAAGGCCTAAAAATACTTGTTAGCAAGAAAGTGTACAGTCAACATATGACAAAAATATAAGAGAAGAGAAAAAATAGGAAAAATGAAGAAAAGAAAGCCATCTAATATTTGTAAAATTAGCACATTCACCTCCCCAATTTATTTATTTATTTATTTATTTTCATTATTTTTTCAGCCGTTATTCACAGCTGTCTTTTCATTTTTGACAGCGTTCCCGATCAAAAGTATCTCTCTCTCTCTCTTTCTCTTTCTCTCTCCTCCTTCTTTCTTTCTTTTTCCCTCTCTTCTATTTCTCTTTCCTTTTTCCTTCTTTCTTTTTTTTCATTTTTCCTATTTTTTATCTTCTCTTATATTTTTGTCATATGTTGAATGGACACTTTCTTGCTCACAAGTGATTTTAGGCCTCATATCATGTTACCTTATTTTATCTGATGAGAACACAATTTTTGTCCCAGGAGTGCCACGGAACACCCGCCCATCGCCTTACGGTCGAACAACGAACTATCTTCATCTTACAGACCCACACACCCCCGGCCTGAACTCCCCACCCTTATTCCTTTAGCGTTCGATCGCCCCCCTTCCCCCACACTTATCCCCCACTAACACCACTAACACACCCCTCCTTTTCACCGCCCACCCCACACTAACAATACTAACACCTCCACTCCACCCCTCATCTGACCACCCTTCCCCAACTAACATACTAACATCCCTTACCTCCCCTCTTCTCCTCCCCCCTCCTTATCACACGCACACACGCACCCACTTACACCACCCACCCCACACGCAACTAACATCACTAACACCCCCCCAACCCCACGCACACGTACCCACACACCCTCGTACACCACCAACTCTACACACCCTACCACCACTAACCCCCACTCACACCTGCATTTAACCCCTCCCCACCTCCCGTATACTAACACCCACTAACACCTCTTCACCAAACTACACACATACCAGTACACCACACTCCCTCCATA
>OZ024741.1:155535168-155578137 GCA_964016885.1 Eledone cirrhosa
TGATGGTCATAGTGATGGTGGTGGCAGATTGTGATGGTGATGGTGATGGTGGTGGCGATGGTGGTGGTGATGGTGGTGTTGATGGTGGTGGTGATGATGGTGGTGATGGTGGTGATGGTGGTGAATCAGCCGTCTGTCGTCAATGAAGATTTCCTCAATCTCATTCCAGAAAAACCTGTGAAAGTAGCTCTCGCAGGACCACCGACGCTTGTGGAGGTTGCAGTAGCTATCTCGAAGCTGAACAGTGGAAGGTCTCCAGGTATGGATGGCATACATGCAGAGCTCCTAAAATATGGTGGTGAGAGACTTCTGCAACATCTTCACTCTTTGTTTGGCAGGATATGGGCTAGTGAATCCGTACCTGAGGACTGCAGAGATGCAGTAATGGTGGTCTTGTACAACGGAAAGGGCAACAAGAACGATTGTGGAAATTACAGAGGTATATCATTGCTTTCTGTCGTAGGAAAAATGTTATGTAGGTTGCTTCTGGACCGTCTGCTGACACACATTGCAGATTGTGTTCTTCATGAAAGTCAATCAGGTTTTCGTGTTGGACGCGGCACTACTAATATGATATTCTCAGCTAGATAGCTCCAGGGGAAGTGCACGGAACAAGGTTCGGATCTATATCAGGTTGTTGTCGATCTGACAAAAGCTTTCGATACTATTAACAAAAATGCATTGTGGAAGGTTCTCCAGAAACTTGGTTGCCCTGATAAGTTCCTTGCTTTGGTTAGGTCTTTCCATGACGACATGAAGGCTTGGGTTAATTTCAGAGCCTATCTCAGTAACAAATGGAGTGAAACGAGGGGATATTCCAGCACCGACCCTGTTTGCCATATACTTTGCAATGGTTTTCTGTATTGCATTCAGGAATTGCGAGCATGGTGTTTACATCCGATATCGAAACTCAGTCAGCATATTTAACATCAGGCGCTTTGCTGCAAAAACAAAAGTATTTACATCAATCATAAGAGACTTCTTGTATGCAGATGATTGCGATCTTGTAGCGCACACAGAGAGTGATATGCAGCACATTTTGAATGCATTTGTTGATGCTTGCACTGCCCTAGGATTGACTGTCAGTCTCAAGAAAACTGTCGTCATGTAGCAACCTGCTCCTGGTAAGCAGTACAGTGAACCAAATATCTATGTGTATGGTAAACGACTTGGAGTGGTTGATCAGTTTGTCTACCTGGGAAGCACTGTCAATCGAAACAGCAACCTTGATAATGAAATTCAACTCAGGATTAGGAAAGCAAGTGATGCTTTCGGAAAGCTAGAAAGGCGACTCTGGGGTCGACGAGACATATGCAAGAAGACAAAGGTAAAGGTATACAAGGCATGTGTGCTCTCTTCTCTTCTTCCTGCCTGCAAGACCTGGGTCACGTATCGACACCACCTTAAATAATTGGAGCGTTTCCATCAGATGTGTCTCAGACGGATCCATGGCGTTCACTGGAAGGACCATATCAGTGATGCCGAGATTTTGGAAAGCCCTCTGTGTGACAGTATAGAAGCTCTTGTGCTTAAGCAAAGTCTCCGTTGGAGTGGTCACCTTGCCAGGATGAAGGATTCTAGAATACCAAAACAACTCTTTTATGGAGAGTTAGTTAAAGGAAAACGAGCTCCACATAAAACAAAAAAGAGGTATAAGGATTCGTTGAAAGCCTCTTTGAAAGACGCTAACATATATGCTGATACATTGGAAAATGTTGCTGCTGATCGTAATAAATGGAGAAAGACTGTATACGAGTGGAAAGTTGCCTTTGAGGCATCTCGAATCGCATATGAGAAAGTAAAGAGGGATGTGAGGAAGGGCATTACTGTTGCACTTCCAGACAGCAAAGATCCTCCTATGGCGCCGACATGCAGCGTCTGTGCGAGACTCTGCCTAAGCAAAGCCGGCTATTCCCAGTGAATGTTTTGGTTGCCAACTCTGTGCAAGACATTTTAGATCATTGGCTGGGCTAAAAAGCCACATTCGATCGCAGCACACTGTTAATTGTTATCGCGTGTGTGTGTGTGTGTGTGTGTGTGTGTGTGTGTGTGTGTGTGTGTGTGTGTGTGTGTGTTTGTATGTGTGTGTGTGTGTGTGTGTGTGTGTGTGTGTGTGTGCATGTATATATATGTGTATGTGTGTGTGTGTATATATATATATATATATATATATATATATATATATATAAGTGGTTACACAACAGTTAGTTCACCATACCGAGAACAATTGTTTCACCTTAGCGGATCCTCAGCTCGGAAACCGACCTGTTGTGTAACCACTTATATATATATATATATATACACACAACTCGTCCCATGGACTGAGTGCTCTACCACTACGGATATTACCTTCCAGTGTTCCACCACTATATATATATATATATATATATATATATATATATATATATATATATATATATATATATATATATATATATATATATATACACACACACACACACACACATACACATATATATACATGCACACATGTATATATATGTGTATGTGTGTGTGTGTATATATATATATACACACGTCCCATGGACTAACTAACTCGTCCCATGGACTGAGTGCTCTACCACTACGGATATTACCTTCCAGTGTTCCACCACTATGTATATATATATATATATATAATTATTATTATTATCATCATCATCATCTATTGAAGGTGAAGCCACGCTTCTTATCGCCTCCTCTTTTTTTTCAATACTTTACCTCGTTTTCAACCGTTCTAAACCTTTTATTCAAGTTTCAAACTTGATAAAAGTTTAGAAGAAATGACCCACTTAATACAGGGGTTCACTCGTAAATAATACGGCAACACTTTACGGGGTGTCGTATTGTGTAAAAATATTATTTGAAAAAAATGGATAACACAAAGAGAGAGAGAGAGCGCTGTCAGACAACACAGAGAGAGGGAGACTTTGTTAGCATATCAACAAGACAGCGTCCCAGCGGAGGTAAATTTAAAAGAAAATATTACGAAGGAAAAGAGGAACAATAGCATTTTTAATGATATTGTTACAGATTTAAAATTGCCAATTATTTCTAACACAAACAACACCAACAATAACACCAACAACAACACCATCAATAGCAACAGCAACAATAAAAATAACAGCGGTAAGGTCGAGAACCACAATAACAATGACAATAAAAACAGCCATAACAACAATAATAGTAGGAACAGTATCAACAAAAACAACAATAATAATAACAACCACAATAACAGTAACAACAGCAACAGTAATAACGAAAACAACAACAACACCAACAACAGTACCAACGAAAACATCAACAATGACATCGATACCTGTAACAGCGACCTCAGCACCACCAGCAGCACCAGTAGCGGCAGCAATAGTGGTGCCGTCGAGAAACGGACCACTTCTTTTGCAGGTGTCGCCCGAAATATCGAAACAGTGTTAGTCACAGAGGAGGAGATGGCATTCGCAAGGGCCATGGTGACAAGAAACGCCAATAGAGTTTCCTTGAAACCTCCACCCGATTTTTTCAAGGACCAGCAGCTACGGACGGTAACTTACTGCACCGTAAGCAAAATGTCACATCGGGTGGAGAGAGCCACGGAGGCTCAAATCCAAAAGGCCTTGGGTGCGTCTGGGCACGCAAAACCCACATCACTCGAGGCAGAAAGTACGCCTCAGTAGACGTACTTTTCGCCACCCCCAATAAGCGAAGTCTCACTCTTTGGAAACCCTAAAGGGTGAGGAGATAGTCTTGGTGCCCTCCTACAGCGGGCAGAAAATTGTGAGGGTCAAAGTGACCAAGGTCCCACTCCCCGACGTGCCCATACTTTGGCTGGACGCGTCTGCTCTTGCTGGATTCGAGGACAGGACGACCATGCTGCAAGTAGATAAAATAGGGAGAGAGGACTGGTCAGGTATAGGCATGAAAATGCTTATACAAACTGACCAGGAATGTATCGACGCTATCCCCGATATTATAGACCTCGAGGAAGGACTCCAACTTCCTATAAGCGTAGTAGGAAGACGGCCAAAATGTTATCTCTGTGGGTCAAAGGGTCACCTCAGGGCCTTTTGCCCGCAGAAGACAGCGAAGAAGAAGACCCCTCTCCTTCCAATACTTGGTCCGCTGCTACCAAGAGCAGGGCAGGAAACAAATCAGAAGCCCCTTCCACGGTGAGTAGGAGGGCAACGTCCGTGGCACCCGTACCAAGGCCACGGACAACTAAAGCAGCATCAGTGGCAGCAACACCAATAACTACATTTGCAGTAGCTGCACCAGCAACAAAATTGCCGGAGAGGGCTTCACTACCACCACTAATAGCCGTGGAGCACATACCCCTCCCAGACGCCACGTAATCCGACATGGAGTCTGAGGCGGGAGAGAAGTTCCAAACGGTATGCCACAAAAAAGAAAAAAGAAAAAAACCCTTAGCTTCACCCTCCAAAAGCGAAGGCACACAAAGAGGGGTAAAGGCTGCAAGGAGACTTGCAGCAACACCACCACCATCACCATCACCACCACAAGCACCACCGCCAACAACAACCACACCACCACCAGCATCACCAAAATCACCAACAACGCAAACAAAACAAAACACACACACCAAACAGCAACAAGAAGAAAACAGCAACAAAATCACCCCTCCCCCCAAAAAGTACACAGCCATAAACATGACAAATAAAGAACTCATACAATATATAAAGCAGCACACAGACATCACAGAAAAAACTACTACACCCCACCAACACCAAGAACTCTCCCGACAAACATAAGCATCATTGATATCAAAATAGAAAAGTACAAACTTTTAAAACAAAAATTCCCCAACGCAGTTGGAAACTTCAGAGGGTCAGTTACTAAGAGGATATACACTGACATCCTCTTGGAAACACCCATGACCAGTCAAAGGGACGGTTCTACTGTCCTTTCACCACACTATCAAGGTAAGTGACCCTTTCTCACTTGCCCCGTTTCTCATCCAACATGGCCGTACTTAGAATAGGCAGTATAAATGCTCGTGGCCTGGGGTCATCTTGGAAGCAGGGTCACCTGCTCAACGACCTCAGGTCACTAAACATAGATGTGGTGGCCATCAGCGAGACCAGAATCTCCAAAGCACGAGCCTTCGCACCGATCTTCGGTGGCTACGATGTATACGCATCTCCCAGCCGTCCAGGATCGGGAGGAGGGGTTGCTGTCCTTTTTCGGAGAGGCTTGGATCTCGCCATACGGGCCATCTTCCTGGATCCAGGTTAGTCGGTGGTGCTGGACGTGACCAGCGAAGGCAATGCTTTCAGGCTAGTCGCCGTCTACGCTCCAACTGTGTCAGGACGGCCAGATTTCTTCAGACGTCTAGAGACCTTTCTTGGAACGTCCCGCTCTTTAGTGTTAGTGGGCGACAGGAACGTTATCTTGGATGCACGCTGGGATTGTGTGGGGCTAGGGGATAGGGGAGAAGGGTGCAAGAGCCTCCCCAACCTGCTCAGACGTTTTGAACTGTCTGACAGGTATCGACTGGATCACCTGAATGCCAATGTGGACATGGACAAACCGTATCGGGTCATCCAGATCGTATCTCGATAGGATATTCTGCAGAGAACTAGAGAAGGCTAGTATAAGTTGTCCACAATTTAAAATACTCGACTACACAGACCACAAATTTGTGATCTGTGAGATCGACATAGACAAACTTCATAGACAAGGAGCCGGTTACTGGAAACTGAACGCGTCTTTCCCGGCGCGCAAAGACTACAGAGACCGGATTAGCGTATTAGTTGGCGTATTAGTAGCGTATTAGTGGGCGTTGACGGGAGCGGCCGTCAACAACAGGTGGTTGTTCGCCCTGAAAAGGGCAATTAAAGTAGAGTCGAATAGGTTTAGCAAAGGACTAGTGATAGAGGAAAAAAGAATAGAGGGAGAGCTAGTCAGAAAGCTAGAGGAGGCGTTTAGGACAGGCATCGCAACCGACGTGCTTGCGGCGAGATTGGCACTCGACCAATTCTTCAACGCAAAACACGAAGGCTGCGTTGTCAGAGCTAGAGCGCGTGCTCTGAAACACGAGGCGACAAAAGCCGTCCAATGGGCACGGGTGGCAGAGGCGCGACGTGGCAACAAAGCCACAATTCGGTCTTTATCTGACCAAAACGGGCGCGTGTTGCTCGAATCCGAGCAGATGTGTGAAGCAGCACTTTGCTGAACTGTTCGGGTGCAGCGGCAGGCCGGATCGGGTATGGATATCAGTGCATATATCGACGGACTGCCTCGGCTCTCGAGGACCGCAGCACACTGTTGCGAAAGCCAATAACAGCCTGTGAAATACGGGAATCGTCAGGTTTGGATGGTTTGCCCTACGAGATTTATGCATTTATGCCAGACTTGTTCAGTGACCTCTTGGCAGACGTCTACTGCAACTGGCAGAAGAACGGGAGTATTTCCAGTTTTGTGAGCCGGTGAGTGGTGGCGCTGCTGAGAAAAGACCCGAACAAGTGGGATGTTATCGATAACTTCAGGCCCATAACCCTGCTAAACGGAGAGTTCAAGATTTTGGCCAAGGTGTTAGCAAGGAGGTTGGCGCTTGTCGTCAAGGGTCTGGTTGGAGGGGCGCAGATAAGCGCCATTCCGGACAGATCCATACACGACTACCTCCACCTCATGCGATACATCATAGAGAGGGTGGTTAAGGAACCTGATCAACTTGGGTCAATCCAAATATTCGATAGGGTCGACCATCGGTACCTGGCGGCGGTCCTCGAGGAAGCCCGTTTCGGGCCCGTTTTCAGGGGTTGGATCGCCGCGATGTAGAGCGACATCTGCTCTGTGGTGAGGGTGAACGGTCACCTGCCGCAGCCGATCAGCATCATGCGCTCGGTCCGCCAGGATTGTCCCTTCTCGTCGCGCTTGTACGTACTGGCTCTCGAGCCGTTACTACACAAACTGGGGGCGATGAGGGGCGTCCCACGCGAACTAGGATGCGGGAAATCTGAGTCGGCTTACGTCGACGACCTCACCTTGGTGGTTTTGAGGACCAGACGTCCAGATGCTCGGAACCGCTCTCAAGGAATACGAAGCGGTGACAGGAGCAAGGATAAACCAGGAAAAGTCGGTGGGCTTGCAGCTCGGCACCTGAAGAGGCAAGTCCATGCCGTCCGATAGCGTTGTGAGGCGTAGGACGGAATGACCGGTTAAATTGCTCGGGGTCTGGTTCGGACCGGACCTCCAGATGGAGAAACACTGGAGCGAGGTGACGAGCAGGGTGGCCTCCCTCACTCAGAAATGGGCCGAGAGGAAGCTGTCCCTGAAAGGCCGGGTGGAGGTGGTGAATGCGTACATCGCATCCGTCATCTGCTACCGCCTCACCGACGTCCCTTGCCCTAGCCCAACTCTCACCAAAATGGAGCGCCTCCTCTTCCGCTTTTTGTGGAAGGGACGCACTCCCATGGTCAGACGATCCATCTGCTGTCAAGACCTGTTGCGTGGAGGACTGGGCATGCTACGGCTGATGATGCGCAAACGCTTCCTTGACGGTGAACAGGTGTGGTCACCGTTCGCCAGGCACGTTTTCCCACAGCTCGTTTCCTTGACGGAGCTGCAGGCCTGGGTCAGGAAAAGACCGAGCGATAGCGCTTGAAAACTGGAATGTCTCCAGGCATTCACCGCCCTCTGCCAGCTGGGCACCTGTATCGGTGGAACATCCACCTCGGCGTTCTATAGAGGAGTAGGGGAGAGGAAGGGCGACGACGTTCTCGGAGAGATCCTGGGCGTCGAAGAAGATCAGCTGTTTGCTCTCTTCTGGAGAACTTTCATCTCAGGGCCTATGGATAACTTCCAAAAATCCCTAGCCTGGCAGTGCTACCGGGGAGCGTTGCCGGTTCGAGATAAGCTCTACAGGTACGGAAGTGCCGTTAGCCGAGCCTGTCCGAGATGCGCGCAGAGCGACGAAACCGTCGTGCACGCACTCGTTCAGTGCCCGAGCATTGCTTACTTGTGGAGCTATGTCGACCTTGATTTCATGGCAGTTCCAAATCCTTTTTAACTCCCATTTTAAGTGCTGGTATCGGTTAATTTTCTCCCTCTCCTTTTCTTGCACTCTCGTGTCAAATGGGCAGTCTACATCTACAACCAGGCACGATCTTTTTTCCTTGTCCAAAACCACCAGGTCAGGCCTATTGTGTTCTAATTTCTTGTCCGTCTGTATCCTAAAATCCCATAGCACCTTCACCTGATCATTTTCTATCACTGACTCTGGATTATGCTCATACCACTTCTCAGAATGTGGTAAATTGTTTACTTTGCATAGATGCCAGTGGATCACCCTGCCTATCACATCATGTCTCCAGCCTTTATAGTGAGTCTGGGCTAGGTGTTTACACTCGGATACAATGTGAGCCACAGTCTCCTCTCTCTCTCTCTACAGATCCTACACAGTGAGCTAGCCTCCTCCTTGTCAATATGGTGTTTCACTCACTTCGTTCTTGCGCAGCCATTAGCATTCCTTCTGTAGCTTTTTTAAGGTCTCCTCTTTTTAACCAGTTCCATGTCTGTGGATCTCTAAATTCAGTTTTCTTAAAGAAGGTGCTATGAAGGGATTTTTTGCTCTTCCTTCTTGTCGTTATGATTATGAAGAGGAAAATCAAGGTGGAGAGGCAAGTGCTGTCTTCTAGCAAGTTTGTTGAAAGGTAGGTGAATGTAGCGAGAATGGTCCGAGTGAACGGGACCGCTCTGAATATACGCTTATAGTTTGAGGAATGGGAAAAAATTGAGGGAGGGCGCTTGCCCTGGTGGTCAGGGTGTCCATGGTCTTTTGTGTGGTTTTGGCCATGAGTAACTCTCGGAGGTTTCCCCCCTATTGGGGAATTTTTCATTGTTTAAATTTTCATTTTTATTGTTTATATATATATTTGTTTCTATGTCTTTTTTCTTTTTCGTTTCTTATGTAAATAATAAAAAATCTTTACACGCACAAAGCCCACATCGTCCCGTACCGTCATGTGCCATCTGTAATGTTTTTCTTGATGTCAGCCTTTGTGGTCAATAAAGAAATCATTATTATTATTATTTTTCTTTCGTGCAATGTCCATACTCGATAACGAGGGGGCAGCCATCATCATGTATGTATGTACATACGTACGTATGTCTGTCTGTATGTATGTATGTATGTATGTATGTATGTATGTATGTATGTATGTATGTATGTATGTATGTATGTATGTATGTCAGGTCACCAGTTGGTGCTACTGGTAACATGTATCCCAGTACAACCTGTCTCATGGTCGGGTCGTTGGCGACTAAACTGGCAACCCCACCAAGGTTTGTTGGTGAGGAGGGTGACTTTGGACATCCTGCAGGACTAAAAACAAAACCTGTCAAAGGGCAAAGGAGCTCTTAGGAGTCAATGGCCATCCAAAATCACCGGGAGAGATGACCCCTTAGCCTTTGTCAAGGCAGAATTCTAGGAGAAGGAAAACTCTGATATAACACCTGCAACACTGATGGTATCCAATGATGTTGACTTGTTCTTCTTTTTGGTAAATATCATCTTGGTTAAGAGAGTGGGACTGGCTTTGTGCAGTGCCTTTGCTCACTATAAAAGCTTCACGCCACAAGCATTGCTTTATATCTGGAGATCTCTTTGCACTTATCGTCACATGGTACCATGGGCCCAGCACTATGTGTCAATAATTGTCACAAGTGTAGTGTTTGTACCAGAGTTTTCAAGTCGCTGGCTGGACTAAAAAGTCACACTTGTTCAGCGCATCGGTAAGGGTTCTGCTACATGGATATAAAGTAGTGGCCGTACTCGAAAACGAGTTGGCAGCCACCATGTATGTATGTATGCATGTGTGTATGTATGTATGTTATCTCTTTCTTTTGATCTTGGGTTTATGTTTGACTGACCACCTTCCTGGTGGAAAGGTTGCGCAGAAAAGATATTTTCACGATCCCTTGTACAATCGTCCATCTTTCGAATCGTAAAAATGTTTTAAAGATTTTGAAAGTTTCAGATATTATAGCTTATGAATTAAAGAGCTGCGTTCTTTCTCATACATCCAGGTTCTGTCATACTTTGGTCCAAAGCAAGTTAATGTATATCTCGTAGGTCTAGTGATAATAGTTATGAAACTGAACGTTTATTTTGGGTACTGGGCCTGCAAACTCCTCATCAATAGTTTATGTTTCTTATTACATTGACATTGGGTGGGCAGTTGCTTTCTACAGCAGGGCATGTTTTTAATGTGTGGCCCCCCAAAACAATATAAGGCTGCTTGTGTTTTAATTAGTTCGGTTCTTGCAATGATCAGTGCAGCAGGTGAAATTCTGGCATTAGAATGGACACAGAAAATGTGTTATGGGCAATGCGCTTGTTGTACCCCGCGAGTTCTGACGATCATATACTCGTTACCCACCTAAGGTATTAATGCCTAGTCCTCTTCTTATTAAAGGACGTATCATATCTGACATTCTCATCCTGTTCAAATTGTCACCTGACTGTAGAGGATGTATCGGCAAACCATTCATATTTAGATTTTCATAGGTGGGCACAGATTTTCCACATTTTCTGTTTAAAAAAAAAGTGCATTTTGACTCATCAAATGCCCTACGCCCGTAGAGAATTGAGTAAGCAGGTCCAATTGCATTTTCATATGGTTGTTATTTGACCCTTACAACTTCAGGTCATCAACAAAGAAAAGATGGAAGATACTTTTGGATCCATTTCTATGACCCCTATTATTTATGGGTTTAACGAGAAAATGAAAAGCAGCACTGTAAATCTATCACCTGCAAGATGCCTTTTTAGTAGTGTATGGTATCACACTCAATTTGCTTCTTGTCATCTCTACTGAACAGACTAGTGTACGAAGTCAAGGTCAATCATTGCATAGCAGCTACTAGTGGTTATGGGGATTTTTGCTAACTTTATGTAGAGCTGCATCTAACATTACACCGTCAATTTCATATTTCTTTTGTTTAATATGCTAGTAGTAATCCTGCTCTAGTTCTGGCCATACAGTTGTATGTTGATCTCGTCATTTGTTTTCCATACAGATTTCCAATAGCTTCCAAATTGATCTTCTGTATGGGTTTCTTTTGCAGAAATTATGCCTTTTACATTGAGGCTGTGATAGAATAATTTGAGAGCTCTGGCAAATTATCTATTCAGCATTTAGTGTTTATATGTTGTAGATTTATAATTTAGTTTTGCAGCTGTTACTATTAATACTGTTGTTAGCATTGTAATAATAGTAACAGCTGCACAACTAAATTATAAATCTACAACATATAAACACTAAATGCTGAACAGATAATAATAATAATAATAATAATAATAATAATAATAATAATAATAATAATGATTTCTTTATTAACCACAAGGGTTTACATAAAGTAGACATTAAGGACAGTGCAGGACAATGCAGGACGGTACAAATGGGCATTTCTGCGTGTAAAAAAAAACAAAAACAGAGGATGTAACAAAAATAACAATGAAAATAACAATGAAAAATTCCCCAATAGGGGGGAGACTTCGGAGGGACATTTGTGGAGAAAGCCCAGTAAAAGCCACAATGACCCTGACCACCAAGGCAAGTGCCCTCTCCCAGTTTTCCACTCTTGTTTACAGATATATACTCAGAGTCGGCCCATTCACTCGGGCCATTCTTGCTTCTCTCACCCATCTTTCAACAAAATGCTGGGAAGAGAGCACTTCCTTCTCTACTCTGATTTTCCTTTTCAAATGAAATTTGAAAAAGTCAATCAGAGCATCACCGAAGAGGTAAGTGCTCGTCTTCAGCCCTTTCAAACGTGTCCACCATACTATCTCTTTCGCCATGGCCACCAGACAGATAAAAACTGCCTGCCCTTCCCGGCTAAAGGAGGAGGGCGGGGCAATCCTCACGATAGACTCAGATGATAGCTGGATCCGTCCTAAACGCGACAGCAGGTGTTCGACATAAACCCACAAGTCAGCAATTTTCGGACACTGGACGAGTGCGTGCAGGACGGTTTCGTCGCCCTGCGCGCATCTCGGACATGCCCGGCTGACGGCACCTCCATGCCTGTAGAGTTTATCCCGAACTGGCAAGGCTCCTCGGTAGCACTGCCAGGCCAGAGATTTCTGGAAGTTGTCCATAGGCCCTGGCCCGAAAGTTCTTCCGAAGAGATTGGCTAGTTGATTTTCGTCGACGCCTAGAGTTTCCCCAAGTACGTCGTCGCTCTTCCCCTCCACTAATCCTCTATAGAACGCCGAGGTGGAGTTTCCACCGATCACATTGCCCGATTGGTCGAGGGCTGTGAGCGCCTGAAGACATTCCAGTCTCCAGGCGCTCCCTCTCGGTCTTCGCTTGACCCAGGACTGCAGCTCCGTCAAGGAAACGAGCTGGGGAAAAACGCGTCTAGCAAACGGCGACCACACCTGATCACCGTCGAGGAAGAGGTGGAGATGTCGTAGCCTGAGCGCGTGCCTGCGCATCATCAGCCACGGCATGCCCAGCCCTCCACGTAGCGGGTGTTGACAACAGATGGACCGCCTGACCATCGGAGCACGTCCCTTCCACAAAAAGCGAAAGAGCAAACGCTCCAGCGCAGTCAGGCGAGGCTTAGGACAAGGTACGACGGTTAGGCGGTAGCAGATGACAGACGCGATGTACGCGTTAGCCACCTCCGCTCGACCTTTCAGGGATAGCTTCCTCTCCGCCCATTTCTGGGTGAGAGAAGCCACCCTGCTCGTCACCTCGTCCCAGTTTTTGTCCGTCTGGAGGTCTGGACCGAACCAGACCCCTAGCAATTTAACCGGTCCGTCCGTCCAGCCCCCGACGACGCTGTTGGACGGCATGGACCTGCCTCTCCAGGTGCCGAGCTGCAGGCCCACTGACTTTTCCTGGTTGATCATTGCTCCTGTCACCGCTTCGTATTCTCTTAGTGTAGTGCCGATCGCCTCGATGTTTTTGGCGTTCGACACCACTACGGTGACATCGTCGGCATATGCTGACACGGATCTTCCGCATCCTAGTTCGCGCGGGACCCCTCTCAACGTCTCCAGCTTGTGCAGTAATGGCTCGAGAGTCAGTACGTACAATAGGGACGAGAGAGGACATCCTTGGCGGACCGAACGCATGATGTTGAACGGTTCCGAAAGGTGACCGTTCACTCTCACTACAGAGCAGATGTCGCTGTGCATGGCAGCGATCCAGCCTCTGAAGACGGGCCCAAAGCTAGCCGCCCTCAGGACTGCCGTTAGGTAACGATGGTCGACCCTATCGAAGGCTTTCGACTGATCTAAATTGATCAAAGACCCACCCGTGCCAGGTTCCCTAGCTACCCTCTCTACGATGTATCGCATGAGGTGGAGGTTGTCGTGGATGGATCTGTCGGGAATGGCGCATGTCTGTGCCTCTCCCACCAGAGCACCAACGACAAGCGCCAACCTCTTTGCTAGCACCTTGGTCCATCCCTCGATCCGGCCCGCCACTGCCCCCGAACAGTTGAGCGAAGTGTCGCTGAAAAGCTTCACACATTTGCCCGGGATCGAGTAGCATGCGCCCGTCGTGATCCACCAAAGACCGGATCGTGGCTTTGTTGCCACGACGCGCCTCCGCCACTCGGGCCCATTGAACGGCTTTCGTCCCCTCGTGTCTGAGAGCACGCACCTTAGCTCTGACAACGCAGCCTTTGTGCTTTGCATTGAAGAATTGGTCAAGGGCCAATTTCGCCGCAAGCGCGTCGGTCGCGATGCCTTTGCTAAGCGCCTCATCTAATTTTCTAACTAGTTCTCCCTCTGCTCTATTTTTCTCTATTGCTAAAGTCTTACTAAACCTAATGAACTCTATTCTAATTGCTCTTTTCAAAGCAAACCACCACTTGTTGTTGACGATGGCCCCCGTCAGCGCCCGCTTAACTAGTTCGCTAATCCGGTCTCTGTAGTCCTTGCGCGCTGGTAAGGACGCGTTTAGCTTCCAGTAGCCGGGTCCTCGCCTATGAAGCCTATCTAAGTCAAGCACACAGATCACGAATTTGTGGTCCGTGTAGCTGACTATCTTGAATTGTGGACAGCCTATGCTAGACTTATCTATTTCCCTACAAAATACTCTATCTAGATATGATCTGGATGACCCTATGCGATTTGTCCAAGTCTACATTGGTACATTCGGGAAATCCATTCGGTACCTGTCAGACAGTTCAAAACGTCTGAGCAGGTTGGTGAGACTCTTGCACCCTCCTTCCCTATCCACTAATCCCACACAATCCCAGCGTGCATCTAAGATCCCGTTCCAGTCGCCCACTAACACTAAAGAGCGGGACGTTCCAAGAAAGGTCTCCAGACGCCGGAAGAAATCAGGCCGCCCTGCTCCTGTCGGGGCATAGACGGCCACTAACCTGAAAGCTTGCCCGTCTCCGCTGGTCGCGTCCAGCACCACCAACTTACCTTCTGGGTCCAGGAAGATGACCCGTATGGCAAGATCCAAACCTCTCCGAAAAAGCACAGCAACTCCTCCCCCCGATCCCGGACGGCTGGGAGATGCGTACACATCGTAGCCGCCGAAGATCGGTGCGAATGCCTGTGCTTCGGAGATTCTGGTCTCGCTGATGGCCACTACATCTATGTTTAGTGACCTGAGGTCGTTGAGCAGGTGGCCCTGCTTCCATGACGACCCCAAGCCACGCGCATTTATGCTGCCTATTCTGAGTGAGGTCATGTTGAAAAGGAGTGGAAAAGATGGGAAAGACCACTTACCTTACTTCTCGTAGGGGAAGGACGGTTTTTCCATCCTTTTCACTGCTTGTGGCCTCCTCAGGAAGGATGTCCTTATAAATCCTCCTGGAGAGTGCTTGTCGGAAGTCTCCGATGTCTTTGGGGAATTTTTGTTTTAGTGTCATGTACGTTTTCTGTGTGATGCGAGTGATTTGTATGTGTGGAGGTGGTGTGAATTTTGGGGTTGTTGTGTAGTCTTTTTCTGTGATGCTGGTGTTGTGTTGGATGTAGTGCAATAATTGCTTGTTGTTCAAATTTAATGCTGTGTAGTGTGTATCGTTTTGGTTGTTTTGTTTTGTTTGCGTTTGTTGTGGGTTTGTTTCTGTTTCGCATTTTGGTGACTTTTGTGGTGTAGGTGATGGTGGTGTTGGAGTTAATGATGGTGATGGTGTTGGTGTTTGGGTTGATGGGGTTGGTGATGCTGGTGTGGATGGTGGCATATCTGTCCTAACTTTTTTGTTTCTTAGTTTATTTGTTTCCCTCTGTATTTTGTTTTTGGAGGGGGAAGGAAGAGAATTTTTTCTTTTTTGGTTTCTTTTTTTTTTTCCGGATATCGTTTCCCACTCCTCGTCGTCACAATCTGTCTCCAGTTGTGATAGGCCGGGGAGTGGAAAATCCTCCACAGGCGTTAGTTTTGGTTGTGGCATGGTGGATGGTGTAGGCGCTGGTGCTAGTTCTGAAGCGTTGGGTGGTGGTGGTGTTGGTTTTGCAGGTGGTGGTGGTGGTGTTGGTTTTGCTACTGTTGCTGGGCTTGTTGCTGTTATAGTTGCTTCTGTTGTTGCTGCTACAGTTGTTGCTTGCATCTCTGCTACTGGTGGTGTTGATGGTTGTGTCACTGGGGTGGGTAGGAGAGGTGGCCTCAACCTTTTAGCCTGAGGGCAGAAAGCCCTTAGGTGGGTTCCTTCACCACAAACGACACACCTACGTCTTCTGCCCTCGACAATTACCGTGAGGTGGCTGCCGTCAGTGAGGTCTATTACCTCTGGGATCTCCTCAATGCTTTTTTGGTCCGCTTGGATCAGGAGCCCCATCCCAGATCCGGACCAGTTCTCCTGCTTTTCTTTTGCTAATGCTATTATTTTTGTGTTGGCTTCGATGCCGGAGAGGACGGCTGCTATTAGCCAGGGAATTTCGATGGCCGGTGGAACGTGGGTCACCCTGATCTTTACGAGTCTCTGGCCACAATAGCTTGGGACGAGTGTGAAGTCGTCACTTCTTAATGGGGCCATGGAGTGTTCTCTAGCCTCCTCTGGTGTTTCAAAGAACACGTCCACGGTTCCATACTTTTGCCCACGTCTGATGTGGGTTTTTCTTGCCCACACATGTCCCAAAGCTTTTTGGATTTGGGACTCGGATGCCCGTTCCACTCGGCGCGATTTTACATTTATTGTTCTATACGACACGGTGCATAGGCGCCGATGCTCCATTTTATTAGGTGGGGGGGGGGGGGGTGATGCTGACCCTGTACCCATCTTTCTTTACCATTTGTTTGGCATTTTCTAAATCTTCTTGAGTTACGGTGAATGCTTCGAATTGTTTTGCTACTCTGGCGAAACTGAGTGGGCGTTTTATAATGTCATTGTTGTTGTTGTTGCTATCGTTAATATTAATTTTAGTTTCAGTTGTGGTGGTGAGGTCAGTCGTCTTTGGTGGGGAAGAGTCCATTTTGCTTGATTTCATTTCGACATCACGAGTTAATATATTTTTTTCTTCTTTTGTTTCTGTTGTCGCGGTGGTGGTGGTGGTGGTGGTTGTCACGGTGGTGGTGGTGGTGGAGGCTTTAACAACTGCAGTCATTGGTAATGGCGGGAAATGAATGTCTGCCTGAGACAAATTTAAAATATTGCTACTGCTTATATTTTTTTTTGTGTTGGCAAACGTAGTAACATTTACAATGGTGGTGTCGGTGTGAGGTGTTAATTTGTGAGAAAGACTTTCAGCTGCTTCGTGCAGAGGTGAATTAGCCATTTTTTTCAAATAAATTTTTGATAATAATAAAAGTTTAAATTTTGGGCACAAGGCCCCAATCTTTTTGGGTGTCCTTTTCGGAAAACAATGTATGTGCGCTTATAAACAGTTAACAATAACATTTTCCATAAATGACAATTTTTAACAAACGGAAATAACAAACCTTTGAGGAGCTCACGATGATACGATTTACTACGTAGGTCGCCAATTATAATAATAATAATAATAATGTTTTCTTTATTAACCACAAGGGTTTACATAAAGTAGACATTAAGGACAGTACAGGACAATACAGGACGGTACAAATGGGCATTTCTGCGTGTAAAAAAAACGGAGGTTGAAATAAAATAACAAAGAAAAATTCCCCAATAGGGGGGAGACTTCCGAGGGACATTTGTGGAGAAAGCCCATTAAAAGACCACAGTGGCCCTGACCACCAGGGCAAGTGCCCTCTCCCAGTTTTACACCTTTAATTTACAGACACATACTCAGAGAAGGCCCATTCATTCGGGCCATACTTGCTTCTCTCACCCATCTTTCAACAAAATGCTGGGAAGAGAGCACTTCCCTCTCTACCCTGATTTTCCTTTTCAAATGAAATTTGAAAAAGTTAATCAGGGCATCACCGAAGAGGTAAGTGCTCGTCTTCAGCCCTTTCAAACGTGTCCACCATACTATCTCTTTCGCCATGGCCACCAGACAGATAAAAACTGCCTGCCCTTCCCGGCTAAAGGAAGGGGGCGGGGCAATCCTCACGATGGACTCAGCTGATAGCTGGATCCGTCCTACACGTGACAGCAGGTGTTCGACATAAACCCACAAGTCAGCAATGCTCGGACACTGGACGAGTGCGTGCAGGACGGTTTCGTCGCCCTGCGCGCATCTCGGACATGCCCGGCTGACGGCACCTCCATGCCTGTAGAGTTTATCCCGAACTGGCAAAGCTCCTCGGTAGCACTGCCAGGCCAGGGATTTCTGGAAGTTGTCCATAGGCCCCGGCCCGAAAGTCCTTCCGAAGAGATTGGCTAGTTAATTTTCGTCGACGCCAAGAGTTTCTCCAAGTACGTCGTCGCTCTTCCCCTCCACTAATCCCCTATAGAACGCCAAGGTGGAGTTTCCACCGATCACATTGCCCGATTGGTCGAGGGCTGTGAGCGCCTGAAGACATTCCAGTCTCCAAGCGCTCCCTCTCGGTATTTGCTTGACCCAGGACTGCAGCTCCGTCAAGGAGACGAGCTGGGGAAAAACGTGTCTCGCAAACGGCGACCACACCAGATCACCGTCGAGGAAGAGGTGGAGATGTCGTAGCCTGAGCGCGTGTCTGCGCATCATCAGCCACGGCATGCCCAGCCCTCCACGTAGCGGGTGTTGACAGCAGATGGACCGCCTGACCATCGGAGCGCATCCCTTCCACAAGAAGTGAAAGAGCAAACGCTCCAGCGCAGTCAGGCGGGGCTTAGGACAAGGTACGACGGTCAGACGGTAGTAGATGACGGATGCGATGTACGCATTCGCCACCTCCGCTCGACCTTTCAGGGATAGCTTCCTCTCGGCCCATTTCTGGGTGAGGGAAGCCAGCCTGCTCGTCACCTCGTCCCAGTTTTTGTCCGTCTGGAGGTCCGGACCGAACCAGACCCCTAGCAATTTAACCGGTCCGTCCGTCCAGCGTCCGACGACGCTGTTGGACGGCATGGACCTGCCTCTCCAGGTGCCGAGCTGCAGGCCCACTGACTTTTCCTGGTTGATCATTGCTCCTGTCACCGCTTCGTATTCTCTTAGTGTAGTGCCGATCGCCTCGATGAGTTTAGCGTTCGACACCACTACGGTGACATCGTCGGCATATGCTGACACGGATCTTCCGCATCCTAGTTCGCGCGGGACCCCCCTCAACGTCTCCAGTTTGTGCAGTATTGGCTCGAGAGTCAATACGTACAATAGAGACGAGAGTGGACATCCTTGGCGGACCGAGTGCATGATGTTGAACGGTTCCGAAAGGTGACCGTTCACTCTCACTACAGAGCAGATGTCGCTGTGCATGGCAGCGATCCAGCCTCTGAAGACGGGCCCAAAGCCAGCCGCCCCCAGGACTGCCGCTAGGTAACGATGGTCGACCCTATCGAAGGCTTTCGACTGATCTAAATTGATCAAAGCCCCACCCTTGCCAGATTCCCTAGCTACCCTCTCTACGATGTATCGCATGAGGTGGAGGTTGTCGTGGATGGATCTGTCGGGAATGGCGCATGTCTGTGCCTCTCCCACCAGAGCACCAACGACAAGCGCCAACCTCTTTGCTAGCACCTTGGCCAAAATCTTGAACTCTGTGTTTAGCAGGGTTATGGGCCTAAAATTATCTATGTTATCCCCCTTGTTCAGATCCTTTCTCAGCAGCGCCACCGCTCCTCGGCTCACAGAGCTGGGAATTCTCCCGTTCTGTTGCCAGTTGCAGTAGACGTCCGCCAAGAGGCCTCCGAACAAGTTTGGCATTTGTACGTAAAGTTCATAGGGCAGACCATCCAAACCAGGCGATTTGCCCCTTGTGCAACTAGTCATTGCATCCCGTACTTCAGCGGTTGTTATCGGCTTTTCGCAACACTCCGCCTCAATGGCCGAAAGCCGCGACAGTCCGTCGAGGTAGACACTAAAGTCCATCCCTCGATCCGGCCCGCCACTGCCCCCGAACAGTTGAGCGAAGTGTCGCTGAAAAGCTTCACACATTTGCCCGGGATCGAGTAGCATGCGCCCGTCGTGGTCCACCAAAGACCGGATCGTGGCTTTGTTGCCACGACGCGCCTCCGCCACTCGGGCCCATTGAACGGCTTTCGTCCCCTCGTGTCTGAGAGCACGCACCCTAGCTCTGACAACGCAGCCTTCGTGCTTTGCATTGAAGAATTGGTCAAGGGCCAATTTCGCCGCAAGCACGTCGGTCGCGATGCCTTTGCTAAGCGCCTCATCTAATTTTCTAAATAGTTCTCCCTCTGCTCTATTTTTCTCTATTGCTAAAGTCTTACTAAACCTAATGAACTCTATTCTAATTGCTCTTTTCAGAGCAAACCACCACTTGTTGTTGACGATGGCCCCCGTCAGCGCCCGCTTAACTAGTTCGCTAATCCGGTCTCTGTAGTCCTTGCGCGCTGGTAAGGACGCGTTTAGCTTCCAGTAGCCGGGTCCTCGCCTATGAAGCCTATCTAAGTCAAGCACACAGATCACGAATTTGTGGTCCGTGTAGCTGACTATCTTGAATTGTGGACAGCCTATGCTAGACTTATCTATTTCCCTACAAAATACTCTATCTAGATATGATCTGGATGACCCTATGCGATTTGTCCAAGTCCACATTGGTACATTCGGGAAATCCATTCGGTACCTGTCAGACAGTTCAAAACGTCTGAGCAGGTTGGTGAGACTCTTGCACCCTCCTTCCCTATCCACTAATCCCACACAATCCCAGCGTGCATCTAAGATCCCGTTCCAGTCGCCCACTAACACTAAAGAGCGGGACGTTCCAAGAAAGGTCTCCAGACGCCGGAAGAAATCAGGCCGCCCTGCTCCTGTCGGGGCATAGACGGCCACTAACCTGAAAGCTTGCCCGTCTCCGCTGGTCGCGTCCAGCACCACCAACTTACCTTCTGGGTCCAGGAAGGTGGCCCGTATGGCAAGATCCAAACCTCTCCGAAAAAGCACAGCAACTCCTCCCCCCGATCCCGGACGGCTGGGAGATGCGTACACATCGTAGCCGCCGAAGATCGGTGCGAATGCCTGTGCTTCGGAGATTCTGGTCTCGCTGATGGCCACTACATCTATGTTTAGTGACCTGAGGTCGTTGAGCAGGTGGCCCTGCTTCCATGACGACCCCAAGCCACGCGCATTTATGCTGCCTATTCTGAGTGAGGTCATGTTGAAAAGGAGTGGAAAAGATGGGAAAGACCACTTACCTTACTTCTCGTAGGGGAAGGACGGTTTTTCCATCCTTTTCACTGCTTGTGGCCTCCTCAGGAAGGATGTCCTTATAAATCCTCCTGGAGAGTGCTTGTCGGAAGTCTCCGATGTCTTTGGGGAATTTTTGTTTTAGTGTCATGTACGTTTTCTGTGTGATGCGAGTGATTTGTATGTGTGGAGGTGGTGTGAATTTTGGGGTTGTTGTGTAGTCTTTTTCTGTGATGCTGGTGTTGTGTTGGATGTAGTGTAATAATTGCTTGTTGTTCAAATTTAATGCTGTGTAGTGTGTATCGTTTTGGTTGTTTTGTTTTGTTTGCGTTTGTTGTGGGTTTGTTTCTGTTTCGCATTTTGGTGACTTTTGTGGTGTAGGTGATGGTGGTGTTGGAGTTACTGATGGTGTTGGAGTTACTGATGGTGATGGTGTTGGTGTTTGGGTTGATGGGGTTGGTGATGCTGGTGTGGATGGTGGCATATCTGTCCTAACTTTTTTGTTTCTTAGTTTATTTGTTTCCCTCTGTATTTTGTTTTTGGAGGGGGAAGGAAGAGAATTTTTTCTTTTTTGGTTTCTTTTTTTTTTTCCGGATATCGTTTCCCACTCCTCGTCGTCACAATCTGTCTCCAGTTGTGATAGGCCGGGGAGTGGAAAATCCTCCACAGCCGTTAGTTTTGGTTGTGGTGTGGTGGATGGTGTAGGCGCTGGTGCTAGTTCTGAAGCGTTGGGTGGTGGTGGTGTTGGTTTTGCTGGTGGTGGTAGTGGTGTTGGTTTTGCTACTGTTGCTGGGGTTGTTGCTGTTATAGTTGCTTCTGTTGTTGCTGCTACAGTTGTTGCTGCCATCTCTGCTACTGGTGGTGTTGATGGTTGTGTCACTGGGGTGGGTAGGAGAGGTGGCCTCAACCTTTTAGCCTGAGGGCAGAAAGCCCTTAGGTGGGTTCCTTCACCACAAACGACACACCTAGGTCTTCTGCCCTCGACAATTACCGTGAGGTGGCTGCCGTCAGTGAGGTCTATTACCTCTGGGATCTCCTCAATGCTTTTTTGGTCTGCTTGGATTAGGAGCTCCATCCCAGATCCGGACCAGTTTTCCTGCTTTTCTTTTGCTATTGCTATTATTTTCGTGTTGGCTTCGATGCCGGCGAGGACAGCCGCTATTAGCCAGGGAATTTCGATGGCCGGTGGAACGTGGGTCACCCTGATCTTTACGAGTCTCTGGCCACAATAGCTAGGGACGAGTGTGAAGTCGTCACTTTTTAATGGGGCCATGGAGTGTTCTCTAGCCTCCTCTGGTGTTTCAAAGAACACATCCACAGTTCCATACTTTTGCCCACGTCTGATGTGGGTTTTTCTTGCCCACACATGTCCCAAAGCTTTTTGGATTTGGGACTCGGATGCCCGTTCCACTCGGCGCGATTTTACATTTATTATTCGATACGACACTGTGCATAGGCGCCGATGCTCCATTTTATTAGGTGGGGGGGGGGGGGGGGGTCAGGCTGACCCTGTACCCATCTTTCTTTACCATTTGTTTGGCATTTTCTAAATCCTCCTGGGTTACTGTAAACGCTTCGAACTGCTGTGCTACCCTGGCGAAACTGAGGGGGGGGGGGGTTATAATGTCATTGTTGTTGTTGTTGCTATCGTTAATATTAATTTTAGTTTCAGTTGTGGTGGTGGTGACGTCAGTCGTCTTTGGTGGGGAAGAGTCCATTTTGCTTGATTTCATTTCGACGTCACGAGTTAATTTATTTTTTTCTTCTCTTGTTTCTGTTGTCGCGGTGGTGGTGGTGGTGGAGGCTTTAACACCTGCAGTCATTGGTAATGGCGGGAAATGAATGTCTGCCTGAGACAAATTTAAAATATTGCTACTGCTTATATTTTTTTTTGTGTTGGCAAACGTAGTAACATTTACAATGGTGGTGTCGGTGTGAGGTGTTAATTTGTGAGGAAGGCTTTCAGCTGCTTGTTGCAGAGGTGAATTAGCCAATTTTTTTCAAAGAAATTTTTTGATAATAATAAAAGTTAAAATTTTGGGCACAAGGCCCCAATCTTTTTAGGTGTCCTTTTCGGAAAACAATGTATGTGTGCTTATAAACAGTTAACAATAAAATTTTCCATAAATGGCAATTTTTAAACAAACGGAAATAACAAACCTTTGCGGAGCTCACGATAATACGATTTCCTACGTAGGTCGCCAATAATAATAATAATAATAATAATAATAATAATAAGGGAAGAAGACGCACGAGGTGACGGAGGTCATGAAATCGCTCCCGTAAGTTTTGAATTTTTAACATATTTAAATCATTTGTGAAATAACAACTCTTAGTACAAATGCTACGTAAAGCACCCGGCTTGAGCCCCAAAAAATTCGGACCCAAAATATATTGTTATAAGGCTCAAATATTCAAATATTCAACTTTGTATTGTACACTGTATATCCAAAAAAGAAAATGGCTATAAATGGAAGAAGAAGAACCCCCCCTCCTCTCCTCTGGCTACACTATATAGGACAGCTAAACTCACCAACACCAGAAACTAGATACACCACCCACCCCATCATCTGTGTACACTAAACACAACAGCCAGATAACGACATTTTCACCTTCACCGCCACCGCTCACTACGGCCATCATTACCACCACTATCCCATCACCGCCGCCACCGCCCCTTGACTCCTTCACTACTGCCACCGCTACAGCACCATCACTACAGTAATACGGTCACATCACCGCCACCACTGCCTCGGTATCGACATCACCACCACCACTGTCTCAGTATCGCTACCGCCGCCAGTCTCCCACTTCCCCCTGCTGGCTGCTACTTCCACATTATAGAATTCCTACTATTAACAAAGAGGAAGGCATCAAAATATATAGATAGACTCAAAAGAAAAAAGAAAAAACAAACAACAAAACCAAAGCAGCACAGCAACAACAGCAAAAACGAGAAAAACAAACAGAGAAAAACAAAAACAAAAAAAGAAACCCCCAAAACGTAAAGAAAATAAGAATGAAGAGAGAAGCAGGCGGACGGACAGAGAAGAGGGGGGAAAAAGTAAAACTTAAAAAACAAAAACTAAGTCAGACATTCGAACACTACATTACAATGAAACTTATGCTTATTCATTTTTGGGGCCCTTTCTGCCTGTGTGTTTGTTTGTTTATGTGTGTTCGTATACAGCGTGGCGATAATGCCACACAAGGGCCAAGTGGGATGGCGGATCCACAGATGGCTATGTAACCATACATTCGCCAATCCTCGATAAGAGTGTTTAAATATCGAACATAAACAGTTCGAATAACGGTGAAATGGAGACTAGAACGTCATGTGACAGACTCTCACCCAACAGGTGCCCCCTGGCTCAGCAGCAGGAACCTGACTGTCAACCAAATACTGCTGATGTTGGAGGAAGAAGAAGAAGGAAAGGGGCCAGAACCAACTGGACGAAAGAATTGAATAGAACTGTTATGCAATGCTACCTGAAAAGTAACCCCAAGGAGAGGGGCTACAGGAGACGGATGCATAACATCTGGAACGAGATTGGTTTATTTAAATTAGATGAACAAAAATTGGCCGGGCAGGCTCGGGTAATAAGAACTAATGGGTGGATAAGCGAGCTGGAACTGGAGGAACTGAGCAGAGAGAATGGCTTGGAGATGGCGGGTGTAGTATGCCAGACAAGCGAGCCGGTGGGAAATGAAGGTGAGGAGGTCCTGAGAACGGAGGAACCACCCGAAGCAGACAATGATCTGAATACTGAGATAAATAATACCTGGAACAGAGATACGGCCACTGAGGAGATGAATGCTGATGGGCTAGGACAAGATTCGGTTGACATCCTAAATTTAGTGGTAGATGAATTGAACAATGATAGTGGGAGACCTATGAACCTAAGATTTGTAGACAGGAAAAAAGTTAAAAGAAACAACAGCTAAGGTAAACAAAGTCATCCCATACCTTGAGGCGAGGAGCCTTCACCAGTGCAACAATATCCTCAAAGCAACAGCAAATACGGTGAGGAAACTACTTGGTATAAAAGCGAGAGGAAACAACAGACAAGAAAGAGCAGAGCCGTGGTGGAAGAAGCGACTGAGTGGGCAAATCGGGGAAATGAGAAATGACATAGGAAAGCTTGAGTCACTACTGAATGGGACACTAAAAAACATAGGCACTAAAAATAGACTGGAAATAAAATACAAAACTAGGAGTAAAAAGCTAAATATTATCATAGAGGAATTGAAGCAACGCATTGTAGCAAAGAGTGCAAAAATCAGGCGATACGAGAACAGAGTCAGTCAGTATAAACAGAACCGCATGTTCGACAACAACCAGAAGATGCTGTTTGGACAGCTTGAGGGGAAAGAAAGAGGCAACGACTTGATCCCTGGGGCGGAACAAACTAAAACATTCTGGAGAGGAATATGGGAGCAGGATGTTAGACACAATGCCCAGGCAGGGTGGATTGAGACAGTACAGAGGGAGATCGGTGAGCAGGCACAACAACAGACTGATTTGAGTATCACAGTTGAAACTCTTAAGGGGCAAGCCAAAAAACTAACCAACTGGAAATCACCAGGCCCAGATGGTGTGCAGGGGTATTGGATTAAACATTTAACATCCCTCCACCCGAAGCTGACGGCCATGTTCAATGACTGCTTGGTGTCGGGTGAGGTGCCAGAGTGGTTGACAAAAGGTACCACAGTTCTGAAAATGAAAGACCGAATCAAGGGTAATGATGTTACCAACTATAGACCTATCACATGTCTGCCCGTAATGTGGAAACTGTTGACGAGCATTGTGTCTGAGGAAATCTACCATCACCTCCACACAAACAACTTGTTACCGGACGATCAGAAAGGATGCCGAAAGAAGTCACGTGGTACAAAGGACCAGTTGCTTATTGATAAGATGGTAATGGGGAATTGCAGGAGGAGACACACTGATCTTGCCATGGGATGGATAGACTACAGAAAGGCATTTGACATGGTGCCTCATTCCTGGATCACCAAAAGCCTGGAGATCTTCAGGGTGGCAGATAACATCAGACAGTTGCTAGGCAGGAGTATGGGGTCCTGGGAGACAGAGTTGACATCAACTGGAGTATCCTTGGGGAGCGTGAAGATCAAGAGAGGTATCTCCCAGGGAGATAGCCTGTCCCCTCTGTTGTTTGTCCTTGCCCTGATGCCCTTGACCATTATGCTGCGAAAAGTGAGAGCAGGATACAAGTTGGGAAGGGGAGAGCTTACCATCAATCACCTCCTCTTCATGGACGATCTTAAGCTCTTCGGGAAAAGTGAGAAGGAGTTGGATGTGCTTGTTGACACTGTCCGTATTTTCAGCAGTGATATATGTATGCAGTTTGGTATTGGTAAATGTGGAGTCATTGTGATGAAGAGGGGTAGGTTGAGCAGAAGTAACGGGATCCAGATACCAACAGGTGAGATGATAAAGGAAATTGACTCTGAGGAAGGATACAAGTATTTGGGCGTTCTGGAGGCTGATGGCATAATGAACAAAAAAATGAAGGAATTGTTAAGAACTGAATACATTCGGAGAGTAAGGAGCGTATTGAAGTCACATCTGAACAGCAGAAATGCCATAAGCGCAGTAAATTCCCGAGTGGTGTCTATTATTAGGTACAGTGCGGGAATTCTGAGATGGAATGTTGCTGAACAAAAAGAAATGGATAGGAAGACTAGGAAGCTATTGACTATCTACAATATGTTCCACAAGAGGAGTGATGCCGATAGACTCTACCTAAGGAGATCTGAGGGTGGAAGAGGTCTTATCAGCATAGAGGACTGTGTTCAGATGGAGAAAAACAACCTATACAAATACGTGACCTATAGTAAAGAGCCAATGCTCAGAACTGTACTGAAGGAGGGGACAGTAGGCCAGGGGATGTCCAAGGAGGAAATAACATCAAGGAGGAAGAGCAGCCTTAAGGGAAAATCCCTTCATAGTACCTTCTTTGAGAAAACTGAATTTAGAGATCCACAGACATGGAACTGGTTGAGAAGAGGAGACCTCAAAAAGGCTACAGAAGGAATGCTAATGGCTGCGCAGGAGCAGGCCCTCAAAACAAAGTGGCTGAAGCACCATATCTACAAGGAGGAGGCTAGCCCACTGTGCAGGATCTGTGGAGAGAGAGAGGAGACTGTGGCTCACAATGTGTCCGAGTGTAAACACCTAGCCCAGACCCACTATAAGGGCTGGAGACACGATGTGATGGGCAGGGTGATCCACTGGCACCTGTGCAAAGTAAACAATCTACCACATTCTGAGAAATGGTATGAGCATAGGCCAGAGGCGGTGATGGAGAACAATCAGGTGAAGGTGCTGTGGGATTTTAGGATACAGACGGACAAAAAACTGGAACACAATAGACCTGACCTGGTGGTTGTGGACAAAGAAAAAAGATCGTGCCTGATTGTGGATGTGGCCTGCCCGTTCGACACGAGAGTGCAAGAGAAGGAGAGGGAGAAAATTAACCGATACCAGGACCTAAAGTGGGAGGTGAAAAGGATTTGGAACTGCCATGAAGTCAAAGTGATCCCGATTGTCATAGGCGCACTGGGGACTATCTCCAAAAGTTTCCAGGGATGGTTAAAGAAAATCGGCCCCTTCACGCTTTTTGGAACGCTTCAAAAGGCATGCTTGCTTGGAACAGCAAGAACCCTCCGATACGTCCTGAATATCTGAGGCTGCAGGTAGTGGCTTGATATTCAATCCAACGGACTTTCCAGTTAACCAACATCAATGACTGAGATTCAAGGAATAACAATAACAATAATAATAATAATGATAATAATAATAATAATAATATTAATTGTGGAATTTTTCAGGGTGACTCTTTATAACCGCTTTTATTCTGCATCGCACTTATACCATTAAGTAAAATGCTCAATGAAACAAAACATGGATATAGAGTCTATGACAAAACCATTAATCACTTGTTCTACATGGATGACCTGAAATTATTTGCAAAAAATGATGAACAATTGCAAGGGCTATTATCCACTGTGGAGCAGTTCAGTGATGACATTAAAATGGAGTTTGGACTAGATAAATGCGCCAAAGCAACGTTCACCAGAGGAAAGCTGCTGAAGAGTTCAGACATTAATCTTGATCGGGGGAACGTGATAAGAGAACTTGATCAAGAAAAAACTTACAAACATCTAGGTGTTTGTGAAGGAGACGGAATCAAGCACTCGACAATGAGGGAAAGGATAAGGAAGGAATGTTACCGCAGAGTAAGAGCAATCTTAAGAACGGAATTGAATGCAAGGAATAGGATCGATGCCATAAACACGCTTGCCATACCAGTAGTAACCTACAGTTACAATGTCATCAACTGGTCAAGCACAGAGATCCGTAGGCTCGATACAAAAATTCGAAAATTCTCAACCATGCACAGAATGCATCACCCTAAGGCAGATACAGATAGAATATATCTCCCTAGGAAAGAAGGAGGACGTGTGTTAATCCAGTTAGACATTGCGTTGAAAACTGCAACAATTGGATTATCTACATATCTAAGGGAATCACATGATTGGATGATCAAACTCGTTTTGAAACACGAAAGCATCAAAAGATCATATTCCATTACAAAAGATGCACAAAGATACAGTAATGGACTACACATTTCAGAAGTCCCATTTACTGCTGAAATGGAAAACATAGAAAAAGCAAAGCAGGTAAAAGTAACTGCAAAGAAAGAACTGCTACAGAAACTGGCTAAGAAATGACAAGAAAAGCCTCCGTATGGAAAATACCCAGAACGAGCTAACAATCCTGATGTTGACAAAACTTTAACCCATCAGTGGTTGGCATCCTCTGGACTGAAATCGGAGACTGAAGGACTGATTATATCAGCACAAGATCAGTGTCTGCCAACAAAAAATTACCAAGCCAACATAATAAAAAATGGATGCAGCCCATTATGCCGTGTATGCAAAAAACAACCAGAGACCATTGACCATATAATTTCAATGTGCAGTCCTATAGCTCCAACCGAATACCTAAACAGGCATGACAGAGCTGCACAATACATACATTGGATAATGTGTAAGCATTTTGACTTGTCCCATCAAAAGAATTGGTGGGAGCATCAACCACCTCCCATACTTGAAAAAGATCACATCTCAATCCTGTGGAACTTTAGCATCCAAACAGACCGAAAAATAGATGCAAATAGACCTGATATAATATTGAAGGACTTTAAAAAGAGGGTATGCCTACTAATTGAAATGTCCGTTCCAATAGACAAGAATGTATCTATAAAAACATTTGAAAATTTGAGCAAGTATAAGGACCTGGAGATAGAAATTGGAAAAATGTGGAAATTGAGAACTAAAACAATACCAGTGGTTGTAGGCGCTCTAGGAATGATACCTAAGGGGTCTAATGATTACTTATCGCAAATCCCAGGAAACCCGCGTATAGGAGAAATACAAAAGATAGTACTAATGGGAACTGCCCATATACCAAGGAAGATTCTGTCAATATAAGTACATCACAAGTCTAAACACTAAAGATGCATGTGTGAGTATGTATGTTCTTTCTTGAACATGGCGGACCTTGTTGTCTCTTGAGGTCACTGGTTGTGACTTGGTGATAACTCGTATGAACATAAAGCAAGATAAATGCAGCTGTAATAATAATAATAATAATAATAATAATAATAATAGTAATGATTACAGCGGCTCTCACCACACTAGAAATAACAACAAAAAGCATTGCAATTGTGGAAACCCTAACAACTGTCCGCTCCAGGGCCACTGCCTGATTAAAAATGTAATCTACAAATGCGCAGTGACCACCAGCAATAGCACTATGTTTTACATAGGCGCCACTTGTAATGAGTTCAAAACTAGATTTTGATCGCATCTCCACTCTTTTAGAAATAAGAAACTCAGGTTCTCTACCTCCCTTGCTAGTTATATCACACAATTAATGGAATCTAACACTAATTACACTACTCAGTGGCCTATAGTATATCAAGCAACGCCTTACAATTTTAGGAAGAATTGTCAGCTATGCCTAATGGAAACTTAGTATATAGTAAGCTCACACCATATATTTATCAATAGAAGAGCTGAGACTGTAATAAATTGCAACCACAGACTACAACACTCATTCTATAACTGGTCTCTAGACCAAGGGTAACCTTCAATCCCGACAGCTGCCTACATTACACCACCATTAAGTACTTCCTATAATAGTTCAGCTTAAGTACAATATTTAATGATGCTCTTAACCAGCCACCTAACATTTGCCTAAGCCCTATCCAACACCTACTGAATTAAACCCACTCCGCCAAATCGTCCTCTTAGCTGATATATACAATATATTTAGGAGTGCTTTTCTACCGTTTCACGGTGCAGTTACCTCCCTTGGGGATTAGGCCCATTTCTCAGTCGCCATTATTAGTTTTGTTCCGATGCATGGAGACTTATATCTACCGAGAATTGTTTCAACCAGATTGGACGGTATATTTATTGACAGACATTGTATTAACAAACACATTTCTCTGAAGGGCCCGCATTATACTTTAAGGCGGGTGAAACATTATGTGAGATTTGCATAAAGAACCTTTTATAACGGCTAGTAACTACTTCATTTATTTACTTGCTTATATATATATATATATATATATATATATATATATATATATATATATATATATATATATATATATGTCCCAAGGCTCTAATACCATCAACACTATAAACACAGAGCTGGCATATGTAAGAACTGACTAAGTGCCTGATGAGGTCATAGACATTCAATGGGTATCATCGAAATATATATAGCAGTACATAAAGGATTATGAGTTCATGCAATTGACATATTTCGTCACTATATATATATATATATATATATATATATAATATAAGATCAAAAGATGGTTATTGATCTTATATTATTTATACTCCAGTCCTACAAACTGTAGAGTGCTACTTATCCGATATCTGCATTGCTTTATTGTACTACAATAAAACTCACCTCGTACATATATATATATATATATATATATATAAACTTTACAAATTAAATATATATATGGTTTGCAAGGTTTTTGGCATGAAATAGTGTGTTGAAACAAATATTGTTATATTTGGGGAGAAATAATAATAAAACACACTCACTGTTTGGTTTGTATTGGTTTTCGCTTCTGTATCTTTTATATCTCCATAGTTAATTCGTCTGGCAATCGATGTTTATCATTGATTGACCAACCGTTAAAAATACAGATATAAATATATATAGTTTATCAAATTGAATTAAAATGGCGTAGACATTACAATACAATGGGAGGAAACATAATAGTACCACTGATGATGTCACAGGTGTGTGATAAAAGAACTTTGAGAGACTATATATATACATATATATATTTATATCTGTATTTGTAACCGTTGATTGCCAGATAAATTAACTATACATCAGTTTTATATATATATATATATATATATATATATATATATATATATATATATATACATATATATATATATATACATATATATATATATACATACATATATACACATACACACACACACACACACACACACATATATATATATGCTATGGGTATGTAATAGGTATATGTATATATACAAATATATGTATACATACATATCCCTATTACATACCCATATATATATATGTGTGTGTCTGTGTGTGTGTGTGTGTGTGTGTGTGTGTGCGCGTGTGTGTGTATGCATCTTGTCATCAACCTCAATAGCTCTTCTTATCTCATTTGTATTCACAGAAATGGGAAGAACATAAACATATATTGTGAGTAGAGAATAGATATATTCCATTCTGAAGAGAAGTTTAATTCCATGTATGAAACATATCAATAATATAAAGAGCTATATATACGTTATTATATGTATTATCTAAAACTAAATCAATATAGTTTTCTAAATGTATTATAGTATTTAAATTACAGGCAACGCAACTCAGCACCTGGTGCACAATTCACATGTATATAAGAGTAAGTTAAATGATACAGTTAAACCGTTTCAAACCTGAACGTTGTTGAAATCTTTCTGTAATATTCGCAATGAGGCTCTCAATTTTTCTCTGCGTTCTCCTTATAGGTAATGTCTATTCTTTTATTATTTTATTTAGTCATAAGACTGTCCATCTAATTATGTTTTCAAGTTTGGTATTTATTTCATCGATCTCTTTTATATCGAACCGCTAGGTTATTGGATAAAATCTCTTAGGTAGAGACCTAAACGTAAATAAAGACACCGATACACGTACATAAACACACACACACACCCGCACACAAGCCCATACACTCATACAGGGATACACACACACACACACACATATATATATATATATATATATATATAAATATATATATATATACATATATACACACACATGCACACACATGCACATATATATATATATATATATATATATATATATATAATGATTTCTGGTTTAGACACAAGGGCAACAGTTTTGTCGGAGGAAAGTCGATTAAATCGACCCAGTGCATTACTGATGCTTTATTTATCGACCCCGTAAGGATGAAAGGCAAAGCTAAACTAGGCGAGATTTGAACTTAGAACGTAAAGGGCCACAACTCTATGTCGCAAAGCATCTTGTCCGACGCCCAACCGATACTGCCAATCCACCGATATATACATAATATAGATTTATCTGTATATATACCGACTAGAATTAACCGAGACCTGGTAACTGTGCATATACATTTACATCTTTTTAATATCTAAAAACGCCAATTTACAGAGAAATGCGTATAATTATACGCATTTCACTGTAAATTGAAAAATACTATATATCCGTAATTAATTTTTCAAATCTGCATAGCTTTTCACCAGACAATATGTACATCATTTAAACAAGGAATTACGCTAATGAGTGGCTTATATATCTTATCACATATAATACTGTCCAGAAACAGACGTACTAAATTGCATATTATTAGTTCTTATACTGGTAGCTAATTAAGATATATTTTTTGTTGTCTACTAAGCAACCGAAATATATGATAAAGATATATCTCTGTATTTACAGAATAGAGGAAACCTTGACTGCGTAAATATGAATATAAATGTACACATTTTAAATATATAGACATGTAAACATACTTGTCGTTTCTGCCCGCAAGACAACTCCCCGAATATCGGCTTAAAATAACTTGCAAAAAACGTTCGACCGTTATGAAGGCAAATGCATCAATGTGATAATTTGCTCATTTGAGACGCCAGCAGTAACATACTTGGAACCTTGTCAAGAAACTTTCCCCGAAAAAATCTCGCACGGTGATATTCATTGAGAGTGAGGACTGAATCTACTAAAAAAAATTGATGAACACTGATCCAGCTATTCATTCGCATGGTGAACCAGTTGAGAAAATGTTTGATCCCTTCACTGCAATAAAGCAAGGTGAATTAACACAGGTAGAGGTAGACATTGCAATTCGTCAGTTAAAAAAAACAAAACCGAAAGGCACCACGCCTGGATGACCGCCCTTCACAGCTTTTGTGAAGGAGTTTCCTGAAGCTCTGTAATGAAACCTACCATAGAAACTGTTCCAATAAATAGGGAATCTCCGGTCAAATGTCAATACCGACGAAAGGTGACCTAACATAAACAGATAATTAGAGAAGCATTTCGTTCTCCCAATTTACAGCCAAGATTTACAACCGTTGTCTACTAATCAGAATTCAACCAGTTGTCGAAATGGCTTTCGCCAAGGTCGCTCAACCACATCCCTCATACTTGCTCCTATCCGTATAGTAGAAGAACTCATAAACCATGGCATGGAAGCTATATGAATATTTATCGATTTTCGAAACACACTTGACTACATCAATCCCCAGAAAATGCTTGAAATTCTCGAAGCTTACGGCAGTCCCCTTGATGTAGCCAACGCAATCCAAGTCATGTGGGACTCATACATTCAACACCAACCCAGGTGTTCTCGCATGTAAGCCGCTCGCCCCATTCTTATTCATAATCTGTGTAGACAATTTATTATGCACTTCGATCACTGAAATCAATAACCTGACATTCAGACGACGTCGTAGTTGCCGTCCTCCTGCTGAAATCATAGCTGATCTTGACTACTCTGACGACATTGTGTTTCTCGAAAATACGATTGAAGTTGCACAGCATGTTCTCATCATATTTGAGAAGGCATGCCAGGGTGTTGATATGTTTCTGAATGCACCAAAGACGAAGTACATGCACTTGAACCCATCTACCAACGATCACCTACACGCATCAGATGGCACAAGATATCAAACTCGTGAATGATTTCAAGTATCTTAATAGTTACACCGATGTCAAGATTGCTCAGTCGTGGAATGTGTTTCACTGTTTGCAGACGGTGTGGAAGGCGGCCATCCACAAGGACACAAAAGCAAGGGTGTTTCTGATCTGTATAGAAACGATCCTTCGATACGGCTCGGAGTCGTGGACGTTGAATGCTGTTCACCGCAAGAGAAATAATGGTACACACACACACACGTACACACACACACACACACGTACACACACACACACACACACACACACACACGCGCACACACACACACACACACACACACACACACACACACACACACACACACACACACACACACACACACACACACACACTTATATATTTGTATATGTATACATATATAAATGTATATACATATATATGTATATATATATATGTCTTATGGTAGCTAAGATTCGTCCATAGGTGGTATGCCGGTTGAGCACTCTGTGCTCCTACGGAGCAGAGTATGATAAAATGGAAAACGAAGAAGCAGTGATGCATCGGAATTCAATTTATTGCGTATTATAATTGTTTTCTCGGCGAACAGCTCGAGGTGCGATCAGTTTGTGGATCGAACCTCACTCTGAATTCGTAGGTTCCTCAAACATGTCTAGTGATTTCGGAGCAAATCCTCTTTGAACAAATCCTCCGAAATCACTAGACGTGTCTGAGAAACCTGCGAATCCAGAGTCAACTTCGCTCCACATACAGATCGCACCTCGAGCTGTTCGCCGGGAAAACAATTGTAATACGTAATAAATTTAGTTCCGATGAATCACTGATTGTTCGTTTTCCATTTTATATATATATATATATATATATATATATAAATATATATATATATATATATATATATATATATATATATATATATATATATATATATATATATATATATATATATATATATATATATATATATATATATATATATATATATATATATATATATATATATATATATATATATATGTATATATGTGTATATAGATATATAGATATATATATATATCAAAATGAAAATCCAAAGGCAAGGTAAAATTCCAATCATTTAATCACGACACATGTTTCAATAAGAGATAGATCGATTATGAAGCCATGATCGATTATCACTGTACTTATCAGGTGAAAATGAATTGTCTTCAAATTCTTGATATGAGGGAGAAAAAATAACGATGTTCTCTCACAGAATTCATTCCCTCATATGGAGACACACCAGTCAGTCAGAGACATGGCGACTGCTATTAGCTTTAGTTGAGGTCATAAAAGTTTTCAGATTTCTATCGCTGCAAAAGACGCTGGACATCAATCAAATCTGTAGGGATACAGTCAGTCATAGTTGAAAGTGAGTGGGTACACACACACTCCACACCTACATACATCGGCTCGAGGTCAAAGAAAAATATATACATATATATACACACATCAACACAGTATTAAACCCGTAGAATTAACGTGGGTGGGTACACACACACTTACACACACACCGAAGCAATGTCCGAGAAAAAAAAAACAAATATAATAAAACAAATATAAGAATGTACCTACACAGCACTCACCGAAAGTTAGTTCACAAAGCAACAGAAGCTATGTCGGTCAAATCTCAATTTGACGATGTAAATTGGAAATATTGGGTTAACCAACGTCCCACACACACACACACACACACGCGCGCGCGCACAAGTACGTTCAGTTCAGTGGTCTGCTATACGTGTATAAATCGAATTGTAACATCCATATCTTCAAGTGTGTGTTATGGTATAGACGCATCCGAATCGTCCAAAAAAAAAGGGGGGGGGGTATGTCCGGGTATATACACATCCATGTGAAAAGCAAGCAATCAGCTCATGTCGAACTCCTTGTGTACCGCTGTCCCGTTGAGAATCCGTGTCACCAAATCCGTGCCTGCAAGCAACTGCAATGTGGGCCGGCAAAGGGCTCCGTGTAGGGTTGGGTATTGGGTAAATGCGTCCAGAAGTGCGAATTCCCATCACATGGGCAAATGAGCTTTTAAGATAGTTGTTTGAGTGGTGGAAGTGTGTTATCCAACACAGAAGGTGAAGTAAGAAAACACAGGACAGTAAAATCCAAAGGATGTGTGTATAGCCCATTAATGGTGTGTCAGTATTATTGTTCAATCCGTAACAGTGAGTCCTCCATGGTTAGATGATCACGCATCAAAACCTCGTGTAGTGTTTAGTCGGTAGTAACGTGACAGTCGTAATTGTGGGAGCTCAATGTCTAAAGGAAACGGGTACTGTGTGTAGAGCTATGCATAGAGACCGTAATCGGTCCTAACTAAGTGTGTAATCAATCTAACTATTTACTAGCTAGGTATTCTAAAAGAGAGCACTCAGCTGTGAGAACTCCGTGGAAACAGGCCGAGTATCGTTTGCAAGTGCGAAAACAATCTTAGCCGTCTAACTACCTAAGTGTGTGACTGTCCGTTTATTGAGAGAACTCTATGGCTAAAGTAGAGAGGGAGGAGTTATTGGTAGGTTACCTTCCAAAAATCCTGCGGAAGGTTTTCGAGGTTCTATGTTGACAGTTGCTGAAAAAATCTGCTCTTCTATTAATTAATAGGGGGCCGCCTCTAATAATATTAAAAGTTTCAGCTATACATAAATTGCAGACGCCAGTGCTGCCGTTGGGCTGAGCAAACTATGGACCAGGATAAGGAGTGCTCTATATTCTGATGTTTAAGCTTCCAGACTAATTCCGAAAGTGCCGTGCTATGTTTTTATCTAATCTATTAAAGGTATGCGGTGATTATACCATCTATCCTTAAATTCCGTGGCAGTTGCTCCAACATACCTAAAGGTTCTATCAGGTGTGGAGACCTTACAGTCGTGGACTATCTTTTTGGTAAGGCATTTCCCAGCCATGGGGCAGATGGCGGTGCTTCTGCAGTTACATTTTTTGCTATCGATCTGGGTAGTTCCGGATGGACCACGGTACTTTTGGGGTCGGGTCTCAGTTCCAGTCTGCTCTATGGGTAAATTCCCTGGGGTTGGGGAGACCCGACTCGCCTCACGTGTATGAGTCAGTTCCTCAATAGAGCTGCCATTGTTCCTGCCATGCCTAATTCCCTCATTGGCTGACCTAAGTCTACTATAATTCATCTTAGCTATATTCTGAACTATGTTACTAGTTGTGGAGTAGGACAGCTTGATGGTATTTCTATTGAATATTTTATAATATCTGTGCGATCTAGGGAAGCATTTGTCTAAGGCCCTAAAGAAAAGCTTAGCTATACTAGTGGTCAGGCCAGTGGAGTAAGGGGGATTATACCACAGGTCTTTTCTGGTCCGATGCCTCTTGTTCCTACTAACTATATTAGAATTACCTGTCTCCCTAGTAGTTACTGGTCTATTGTAACTGGAAATTACCTGTGGGTCGATGGTGTGCTGGGGTGTCACGATTGTGTTCCGAATCGTCCCAAGTCTCCAGGGCGGTGTACCCCCCGTGCGGCTATTGGGGTTACCCTCGATAGCTGGGGTTGTATCCACTATGCGTCTGCTACACCTGTCCCTATTCCCCCTACTCGACCCTCGTTCCATACTGCGTTCAACGGTAGTTTTATCGGTTCCACAATTAAGGTTCCCATTAGAGTTTCCGCTGGCGTTACGTTGCTCAGACCCAGTGTTAGTACCTGGGTGGCTGTTTCTATTAGTACCAACAGCACTCGGACTAGGCGGCAGTACAACATGAAGACTATATGAATCCTCCCTCGTATCCCGCCTGCTGTTAACTAGAGTGTCACTATTTAGGCCTAAGCTATCGCGGGCAATGTTACTTCTACTATTTAATGGACGTTTGAATGAGATTCCCTCGCTATGCCCTGCGCGTTCCAGGGCGCTATTATAGTAATTCGAGATCTTATTAAAGGTATCTACATGGGAAGATAGGCCTGAAATTCTGCTAGAGACGCTTTTGGTAATACCGTTAGTGACTATTCTAGGGTGGTTCGATTTTGCGTTGACATAGTTTAGATTCTCGTTGGGTTTGTGGTAAGGTTGGAAGAGTCCGGAATTGAGGTTAAGTGTAACATCTAAAAAATTAACTATTTTTAAATTCTCTTCAAATACTATACTTAGGTCTATGCTCTTGAAGAATTTGCTAAATGTTTTCCTCACCCTCTCTATCATACTATTATTATGGAACGACACAGTAAACAAGACGTCGTCACGGTAAGCGCCGCCTCCCAGGTGGGGCATTTCCGCTCCGAGACAGTCAAGGAGGTAAAGGCCCACCAGATCCGTCACCTGGGCCGAGTCCGTGGATCCCATGGTGATGTCGAAATTATCTGGCCAATCCCTCCTAGTCCACAGGTCACCGTTGAATTCAATTAAGGTTTTCCTAGCTAGGAGAATAATGCTAATTTCCTCTGATGTAAGGTCGGTGTGTAAGCTAGCAAAGTTAAGGGCCCTACCTAGAAGAGTTGGAGAGATTGAAGAGTAGTAATTAGAGATATCGAACTGTATAAACTTAGTGCTATTCTTATTCTGCGATTTCTCAAACCAGTTAATTACCTCACTAATTCCTGACCACAACTTGAGCTTCGATCTCCTAACTAGAGTGGGGATTATTTTATCAGGGATGTTTTTACTTACGATTCCTATGTCCGACTTCGAAGGGGCTATCAGCCTGACAGGTCTTAATGATTAAAAGTTCAATTTGTGGTCCTTCAGCAAAATCCTTGGGGTTCTAGGATGGAAGGGTTCGGTTTTATCCTCAATACCCAGTTTAATCATGATGCTATTGGCCTCCGTGTTAATTAAATCCAGGTTGGCCCGTGTAGTTTTTCTATAGCTTTTCCTAAGTTCTCTGGTTATCAAATCATCATAAGTTACTCTATCCATATCGTACAGGTTGTTAGTCTTGTCTGCGTGCACTAAAATGCCGGTCGAGTTCTTCAATTTTACTAGATCACCATTCAGTCGTCTCAGGTAACTTTTTCGCCTGAGTGGGTTTTTCCTAAACTTAAGGTTGGACACTATGTTAGACATTTCAGTCTCGAATTCCTCCAAGTATTTATTGTGTGGTGGATTTCTTCTGGATTTGAATATTTCCTCGATGCCGCGCGTTCCCTCCCTGGGGTGGTTTGTTAGTGTTCCTCTGTCGAAGTGGAAGGCCTTCCAACGCATTCTACTGACAAAAGAATCCGATTTATCTATGGCCAACCTTGTGAATTCTTTTATGTCGGGAAAAGGGATGTCCTTAAGTGAAGAGTTCACCGAGAATTTCTCCATCATATTCCTTGCTTAACAGCATTAAGTGCTCAACAAAAATAGGAGCTTTAAGTTGTTATATAGTAAGGTGCATTATTGGTTGTGTAAAATGGTCCAATAACTTTATGTTAGCAATAATAAATTCTCCACGCTTTTGTATATCTCCAATTCCATTCGAGGGAAAAGCTAGATGATGTAAAACGGAGTATAAGTATCAAAATGAAAATCCGAAGGCAAGGTAAAATTCCAATAATTTAATCACGACACATGTTTCAATAAGAGATAGATCGATTGTGAAGCCATGATCGATTATCACTGATTATATATATAAATATATAAAAGAAAAATCAAGAAGAACAAATCAACACAAGTGAACTATAACATTTTAAAATTCAATAATGTTGAATTAACGTTTGATAAAGCTGGAAAAGTCTCGTAAAGTTTTAGACACCAATTCTTCATTGCAAGATATAAAACAGAGAGATAAGAGGATATTTGGGAGAGAAGAAGGAAAAGGACAGATGAGGGTAAAAAAGAAGCAACCAGGGGAAAGGGGAGAGTGAAAAGAAAGTATGTGCTGCTGTTAGTCAAACTCCCGCAAAGCTGTAAAGCTTTCGTCCACTAAATTTCACCCTCAAAGAATAAATACTAACATTTTGAAAACTGTTGTAGGTAACGTCGTGTCAGAGACGTGTATTGAAAAAGCTACGAATCAGTGCCCTGAAGCCGTAAGCAGATACCGTATCATAAGAAATAACGATCAGTCATGCCGGTAACTACTACTACTACTACTACTACTACTACTACTACTACTACTACTACTACTAGTTTTAACCATTTTCTTACCATATTTCTAATAAAAGACACTCCCTATGATTTTTGATAAAATAATAAAAAAATAATGAGGAATGTGGAGGGATTTAATAATATAATTTAACAAAGGTTCTTACGTAGAAACATGATGGAAGTTCTTTTTAGATAAATATAAGAATATTAACACTTTCGTTAGCATATTTAGTAATATAACTAACTTTCTCATTATTTAATTAGAAATAACTTATTGGTTAAAAATCGAGATTGAACGATTAAAAAAACGAACTTGAACGGCCAGTATGCAAAAGCGTTAGCGCGTCCGATTAAATACGTTGGAATTCGGTCTGGTTTATCTGAGTTCAAATTTCGCTAGGGTCAACTTCACTTTTCATTCTTTTGGGGTCAATAAATATAGTTGATGGCTTGACTGTTGAGAATAATTTATATTTTCTTGTTTTGCAGACGCCTTCTCCTGATGCGTGATTGTATGGAGACAAAGGACGCTGATTGCCATGCACATATCAAAGGACTCATAAAAAGCGACTGCAAATGTAATATCTCTTTACACTAATTATGTCAATCATAGAAAAATGCGTTACTAATGGTTTTATAAAGTGTAACAGTACAGTTTTAAACAAGGCTATGTGAATGAATATACATATTGAGTAAAACAGACTTATAAAATATTTACATACATTTTGGTATATTAAAATTGATTTTCGACTAATATTTGGGTTCCACCAGAAGATGTCGATATCATTGATCAACTGCAGAGATTACGTAACTGATGGCGTTATAAATTCTACGAAATATAGTAGCAACCGTGTAATGGAGGTTCTAATTTGCATATCATTAGTACTTTTGTTGGTACCCAATCAATCTATACTAAATTGTTGCACTAATTGGTCGACATATGCGATGAAAATATATCTGTACAGATACACTACAGGATTTACTTAAAGTATATGTATATTGATATAAATATACACTTTGTATGTATGTAGATATGTAAACATGACATATTTACGTATTTTTCAGTAAACTAAAAGAGATTATGAACTGCCTTAATCGATTATCGTCCATTATTAAGGTCTTATCAACCATAGAGAAATGCGTAACGAATGGTTTTATAAAGTGTAACAAATTGACAGTAACAATGTGTTCCTTCCCTTTATGTTCTGAGTTGGAATCTCACATTTGCTTTATATTTTTCGGAGAGGTTCTGGGCGTCGACGAAGTAGAACTGACCAGTTTGTTCCGTAGGACTTTCTAGCTGGGGACTCCGAATAACGTCCAGAAATCCCTCGCTTGGCTGTGCTACCGGGGAGCACTGTCGGTTCAAGATAAACCCTACAGGTACAGAAGTGCTGTCGGACGAACCTGCCCGAAATGCGCACAGAGCGACGAAACCGTTCTGCGCACACTCGTCCAGTATCCGTGCATTACTGACTTGTGGAGTTATGTCGAACAGCTGTTGTTGCGTGTAGGACGGATCCGGTTATCAATCGAGTTCATAGTGAAGATCGCCTTGCCACAGTCTTTTAACTAGGAAGGGCAGACAGTTTTTCTCTGTCAGGTGGCGTTAGCGGAAGAGGTTGTGTGGAGGACAAGGCTGAAAGGACTGAAGACAGATACTTTTCTCTTCGGTCAATCCTTCATCAACTTTTTCAAGTTTCATTTGGAAAGGAAGGGGAGTGTGGAGAGAGAAGTGTTGCCCTCAGTACATTTACTAAAATGTGGCGGTAATGACCCGTGTGAATGGGCCTACTGTGAACATGCACCTGTAGATAGGTTAATTTGAGGAGAGAGGGGTGTCCTTCCCGGAAGCTCTCGAAGTGTCAGGTGGTTCAGGATTGATGGGGTACCTGAGTTGCCCTTGAGTGGTTTGCCCCACTATTGGGGAAATTATATTTTTATATTTTATTGTTAATTGTTTTTGTTAATTTGTTTTTACTCAATTTTATTGTAAAACCCCACAGTCCCTCTCTTTGTATGGTTCCCTATAAGTCAGCCTGTGGCTGGATTGGCAGTATCGATAGAGAGTTAGGCACCATGCTTCCAACATAGAGTCAGGTCCCTTTACGGTTTGAGTTCAAATCCCGCCGAGGTTAACTTTGCTTTTCGTCCTTACGGGGTCGATAAAATAAAGTACCAGTCACGCAGTGGGGTCGATTAAATTGACTTTCCCCTCTCCCAAAATTGTTGGCATTGTGCCTATATATGATTATTATTTGATAGAATGTTGCAGCTTCATAAAATATTTTTTCCTTTTTTTAACTTCAGCGTACAACTAATATATCTGTTTCCTCTTGGAATATATGTAAGTATTATCACCACCATTATTAAAAACACACCTAGGACGGTGGATTGGCAGTATCGTTAGAGCGTCGGACACCATGCTTTGAAGCATAGAGTAATGGCCCTTCATGATCTGAGTTCAAATCTCGCCGAGGTTAACTTTACCTTTCATCCTTACGGGGTCGATAAAATAAAGTACCAGTCACGCACTGGGGTCGATTTAATCGACTTCCCCCAAATTGCTGGCCTTGTGCCTATATAAGAAACCATTATTAAAAACACACCTACCCACCATTGCAACAACAACAACAACAAAAACAACAACAAAAACAACAACAACAACTACTACTACTACTACTACTACTACTACTACTACTACTACTACTACTACTAGTGCATGGTCATTCTAGGCCCATCTGCTCGGGTCGTTCTCGCTACATTCACCCAGGTTTTAACAAATAAACGCGTGTGTGTGTGTGGAGGGGGGTAGGGGGGAGCTTCGCTGAAGAGGAAACTGTCTGTCTTGAGTCCTTTCAGACGCGTCAACCGCACAATCTTTTTCGCTACACCCACCAGACCCAGGAAAAAAGCCTGCCCTTCCCGGCCAAAAGAATATGGTTCGGCTATCTTCACAGTGGATTCGGTCGATAGCCAT
>OZ024741.1:155578337-155603337 GCA_964016885.1 Eledone cirrhosa
AAACACACACACACACATATCTATACTTATAAAGCTGACGGTCATATATATGTATGTATGTATGTATGTATGTATGTATGTATGTAAGCAAGATGATATTTACCAAAAAGAAGAACAAGTCAACATCATTGGATACCATCAGAGTTGCAGGTGTTATATCACAGTTTTCCTTCTCCTAGAATTCTGCCTTGACAAAGGCTAAGGGGTCATCTCTCCCGGTGATTAAGGATGGCCATTGACTCTTAAGAGCTCCTTTGTCCTTTGACAGGTTTTGTTTTTAGTCCTGCAGGATGTCCAAAGTCACCCTCCTCACCAAAAAACCATAGTGGGGTTGCGAGTTTAGTCGCCAACGACCCGACCATGGGACAGGTTGTACTGGGATACATGTTAACAGTAGCACCAACTGGTGACCTGACATAGTGACCTGACCAACTGGTGAACTGACTCGAGCAAACCCAAGATGCGTTTTAAGGACTGCATCAAGAGGGTGCTCAACAAAAGTAACATCCCTTGTGTGCAATGGGAAGCATGCGCTAGCGACCGATCGTATTGGAGGAAAGCAGTGGCTAGTGGAAAGAGTCTATTTGAGGAAACAAGAAGAAGGCACGCGACACTAAAAAGAGATGTCCGGAAAGGAATCCATGTTGGCCTTCCCGAAGGCATTGACAGATGGCCTGACCTGACATGTGGGACCTGTAATAGGGTTTGTCTGAGCATGGCAGGTCTAAAGAGTTACCTGAGAGTGCACAAGAACAGCGAAGCAGGAACCTGTGGAGCTATAAGTGTTCATCAGACAACGACAAGTAATGTTTGTGGAAGGGTATGCAGGTCGAGTAGTGATCTCACACGACACCTTAGGTCACATGGTACCATGAGCCCAGCAATAATTGTCACAAGTGTAGTGTTTGTACCAGAGTTTTCAAGTCGCTGGCTGGACTAAAAAGCCACACTCGTTCAGAGCATCGGTAGGGGTTCTCCTACATGGATATAAAGTAGTGGCCGTACTCGAAAACGAGTTGGCAGCCACCATGTATGTATGTATGTATGTACAAAGGGCGGAAGAACTCATAAGGGTCAATGGCCATCCAAAAGTGTGTAAATATGTATATACACATGTACATGTCTGTGTACATGTGTATATGCATGGGTGCATGTGTATGTATATGCGCGGGGACATAGAAATATTCGGGCTGGACACCCGATCGCGCCGTTAAACCACTGGGAGTGAAGTACCCCTAGCCTTTCTCAGGGCATTCTTCTAGGAGAAGGCAACTCAGGAAACTGGGATAACTCCGATATAAAACCTGCGGCTCAGTAGTTACCGATGATGTTGATATTTTCTTCTTTTCGGGTTATAGCTACTGTCGCTGAGAGAGTGGGATTGGCTCAGTGCACAGTCTTTCGTCACTTTAAAAAATATCTTCACGCACAGGCATTGCACGATAGAATTAATTAATTATTATTAATAATGGTATATCGTGCAATGGCCATACTCGATAACGAGGGGGCAGCCATCATGTATGTATGTACGTATATTAACAACGCAGCTTAACTCTTTCTTTTTAGACTCATTTCTACGGTAGCTCCTCCCCTTTGCTACGAAGTCGGAAGGATAACATGACATGGGAGGGTGTGTGGTATCTTTGCAGTGGAGTGGTGGGGCAGGTATATCTAGCTGGACGTCAGCCGGACGGGCCAGCTAGTATATATATATATATATATATATATATATATATATATATATATATATATATATAGGATAACAAGTTATCGTTATAAGTAATCCAGTTAGAGGTTGTCATTACTCTGTCTCGTGGATAGTTTATCCGGGTTCAATCGGGGATAACCCCAGTAAGTAAGGTACTCAATACATAACAGAGTACAAATATTTAATATAGAAATGGCTTCTACAGGACTAGAACTGTTTCTTGATGATTTCTCTCGAATGAAACAGTTCTAGTTCTGTAAAAGCCATTTCTATATTAAATATCTCTATATCTCTATATATCAACTAGAAATAGATTGACATATATATATATAAAATAAGCATATGAAACAATCACAGGGAATAATTTATAAAGTGTGTAAGCACACATAGCTAGGTAGGTAACTTAATTATTTACCTACCCAGCTATGTGTGCTTACACACTTTACAAATTATTCCCTGAGATTGTTTCATATGCTTATTTTATATATATGTCAATCTATTTCTAATTGATATAAAATGCTCAGATCTATTCATTGGAATCTTTGAGCTTATTCTGCAGTGGATATGGCGCATGTCTCTCAGACATGACAACCCTTAATTTAATTTTGGATATCATAATCTATAAAGCTCAGTGTGTGGTCATGCTCCTTTCTTATAGAAATCTACGATATAGAATTTCTTCAATTGAAATTTACAATTCAGTATTCGAAATAATTTCGATTGCGTCTTGGCACATCTCATTTTTTCAATTTCACCCACAATTACGCAAAAAATAGATAAAACTCAATATTTTACGATTTTTCTCTGTCATTTAAACTGCTAAACTCTTTCCACTACCATTCAAAATCTATACAACTTCATACTTTCTGCTACTTTCTCTTTCCAAGCTTGATGGTGATACTGTCCGTATTACTCTGTCATATCATCTGCTCCTCTATCTACAACCCACACATTTTGCTACTTTCTCTTTTATACTTCAAATTATTACATTTCATACGAAACGACAATTATTCAAAAGCAACAGATACATTTATTCAACAACAAGCGATAGATCTTTTTTAAAACCTCTTTTCCAAACACATACAAACACACACTCACTTCAACAACAACAACAACAATCTGCCTTTTATAGATAATGATAAACAATAATATCCTCTATGAGGTCACTAAACCTGCTAGAAACAGCAGCTAACTCTCACCCATATCACACCCCTCCCTACTGTCTTAAATTTAGAAAACATATCTTCTATGAGGTCACTAAACCTGCTAGAAACAGCAGCTAACTCTCCCCCATAACACACCACTCCCTACTGTCTTAAATTTAGAAAACACATATCCTCTATGAGGTTACTAAACCTGCTAGAAACAGCAGCTAACTCTCCCCCATATCACACCCATCCCTACTGTCTTAAATTTAGAAAACATATCTTCTATGAGGTCACTAAACCTGCTAGAAACAGCAGCTAACTCTCCTCCATATCACACCACTCCCTACTGTCTTAAATTTAGAAAACACATATCCTCTATGAGGTCACTAAACCTGCTAGAAACAACAGCTAACTCTCTCTCCTATCACAACCCTCCCTACTGTCTTAAATTTAGAAAACACACAGACAACCATGCAGAACAACCCCATCGCAGCTCTGTTGTTCGGCTGGCATCGTCTACGCGCGTGTTACGCAAGTACTGTGAAACAATAAATTTCAACACTTTTTTGCACAGAGATAATATCCATAGGCGAAACTACAATTGTCACTGCTGGCGCAGCTCCTGCTTCCAGGTCTGCAATTCATTCACCCAGTGCCTGGCAGACAAAAAAGTGCTGCCATAAAATGGGTGGTGCAACCTAACTTTGGTAACTTAATGACCCCGAGCAATGCCGGGCTTTAATGCTAGTATATCTATATATCTATATATATGTATATGTTCAATCTTATATATCTGACTCTGTAGTCCACAACTTGTCATAAAATACTTCTTTTCCACAAAAAACAAATTTCGTTTTGCTTCGATAGAATATAATATTCATATCTACACTAAATTGAGTTCCAAGATGGTTATAACTCCTACCTTAATTGGATAAATATTAATGTGTGTGTGTATATATATATATATACATATATATGCATATATATATACATATATATATATATATATATATATATATATATATATATATATATATATATATATATATATATATATATATATATATATATATATAGAGAGAGAGAGAGAGAGAGAGAGAGAGAGCGAGAGATGAGACGAATCGTTCTAGTAATGTTCTGGAGAACTCATCTTTCTTCAGTTTCTCAGATGTAACGGAGTGATAACGTCTCTCGTAGCTTTATCCTCAATTGGTTCAATTAATACATATTAAAAGAGAAAAGAAGCAAGGTTTTTTTTTCTTGATCGGCGGCGAATTGGAAGAATCGTTAGAATGTTAGATAGAATGCTTTGCGGTATTCGTTCCGGCTCTCTATGTGTTTAGTTCAAATCCCGCCGAGGTCTACATTGCTTTTCATCTTTTCGAGATCATCAAATAAAGTAGTAGAATGAAATCAGCAAGAGTAGTTGATTGCTGGATTATCACAGTGCCGATTAGCTATTTTGTGGTATCTGATCCACCTCTTATCGTTCTGAATTCAAATTTTACCTCTTTCCGCAAAGAGTTGCGAGCAACACATAATATTGTTTCTACTTTTGGCACAAGGCCAGCAATTATCCCAGTGTTTTACTGGTACTTTATTTTATCGACGCCGTAAGAATGAAAGGCAAAGTTAACCTCGGCGGGATTTGAAACACATAATATTGAAAAAGGAAAGATCACTGGAAGCATTTTTCCTTGGTCTAATATGACGACTACTCCTTTAGTTAATATTTTCAGATATAACTGTATTATACATTTCCTTTGCTACATCAGAAATATTTTTCGTTCCTTTTATCTAGAGAAAATGGAGTGATTTTTCAAATTATTTATATTTTTCTTTCATATTTTCATTATCTCAATTTACATTCGCATTGAAATGCATTCGTATACTTAATTTTAGTTTTGCTCATCACATCAAAGAGCTTTGATACAAGATCTTCCATTTCACATCACACTCTCCCGTGTCTTTTATTTTATTTTATATAACAAAACATTTAACATCCTGCACCTCAAGCCATGAATATGTAAATCTAGTGATGTTTTAAACCTGAAATAAAACAAAAACGAAAAAAAAACAACCAGAAAAAAACAGTCAAAAGTCGTTCCATCTTATGCGCTTAATATACGTCTAGTAAATTATCCAATAACATTGTTTTAATGTTATTTAGTAATAGAATATTAAATGGAGTTGGAAAGTTTTTAGATATGAAGGTTATGTTATATAGTTGTACAGAAACTATTTATAGATCTAGGCATAAATATTATTTTTGGATTCTATGTACAGATATTATCTACACATACTATGTGCGGATACTATGTATAGATCTTGACAACATGCTCTGTACAAATACAGCGAACAGATATGTATAGATCTCTGTTCAAATACAGCGTACAGATATGTATAGATCTTTGTACAAATACAGCGTACAAATATGTATAGATCTATGTAGAGATATTATTGTACATAGCCATGAAGGATGCTCGAATATATTGCATACTGTTCTTTGGTTAGTAAAATTACGCAATGCGATGTGCGTCGTCCTCATACCAGTAATTAGAGTAGGTGTGTTGTTGTTTGACTGAGGGGGCTGGGATATGGTTTTGAAAGATGTGTTAGAATTTAATTTATGGCTGATGTGGCTCGGTGGCTAGGGTTAATTGTTAGATTACGATTTGTGTTGCGTAAATTCATGGATAGCATGGGTTTGGTTTAGATTTGTTTACATTCTAGTTGCGGCACATACAGTCATCATTATACTCACACGTGCGCACTCACAAACACTCACATGTGCACACGCATACATACATACATGCATACATACATACACGCGTACTTACATGCATATATATAATTACCAATTTATATATAATATAAAAGAGAGATGTTTATTGGTTGGTTTAATCACACGAAAACCACACACACACTCACACACATGCACATTCATCTAGAGAGAGAGAGAGAGAGAGAGGGAGAGAGAGAGAGTGAGAGAGAGAGAGGGAGAGAGAGATGCAGAAGGAGTGGTAGAGAGAAAGAGATAGGCCGTTATACAGAGAGAGATACAATTAAACTGTTAGATATTCAGAGAAAGAGAGAGGCAGAGAGAAAGAAAGAAAGAAAGAAAGAAAGAAACATTGAGAGAGAGAGTGAGAGACAGACGTCCCGCAAAAGTCTAGAATCTGCTTAAACTATAGATCAAATTATCAGTTGAAGGTTTAACAATATTGCGTTAGCTTTTATAAAGTCGTTTTACGCCAGTCTTTGATTTTACAGAACACAGAAACAATTGATACTATTTGAAATTAATCTACAGTGTATAGTAATTTAGCCTTTTGAGGATAGTGTCAGTTACTATTGACCTAATTCAGATGACGCATTGTGAACCTATTCTCTAAGGCTGCTATTTGCATTTATTTCTATTTTTTTTATATTGCTTTGTGCTGTTCTTTTTTATATTGCTTTGTATTTGTTTTTTTCACCATATTTTCCAGGAAAATTAATTTGATCATGTCACCAAAACAAAACAGTGCTCATCTATCGGGGGAGTTACAATGTTCGCCAAATGGTTGAAATCTTCAAGCGAAAGAGAAATTCACGAACAATATAGAAACATACTTGGGAATAAAGGAACAAGTCAACATTGTGACAGTCAGCAGAATATGTTACAGGAAGCAGAAAGGTTAAGACAACGAGAAACATGATTGCAACTTTCTGAAAGTGTACAAAACCTGAGACAGGAAACAGAAAGATTAAGGCAAGAAGAAAGACTATCGCAACAAACAGAGGTTCAATATGAAAATCACCGAGAGGCAATGTGAGTTGCGATGCAAACTCAACGAGTACAAAGGACTTTTCAAGGTAGAATAAACTGGCTAAGAGCTGCTTTTTGATATGATCCATCGAAGAATTATATTTATGTGTGTATGTATGCATACATATTCATATGTATGTATATGCGTATATATGCACATGCATATGTACGTGTGATGGCGCCAGGCTGAGTTGTTACGGTGTACGACTCACTATCGTGAGTTGGAAACCTTGTATGTGCGTTTTGTCCTTCAGCAAAACATTTTATTTTACGTCGTTGGATTCCACCTGGCTAGCAAAAATAAGCTGTACCTCTAATTCAATAGGCCAACTTTGTCACGTTAAATCGCTATGAGAGCTATGTTAAAGGTACACTTGTTTGTGGAATGTTCAGCCTCCTGAATGATAATTTCACGAGCAGGACTTTCCGCTGATTGTATCAACTGGAAAATACGTTTTTGGAAACGACAGTGAAACACAACAAAATATCTTTTGCTTTTGAGCACTATTTACTTTCACACACACAAAGATCTCTCTCTCTCTCTCTCTCTCTCTCTCTCTCTATATATATATATATATATATATATATATATATATATATATATATATATATATATATATATATATATATATATATATATATCTATCTATATATATATATATATACATATATATATATATATAATATGCTTAATTTTTCTTTTTTCCACATTACTCCTTATAATGTGTTTTCTGTAGCATAACATCCTTTTGTAACTCGTGATTTTCTATATGATGTAACTGACACTGACAATAGTTATGTATCTATCTAAATGTTTTGAAGACAATGATTTTAATTACCTGTTGAAACATTCTGTATGCTCCGATGATACCAGACATCCGTCTGGAAGAAACAATTGTCAGCAATTAAATACATTAAACTAAGATTTGATTGTTTTAATATTTTGTATCTCGGCTCTGTAATACATTTGATAATTTGCATTGAGCCTTTTCCTGGCTATTACTTAGTACGACCCTCCATATTTATAATTGTATATAAAACATATATAAGTATAAATATTATTATTATTACTAATATCTGCTCCTTCTTGTTGAGCTGACATATATAAAATTACCGGTATGTTGATCAAAGGTTATCTTTTTTTGTCTTTAAAGAACATACTGATCCCATCTAAAGATACATATTTTAAAACTACTGATTAATAGTGTCAATTCTTTTATTAAAAAAGTTAGATGGAGGGCTTTCCACTATGATAGGAACTGCGCTGTGAAAGATCAAGATGCACCTTCGTTTGAATCATACGGTTTCAAAACATATAAAAGCCCACCATATAATTCATTACTGGACTCATTTGAAAATGACCTTGTGTCACTTGTTAAAAGAATTAAATACAGAAAACACTACAATAAGAAGAACAATTTTCTAAATAACCTAAATTCCACTATCAAACACTTTCATAAAAATAGGAATATCTTAGTACTAGCTGATAAATCTAAAAACATATATAGCCTAGATTATGATACATATAGAAAATGTATATATAATGAACACTATAAAAACTACAAAAAAAACATCTCATAAAAACCTAGACGATATAAATATTGAAGCCCGTAGATTAATATGTAAATTAGGATTAGAGAGATATACTCAACCTTACACCCCTAATCCTTACACCCCTAATCCCCCACGATTCTCTCTGAAAGACTATAAGGAAGACTTCATCCCTCAATTAGAAGACCAATCCCTCAATTAGACTAATTTGCCCCTCCAGATCCGACATTGGTATTATTATTAAAAACATATTGGATAAAGTTATCCCCCAAATTAAACAAAAAATCCATTTTAACCTCTGGGAAAATACTAGCGAAGTAAGTGGTATTAATGAACATAATAATAAAAAATGTATCCAATTTGATATTAACTCTTACTACGCCTCTATTTCACCTATCCTTTTAAATAAAGCACTAATAATTGCCATGAATAATATTGAACTTACTAGATCCCAGGTAGATATCATCCTTGCGTCGAGGAAAACCATAATTTTATTTGAAGACCAATTATGGACCAATTATGGACCCGCAAGAATACACCTAACAACTTCGATATCACTATGGGATCTAGCGACTCGGCACAGGTCAAAGACTTAGTTGGTTGTATCACTTTCGATAAAAACACCAAAAATGTTAACTTCCTTGATGTTACTTAGACTCTAAAACGTATATCCCTTATCATAAACCTAATGAAAAACTTTATTATGTTAATACCAACTCTAACCACCCCAAATCTGTATTGAGCTCAATCATTAAAGGGGTATCTAATAGAATTTCTAGTCTTTCTTACAACTATACTATATTTAACCGTAACTCCCAATACTATAATGAAGCCTTAGCTCATTCGGGCCATAGAGATAACATTAAATATAAACCTAAAACGTCATCTACTCATAAACAATCTGATATAATTTCACATAACATGACCATGAATAAAATTAAATATAATCATAGTATTGAAAATCCCGATTCCAGTATCATAAAAAAGTTAACTCGCCCCACGACAATAATCCTAAGAAAACCACAGAAAGACAAATTATGTTAAAAACAAAAATATAAATAATACTGTACCTAACACCACACGAAACAATAATATAAATAACAATCATAAGAAGAATAGAAGAAGTAACACATTTTATAATTCTCCTTTCAACTTAAATGTCTCCACCAACATACCTAAAGCTTTCTTCTCTATTTTAGATAAAAACTTCACAATTAACCATTAATACCATAACCTATTTAACAAAATACTATTAAAATCTCTTACTCTACCACACCCAACATTGCAGACCATATAGCTAGCAGTAACACGAGGAAGATTAATAAATACTTCAAATTACACCAAGTTATGTCCAACATAGAAATAATCTTAACAATAACTCAGTACAGGACTATATTGCAAGTAATAGTAATAATACCAATAATAATGATATTAATACTTACCATAATTTTAATACTAGAAGTATAAACAGTAATAACCGCTCAACTTCATACCCCCTTAACCAATATACTAGTTACCAAAGCAATTGTAATTGTAGACGTAATAGAACATACCCATTATGTAATAACTGACTTATTAAAGACATTATCTACTCCTGTACTGTTAGTGATAATTATATTTCGAAAGTTTATATAGGTTCAACATCGAATAGTTTTAAGACCCGATATAATTCCCACCGTAATTCATTTAGAAACCCTAGACTTAATAATGTAACTTCACTATCCACATACATACACTTATTACCATCAAATAATATACCATATACCTTAGAATGGGGAGTAATATGATGATACCAGACATCCGTCTGGAAGAAACAATTGTCAGCAATTAAATGTATTAAACTAAGATTTGATTGTTTTAATATTTTGTATATATATATATATATTTCCAGGTGGTGCTACTAAGTTAGACATGGCCTGGGAGAATACTAGCCGAAACCTGTCAAAGTTATCAAGTTATATATATATATATATATATAAAGTTACATATATATATATATATAAAGTTACATATATATATATATATATATATATATATATATATATATATATATATATATATATATATATATATATATATATATATATATATATATATATATAAATGAAGTAATTCCGTCGGAAAAGTCCAGGAAAAAAGAGTGCTCTATGTAGGAAACAGAGCTTAATAGTTATGTAATAAACAAATTTTGTTTATTACATAACTATATATATATATATATATATATATATATATATATATATATATAATATATTATAAAGTAAGAAGAAATATTAGACATAAATAAATACCCATTTTTTCATAGAGATTTAACATTTGTGTGAGGTAGGCCGACTTTTCAAGGGAACACCTAAAGGAAAAATGTCAAAACGTGTCTGCATCACACCAGAGAATCTAGAAAAGGCGGAGGGAGACCCTATCACATGATACAGTGGTTAAGAAATGGGATTGAATCCCTTGTAGCAGTGAAAAATATCACAAAGGCTACAGAAGGGTGGTAAGTAAGACTAAAAGTGTATATAGTATTAGCTTGAAAGCAGTCACTATACTTCCTTGAGGGAGTTATAGACAATAATGGGAGGTACACAAATATATGTGTATACATACATATACATGCATATATACACATAAGCGCGATGCAGACATGCTTTGAAACCTTTCCCCGAGGTGTTCCCTTGAGAAGTCGGCCTACCTCACAGAAATGTTACATCTCTATGATATAGAATTTTTGCATAGTAGCCACGAAACTGTACAGTCGGGAATTTGAAGAAAAAATGGGTATTAATTTATGTCTAATATTTCTTCTTACTTTATAATATATTACATAGCTCTGATATAGAGTCAATTTAATTATTCGGATTATCTTTCTCTCATAATCATAGAGCAAGACTGGTTAAGGGCGACAACACACAATCTCACATACTTGTGAAAAATGTATTTCTATATATGCATGTATATGTATGTATACACATATATTTGTGTACCCCTCATTATTTTATATATATATATATATATATATATATATATATATATATATATATATATATATATATATATATATATATATATATATATATATAAAGAGCTTCTGAAGATTACTTCTATCAAAATAAAAAAAACTTCCACCAAATTAAAGCAGAACCAGCCTGATATTGTTGTTTGGGATCACACATTGAACACGTGCTCTGTTGCAGAGATCAGCTTGCCCAGTTGATGTCAACGTTGTAAGAAGAATACAGGAGGACATCTACGGACCATTGATGAGGAGTTTGCGGATCCAGTATCCAAGATACACCTTCAGCTTCATACCCATCATTATTGGAGCTACAGGTTATATACCAACCCGCTTGGATCAAAGTATGACTGAACTTGGATTTGCGGACAAAGAGCAAAGCTCCCTAATTCATATGCTACAAATGGCTGACATAGATGGCACCTTCAAAGTTTGCAAAACAATCTTGCGATTTAAGGGATGACAATTTCTTTTCTTTTACAACCTTGCCACCAGGAAGGTGGCCGGTCAAAAATGTACACGAAATTAAGAGAAAGAGAAACATATATACATATACACATATATATACATACGTACGTACATGCATACATGCGTACATTCATATATACATATAAAGATACATACATCTATTTACCTATACATATTCATACATACATACAGAATTCTAAATAATTAACAATGTTAACCTCATAGAAAATATGATTGCGTCATCATGCTTATAAATAATTATAAATAAATAATGATATATAATGTTGCTATATATGTAATGTTGCTATATATTTATTTAAACTATTAATTTCATTATTTTATATACAACACAATTCATATATATATCTGTCTGACTGTGTATGTAAGTGTGTCTGTACATGTGTGTGTGTGTGTGTGTGTATGTTTGTGTGTCTACCCAGTGTGTGTCTGTCTGTATCTATGTGTCCTTGTGTATGACTGTGTGTATGTCTCTATATCTCTGTGTCTGTGTTTATCGGTCTGTGTGTGTACCTGCATGTCTGCGTTCGTGTGTGTGTGTGTGTGTCTCGGTGTATGCGTCTGTCTGTGTTTGTGTGTCTCTGTGTATATCTGTGTATCTGTGTCGGGGACCCTGTGTCCGTTTGTGCGTTTGTTCTGTAGAGAATAAAATGTTGAATTAACTTAAATAAAGCGTAAAATCAAATGCATTGGTGCAAGTTCGTATCATTCTACACATGAAAAATGTATTCCCTTTTCGTACATGTGTATGAATTGACTAGGAGAAACACCAAATGAAGAGCAATGATTCTGGTATGTATTTTATAATAACTTTAGATGGCGATTGTACAATACCAAACTTATGTGCTTACAAACGGCTCAACATAGTCTCCTCAAATGCACATTTATAACAAAAGCTATTACAAATTTCATTAATGAAGTTTCTCAAAAAATAATAAACAAACAAAAATGATATTTATTTGATGCTCCAATGATTGATCGTCAGTTACTCGAAGAAAGAGGAAAGAGAAAAAGAACTACGACACAACTCCAGGAAAACATTGCAACACAAGACTAAATTAAAATATAATTGCAGTTTTCTAAATACAGCTTGTGATATTTTCAAAGGAAGTGCATGCATATTACTCATTTCATTGAGAGGTACTAAGATGCAATTATTCTAAAACACTTCAGCTGGATTGTCGAATGAGGGGTAGATGAAATCAATACATTCTTCCATAGTTGTTGCTTGGAGAACCATTTCTTTTGGCAAAATAATTTCCTCATCTTCAGTTTTTTTTTATCTTATCTTCTCCAATATCCAATAGTAACTGTGAATAGTCTCCTGCTCCCCCAGGAAATCGCATGTTTGTCTCCAACTGAAATCTTTCGAAGCTTCGCCATAAGTAGGATTTTTTAATGCAGGCGTTTTCCACATCCGCTTCATTTCCTCTTTTCACTACCGGAAGAAGCTGACGGAAATCGCCACAGCAAATTGTCAAAATTCCACCGAATGCCTCATTGTTGTCGCAGAGTGAGGTCAACAGCTTCGAAGCTTTCCCCCCGAATCATAGGACACTCATCCCAAACAATCAGCCTTGTATGCTGGAAGAGGTTTGCTGTCTTTGAGTTTTTATCAATGTTGCACAGACCATTTTCTTTCACTACTATCGGTATTTTGAACCTAGAATGCGCTGTTCTTCCACCAGGCATCAGTGTTGCGGCAATGCCAGATGACGCAACAGCAATAGCCACGTCCCCGTTTCCCCTGACTTGAAAGAATTAAGTTAATCAGGAATGTCTTTCCTGTTCCACCTGGAGCGTCAATGAAAATCAATGCAGATGTGTTCGTCTCTAAACTGTTACAAATGAAGTCATACACGTGTTTTTATTCACTATTCAATAGAGGCCCCGTCTCCTCTACAAATCGTCGCTGCTCTTCTCTGCTGTATTGCAATTCATGCAATAACTCCAAATTGCCAATATCCTGATTAGCAACAATAGTATTTGGCCTTGGCAAATTAAAGTCACTAAGACTTTTGCCCAGGTCATTAAGTTTGTCTTCAAAATACAGAAGACATTGATCATAATGTCTCTCGCTAATCAAAAGGTTAGAGTTTCTGGTAGCCCTTCTTTTTATTTGAAGGTAATCCTCAGACAGCGAATGCTTAAATCGAACCCATAAAGCACTGGAATTGTCAATTTCCGTATTTTTGAAGAGCACGATGAATAGATCTCTCGTGGCTTTGGGAAGCCTTGTTCGCTCAGCAGCTTCCAGAGTCTGCTGCCAATGATCATCCGATTGAAGCAAACCTTTCTCTCTGCAGACGTCTTTGAATAATGTCAGGAGTTCTCCATCACACATTTTCAAAGAGTTGAAGGATACTGGCCCTTTGACGTGATGCAGAAGGAGTCTTACATAATACAGGTCACCACTTCGTGGAGAAACAGTGTATACTCGTCCCAAAACGTTCGCCTCAAAAATCCCTGGATACTGCTCAACTGTTTTCCCCACCTTTCTCCTTTCCCATCTCTTATTACTCCAAGTGTAAAACTTTGGTCATCTTAGCCATGTTATTGTTTACTTTAACAGCAGCTTTGACCCGTAAGAAGATTTGATTTTCTTCAGGTAGATGAACTTGAAGGCGAAGTATGGCCTGTTCTCTCTCATGAATTGGAAATCCAAGTACCAAGGCAACAAATATTCTGTTTAAAGAAAGCTGAAATATATATAGTCAGTGTACAATTAATTTGTATTTTTTAAGTCATTTTCACTTAAGAATATTTTTTAAATATGCCAAATATTTTTTCCATCGTATTCACTCGAAAATAATAAAAAAAAAAATGAAGATATTGTCTATGTAAATAAAGCTATTTGTGAAATCAAATTCACTTTAAAATATTTCTAAATAATTGAAATATTCTTTTTAACAAAAGCAAAAATATAAACACCTACTGTTTAACACCAACTGGTAATTTTCAGTGATATTCACTTAATGCTTTTCTGATAATTAAAATATCGTCTGTTTAAAGAAAGCTCAAATATAGATACTTGAAGTACAAACAACTTGTAGTTTTGAAATCATATTCACTGAGAAATCACTGAAAAATCCTTTTTTAATAATTATTAAAAATATTTCTCGAATGATGAAAATAGTTTATGTCGATTTACGTCAAACTTGTTTTATCCCCATTTCAGGGTTATATCACTTACAAGGCTATTTCTCCATTATACACCGTTTTGGCTATTTACGAAGGTATCCTACCCCCCCCCCCCCCACACACACATGTCTCTAAGTACGTAAACACATGCACTGGCACAGGTACACATACAGATACACAAGGTGGCAGTAGAACTGTGAAAGAGAGAGAAAGAAATAACGTTATGGATAGAGGGAGAGAGTTAAAATAAATAGAAGTTAAGGACGTTGACTCTTTCCCTATCTGTCATTCCCCCTCTCTCTCTCATCTCTTTATTCTATCTCTCATCCCCTCACCCTCTCTCTTACTCTCTCTCACCCTCAGTCTCTCTTTTTCTCTCTCACCCTCACTCTCTCTTTCTCTCTCTCACCCTCACTCTCTCTTTCTCTCTCTGGCACTGGTTTGTTATTGTCTGTCAAAAGTGAAAGTTTGCGTCTCAGCAAGCGGTGAACCCCGCCTACAATTCCTCCCGTCGTTTATATCCGTAAAGTGACTAAAGATTAAGACAAATGTAATATATTTACGGTTAGGGTTAGGGTTAGTTTTTAGGGTTAGGGTTAGGGTTAGGGTTAGGGTTAGTTTTTAGGGTTAGGGTTAGGGCTAGTTTTTAGGGTTAGGGTTAGGGTTAGTTTTTAGGGTTAGGGTTATGGTTAGGGTTAGTTTTTAGGGTTAGGGTTAGGGTTAGTTTTTAGGGTTAGGCTTAGGGTTAGTTTTTTGGGTTAGGGTTAGGGTTAGGGACGAGCTAAACATACAGAGAATAAAAAAATTGAACAGAGAAGAAAAATATTGTGATTTCACTTTACGGATATAAACGACGGGAGGAACTATAGGCAGGGTTCACCGCTTGCTGAGTCGCAAACTTTCACTTTTGACAGACAATAACAAACCAGTGCCCTCTCTCTCACCCTCACTCTCTCTTTCTCTCTCTCTTTCTCTCGCTCACCCTCAATCTCACTTTCTCTCTATCACCATCAGTCTCTCTTTCTCCCTCTCACCCCCCTCTGGACAACCAAAAAACAAACGGATTATTTCTTTGATATTCATTATAAAATAAGATAAATTGAATTTAGATGAATTCCTTGCTATCTTTGGAAAGTTGAAAATATTGTCCATGTGCGATTTACGCCAAACTTGTTTTATTCAGAGTATTTTCTCATTATGCAATGTTTTGGCTATTTACGAAGTTTTGCAGGGTTATGTTAATTTCGAGGTATTTTACCAGTATGCATCGTTGTGGCTATTTACGAAGGTACCCCCCAAAACCCGCGAATCTCGGGAACCCGGAGTCAGATTTTCGCGAAACTTGTTGTGAATGACTTTGTGACTATACTTTGAGACTTTGTGACTATACTTTGAAACGTGTTGTGAATGACTTTGTGACTATACTTTGAGACTTATACACATTGGATTGGAAGTATCGGTAGAGGGTCGGACGCCAAGCTTTGCAGCATAGAGTCAAAAGTAGAAATAATTATTATATATTTTATTATGTTGGCTTTTATTTCGGTAGAAGTGATGATTCTTGTCCGGAGGGGATTTTGTTCGGTGGTGATTTTGTCCGTTGGGGCTTTGGCTGGTGGCAATTTTTCCATTGAGGTCCTTATCTGGTGAAATTCCTGTCCGGATGGGATTTTGTCTACTGGGGAATTTGACCGGTGGTTTTCTTATACTGATAATTTCTTGTTTGCTAGCGTTTTGTTCGGTGGCAATTTTGTCTGATGGAGTTTTCGTCCAGTGGTGATAGGAATTTTGTCATGGTCGATTTTCTCTTGTGGATTTTTGTCCTGTGGGGTGAGTATTTTATACTGGGATTTATGTATTGTGGAGTTTCGTGATGAACCATTCTATATTATATTTATGAGATATGAATGTGATATGCTACATACATAACTAATAATTGTTTCTACTTTTGGCACAAGGTCAGCAATTACTCAGTACATTACTGGTACTTTATTTTATCGACCCCGTAAGGATGAAAGACAAAGTTGACCTCAGCGGGATTTGAACTCAGAATGGAAAAGGCCGTAACTCTATGCGTCAAAGCATGACGTCCGACCCTCTACCGATACTGCCAATCCACCGCCCTACATAACTAATAATAGCATTAACATTTTAATAAGTGTAACGAAGCATCTGTAGAAAATGTACATACAAGTGGCAACACTGTTGATGTTTTAACACTTTTGACACCAAACCGCTCGAAACTACTACTGATTCTGCGATATAAAACTATTTGATTTAAGATATTTATATCTATCTAAAATCATAATATTATGTAAAAGTTCGTAAGTTATGTTCCAGCCACCAGCTTAACACCAACAAAGTTAGTTATACTACTAAATTCCTCCAAATTATGGATTATTTTCCAAATGATTTGCAAACAATAGACAGGGTTAATAAACAATGTTTCTACATTCTCATTACAGGTCAGGTGCTGCTCCACATTTCTCACTGTAGTTGCGCTTATATTAATAATGACTAATACATTTAAAAAACAGGATGTCATAAGTATATATATTCACTAAATTTTTTGTGGGGGTTTTCAGTCATTATATTGGGGACATGTTGGGGGGCTGCCTTAAAAGGAGTGAGTTGATCATATCGACACCAATACGTATCTTTCAAAGCCTGACACTCATTTTATTGATGTATTTCGGTTAAACCGGTAAAGCTTCGGATATAAACACCGACGCAAACACAAAAGTAAACAGGTTCACAGACACATCCGTAAAGGTAAACTCAGTCACATCAGGAAATCACCAGGAAGCCCGAATGAAACAGTTCTAGTCCTGTAGAAGCCATTTCTATATTAAATATTTATAATCTGCTATGTATTGAGTACCTTACTTACTGTGGTTACTACCGATTGAACCCGGGATAAACTTATATATATATATATATAATTGTAATCTGAGTTTTACGAGTATTAATAATAATATTCGATTCGTTTGCAATTATGAAAACAAGCCTCACTTTTAAAGCCATGTCAGTAGAATGAGCCCCTCATTCATGCTCTTGTATTGTCATGCAAACAGAAGTGCAGACACTAATGTTTCTGGGTATTACCCTTCATCAGTACAGTTCACTCTTCACCTGCCAACTGTCAGAGCTAGTGAAAATATATATTTTCTAAAATATACAGTGACTGATCGGCCTGATTTGCATATTAGCAGACTGGCTTATCAGCCAGATCTGTATATTAGCAGATCCTCTGATCAGCCGGGTGTATGTATGGTAGACTTCGACATAGATTCCATCTAACAAATTTCACTAAGACACGGGTCTATCAGTGGCTCAGTGGTTATAGTAGAAGATAGTTGACCACACACACACACACATATATATATTTATCTATATATATGTGCGTATGTCGGGGCGTATATATATATATATATATTTAAAATAAAATAGAGGTGTGACACACGAATTGTGATATATTAGTAAAAAGGAAAAGAAAATGCTGACAAATTTTTCCCAGTTTAATTAGGAATAAGTATAAATTAGTAATAAGTATTGGTTAGTATTCAGTTTTAGTTTTAACTTTTTACCGGTTGTCATTTCTAATGCTTTTCAAAAATAATTTTGAGATAGAGCGCTTGTGATGTTTGCTCTAAAAAATTGTCAGCATTTTCTTTTCCTTTTTACTAATATATATATATATAACTAATAATAGCATTAACATTACACATATTACACAAATATGACCCTCCCCAAGTATAACAATATTTGTTTCGACACACGATTTCATATAAAAAACCTCGCTAAACTAATTCATCGCCGCTATATATATATATATATATATATATATAGAGAGAGAGAGAGATAGGTGGGGACAATAAAGGTAAGAAATATATATGTAAAAATATATGTATTTAAATATGCCTCTATCTGAGTGTGTTTGTTTGTGTATATGTGTGAGTAAGTGTATGTATGTGCGTGTGTGTGTGTGTGTGTGTGTGTGTGTGTGTTTGCGTAATATATAAGTAAAGATAAAAAGCAAAGTCCATTGCAGTGTGAGTTGAATGAATGTTGCAGCAAAAAGGGCTGTGTTTGAATAATGTTTGGCAGGCTTCACAACATTAACGTCTAGTGTCTTAGTCGGTCGCCGTAAAAGATTCCGTCAGATGTCTCCAGCGTTTGAAGTTACAAACCTCTAAATTGCCTTATTCACCGCCATCTTTCATTATTTTCAATTGACCGAATCTATTCAGACTAATTATTGTTGTGTCTCTTTCTCTCTTTTTTCAATTTACCACGTCTATATATCGCGACAAATCTAATTATTTGCTCTTCAGTCGAAATACCAATATGGTTGCTCTGCTATTTTGAATACTTTCAAAGGAATAGACTAAATTTAGATTCTTCTTCTTCACAAAGTGTGGCCTAGCAGTTAGGGTGCTGAAGTCACGTTCATAAGATCGGATGTCTGATTGTTGAATGGGATAGCACGCTCTGTTCTTGAACTTAATACTTTACTTCAGGCTGCTCCTTCTGCTAGGAGTAGCATTCACTAGATAGTATCAGCACTGCAATGACATATGGAAACAATTGATGATCGACTTCTTTCCTTTTCTTTCTTCCGCCTGTGGGTAACTACGAAGACCTAACCACTATAAAGAAATATTAACCATATATATGACCACATAACGGAAACTATATGGAAGCCAATCGGATGGCCTGTACCTATATTTTAAATGTCCGACCTACTCAATCACTAGCACGTTAATTTCAACATTCGTCGTGTGTTTATATGTGTCTATGTACACATGTGTCTATATGTATGTCTGTATATGTGTGATGTATATATATATATATATATATATATATATATATATATATATATATATATATGTGTGTGTGTGTGTGTGTGTGTGTGTCTGTGTGTGTCTGTGTACATGAGTGTATGTATATGCATACGTGTTTATATATATATATATATATATATATATATGTAATCGCATGGATGTAAGTATCTGCATATGTATGTGACTGTATATGGGTGTGTGTCTGCGTATATATGTATGCTTGTATATGGGAGTGTTTGTGTATGTATATATATATATATATATATATATGTGTGTGTGTGTGTGTGTGTGTGTGTGTGTGTGTGTGTGTGTGTGTGTGTGTGTGTGTGTGTGTTTAATGGTAGCTATGATGCTTCCATAGGCGGTATGCCAGTAAGCACTCAATGTTCCTGCAGAGCAGAGTGTGATATAATATAAAACGAAAAATCAGTGATGCATCTGGACTCAATTAATTGTGTGTTACAATTGTTTCGCCGGCAGATTGCTCGAGACACGATCATTGTATGGATCTGTCTGATTCTAGAACTGCAGGTTCGTCGGACACTGGCAATAATTTCGGAACACATTTTCTCACTGGTGTGTTAGCTTAAAAAAACATCTTCCTCGCTTGTCCTGCTGTTGGCTGTTGTTTTTCTACGTTATCATAAATTCTGTCCAATAGTTGCTGCCATACAGTCCATCAGCTACTCTCCGTCCGACACACTTCAATGAAGTACACACACATACACATACATATACACACACATATATATACATACACATACACACACACGCCCACGACCATATAACTAACAACATACGCGTCCACAAGCGCCTACCTACATGCCCTCGTTCATCAGCTCTCACACGCACGCACACGCGCACACACACACACACGCGCGCGCACACGCATACAAGGACACACACATGCGTACGCGTACATCTACTCATATACACAAACACGTACAGACATATACATAGACACGCACACGTACATACACACGCCTGTCCGTATAGAGAGGCACAAAGACAGACACGCTCCCAAACACACATATACATACACATATATATATATACATATGTGTATATGTACACACACACACACATATATATATATATATATATATATATATATATATATATATATACATATATATATATATATATATATACACACACACACACATACACCCACATATATATGTACATACACACACATACACATCTATAAAGAACACCTACAATATACTAAAATATACATCTAACGTACACACACACACACACACACACACACACACACACACACACACACACACACACACACACACACACACATATATATAATAATAAAATGTGGAGAGGAAGCACACGAGTTAGGATATATATATATATATATGAAAGCAGGGAGAAAGAGACGATTATTAGGAAGTAAAATATATTTTCTTCCCTTTTTATTTCTCTCTCTCTTTTTCTGTGTTAGAAAATGATTAAAACGAAATATTTTACTTTGTGTGAAGTGTTAAGGTATTAGTTGATTTATTTATTATTTAACAATGGCATTTATTTATCTATTTATATATTTAATAATTGTCTATTACCGGTTTCAGCATTTTTATGCATTATCAATTGATAGTGATATGTCTTGGTGTAGAATGGTGGTGTTGCACATGGTAAAGAAATGATGCAGAAAGAATAATGTTATTTACATCAAGGTTTATGAAGTGAAAAGAATAAAGAAAAAAGAAAAAAGAAAAAAGAAAAAAGAAAAAAGAAAAAAGAAAAAAGAAAAAAGAAAAAAGAAAAAAGAAAAAAGAAAAAAGAAAAAAGAAAAAAGAAAAAAGATAAAAGAAAAAGGAAAAAAGAAAAAAGAAAAAAGAAAAAAGAAAAAAGAAAAAAGAAAAAAGAAAAAAGAAAAAAGAAAAAAGAAAAAAGAAAAAAGAAAAAAGAAAAAAGAAAAAAGAAAAAAGAAAAAAAGGAGCGTAATGTGGAGCATAAAAAGTCAATGTGAAAGAAAAATTAATGTTATTTTACAGGCATAGTTCTTGAAGTTAAGCAGATCAAAATGTGTTAATATAGCAAGGGTGCTTAGTCGATCCATGATGGAGGCAAATGGTAGACTTTGGTTTGATATGATCTCCCTTTTTAGAGAATTAATATGCTCTTCTACGGTATCCCAAAGACACAAAAGCGAAGTAATAGGTAGGGCCTGCAAGCAAGCCACAGACATTTACATCAATATAGCCCTTCCTGATGAGCTTAAATTAAGACCCATAATAGCAGGCACCACCTGTGAAACCCATCGCCTAAGCAACTTCCTAGATATTCTGCTTAAACCTTTCCTAAAACACATAAAAAGCTTCATAAGGGACGACCTTGACATGTTCAACCACCTCCCAACAACACTCAATAATGAACTGACCCTACTAGTAACCTTTGATGTCATCAATTTATATTCCAATATCCCACACAACCTAGGCATAGAGGCAATACAATTCTGGCTTGAAAATTCCCCTAGTGAACTCCCACAGCACATCCCTAAAGAATTTGTGTTGGAGGGACTCAAATTAATCTTGGAAAACAATTTCTTCGAATTCAATGCCAAATACTACAGACAGAAATCTGGGACTGCCATGGGCACGAAAGTAGCCCTTCATACGCCAACCTTGTCATGGGATATTTGGAAACAACTCTCTACCGCAAAGTTCTAGACAAATACGGCAACCACTTCTACTAACACATAGAAAAGAACTGGAAGAGATATCTGGACGACTGTTTCATCCACTGGCATGAAAGTATAGATAGACTGTTTGAGTTTAAAACCCTTCTGAATGGACTCAACACAAACTTACAATTCACAATGGATTACAGCCATGAACAACTCCCTTTCCTCGATATCCTCATCAAGAAAACAAACAAAGAAATAGAAAGAAACATTTACTACAATCCCACAGACTCCAAACAATACCTCTAATTCAACTCGTGCCACCCTAGACACACCAAAATGGCAATTCTTTATAACCTAGCCAGAAGGATCTGCACAATAGTTTCAGATAAATACACATGCTACACACGACTAGAAGAATTAAAAAACACACTTATCAGCAGAAACTACCTAACATCCCTAATCAACAATGGATTCCAACGTGCCCTAAAACTAGACATCCAGGAACTCAGACACCCCAAACGCAGGAATGAACATCAACAGAAAACTCTACCATACATATCCACACACAACCACCTCAACAATGAGGCATTCGACACCATCCTCCAGAACATTCCTTTACTAAAAAGAGACCCAAGAATGAACAAAATCCTCCAAATACACAACCTCATAAAGAGCAAAAGACAACCTAAATTCATAAAAAACATCCTCACACAAGCCAAAATCCAACAAACCATCACAATAAACCCTACAGTAACAACATGCGGAAGGCCCAACCGTAGCATATGCATAAATCTAATAGAAGGTTCAACATTCCATTTTAAACAAGGACAACATTTCACAGTTAAACACAACTTTACATGTGCATCTGAAAACTTAATCTACGTTTTGACTTGCTCAGGTTGTCAAGAGCACTACATAGGACAGACAAAAAAAAAGCCTCCGACAACGTATGACATCCATAAATCACAAATCAAAATACAGGAATACAGAAAGATTGCGTTTAGTGAACATATCGCCAATTGTGCACCCAACCAACATTCAAACTTTAAAATTTTCCCCATTTATAAATTCATAGACAACGCTACCTTCATCCATCGTACCAATAAGGAAACGTATTTCATTAACAAATTCCAACCTCTACTAAACTTCGGACCAAACTAAAACTGGAACAAACAATCGAACATTTACGAGAGTTCCCTCCCTCACACGCCATCTATTCCTTTTTCTTAAATAAATTAAATATCATCCGGCATGAATTGCCTCCCCTGCATATTAATTCTCTAAAAAGGGAGATCATATCAAACCAAAGTCCACCATTTGCCTCCATCATGGATCAACTAAGCACTCTTGCTATATTAACACATTTTGATCTGCTTAACTTCAAGAACTATGCCTGTAAAGAACATTATTTTTTCTTTCACATTGACTTTTTATGCTCCACATTACGCTCCCTTTTTTCTTTTTTCTTTTCTCTTTTTTCTTTTCACTTCATAAACCTTGTTTGTAAATAACATTATTCTTTCCGCAACATTTCTTTAACACCACCATTCTACACCAATACATATCACTATCATTTGATAATGCATAAATATGTTGAAACCGGTAATAGACAATTATTAAATATATAAATAGATAAACAAATGCCATTGTTAATTAATAAATAAATCAAATAATACCTTAACACTTTACACAAAGTAAAATATTTCGTTTTAATCATTTTCTAACCCAGAAAAAAAGAGAGAGAGAAATAAAAAGGGAAGAAAATATATTGTTCTTCCTAATAATCGTCTCTTTCTCCCTGTTTTCATATATATATATACGTTGTCTATGCCCTCCGGTGTTCCCTTTGCGGGTCTTTATATATCGGACAAACGGGATGCCGTATGGCGGACCGTTTTGCCGAACATTTGTGGGACATATGACTCGGTTTGGATACTCCTGTCGCCCGTCAGTTCTCTTCTCCTGGTCATTCTTCCCTACATGTTTCAGTCCTGGGTGTCCTTTTACATCATGATCCACAGGCCTCGCGCACAGGACTGAACAAAGTCTGATTCACCGTCTTGGGTGCTATTCCCCAATGGACTCAACTCACCTCCCCAATTTCTCTAATACCCCGTCCATTATCACACCCCTAGATTCATATCGCTTTCTCTTTGCTCATACCTTCGTACTTACATGCACACACACTCTTTTATTCACATATACTCACACATTTCTCCTTAGCTTCATACGGAGGTATAATAACACACACACACAAACACACACACACACACACACACACAAACTCATGCTTACGCAGGTGCTCAAGCATAGCTCCTTTTACAAAACGTTTTTTTTCCATTTTAGGTAGACGCGCGCCGTCATCCACTTTCCTAAAAAAACAAATCATACACAAAACGCCAGCAGCAATAGTTTTGCAAGAGATGTCATCATGAATAGACCTATTATTTTTATCTAAAGACATTTTTTCCAATTCCATCCCGCCCGTCCCCTTAATCTATTTTATTTCTCATTCTTTCTTCTGATGAAGGACTAGAGTCCGAAACGTTATGACCCTCAAGCGTTAACCTAATATATACCTTCCATATACTGTACCGATTGTGTTGTTATTTTTGTTTACCTTTTGCATATATATATGCATATATATATGTATA
>OZ024741.1:155608337-155670837 GCA_964016885.1 Eledone cirrhosa
GACGGTGTTAATCCGACTGCTTAGCATCTTAGGCAATTTATGTTACTTATCGTAGACTTGGGTCGACACATGACATTTGAGTGTAATTGGGTACAGCAACTTTATCTCAAATGTCCGACATTGTCATTAATATTTCACTGAATCTCCCGGAGAAATTTTTTATTGCTACAAGTGTCTAAAGAATGCTCAGTCCCTGATATGTTAATTTCACGAGCAGACTGTTCTGTCGATCGAACAGCTGGAACATTCGCCGTCGAAACCAACAGACGTCTATTCCATTTAATTCATGATCTTATTGAACGAATAACTGAATGAAACCTATTTTAAAAGATTATCGATTATTTTAGAAATATCGATATATTGCAATAAAGGCTAGTTGGTGCAGTGTTGTTCGAAAGATCTGTTGATGGGTTGCTATTTTCCTCTTCACAAAATATTAAGTGCAGTTTAAATACACACTGCCGAAAGCACAATAGTTGAATCGAGTGGAACGGAAAAGGTTAATAATTTCTTAAGTTTGTACGATGTTCTACAATTCTACAAATGGAAAAGTTATATATATATATATATATATATATATATATATATATATATATATATATATATATATATATATATACTATATATATATATATAATGTGTGTGTGTACGTATGTATGTGTGTATGTATGCATGTATGTATATATATATATATATATATATATACACACACACACACACACACACAAAATAGAAACGTATTTTTAGTTATATGCAATATAATTATTTTTACTGTTTGCTGTTTATACACTTCTGTATTTGTACATTTGCGCGTTCATTTATTTGTATTTTTATCGTGTCTCTTTTTATATATACTTAAAGATTTTTACTGGAACAGAACAGAAAGGAAAGATGATGTTTTATGGAGGTGGCTATTGTTGGTGGAATCTTATAAATAACTGCCATTTGTTGGCGGCTACAGAAATACCGTGAATAAGATAGAACTGTTCTTATAATGAAATAACGTATCACGAATATTAGTGGAGAAATATGTTTTAGGGTGGCGGGGTCAGGGGAATCTTACTGGTTTTAAATGAGAGAAACTGTGAGCGAGGAAGGTGAGAGAGAGAGAGAAAGAAAGGAGAGAGAGAAAAAAGAAGAGACGGTGAGAGAAAAGAGAATGGAGGGAAAAGGGAGAGATGAGAGAGCGAGTAAGAGAGAAAGAGATATAGGAGAGAACAAGCAAGGAAGAAAAAGAGAAAGATTGGCGGGAAGAGAAGGAGTAAATGATAGTGGGGGAGAGGAGAATAGAGTGCCAGAGAGGCGATGTAGCTTAACTTTAGATGTAGCACTTTAATGAAATATTTCTGGCTGGCATAATAATGGATATGTTGGTATTTTTATTGGACTATTAGTACCACTCGAAGAGAAAAGTGGGGCTGGAGACGGAGGTTCTGCCTTCTTGTTTGCTTTACAAAAGGGGAGTGGGAGTAAGAATATAGACGAGGCTGAATAGCCCTTCTCTGACTACGTAAAGCGCAACCCCTTTGGTGATTGCGACCAAAATTACCCTAGGTGGTTTCCTCCTTATTGGGAAATTCTTGTTGGATGTTTATTATTTTTGTTGAATTAGCTGCTTTTTTACTCGATGTAAACCACTTCGTGCTGTAAATCGTCTTTCTACTGCGCCAACGTCTTGACCACTTGTGGCTCACCTGGAAATGAAGGTGAGTGTGGAGAGAGAAGTGCTCCCCCAGTACATTGCTAAAAAGTGGATGAATATGGCGAGAATGGCCCGCGCTTATAGACTAGCTAATTTGAGGAGGAGAGGGGTGCTCTCCCAGGGTGCCCTAGAAGCGTAGGGTGGTGCAGAATTGGTGGGGAACCTGAGTTACCCCTGAGTCGGCCACCCCTTATAGGGGAATTTATTTTGTTATATTTATGCATAGTTTATTATATATTTTTTATATCTTCATTGTTAAATTAGTCTTGCCATTATGCACTTTTACTTGACCTTATTGTAAACCCCCACTGTCCCTGTCTTTGTATTGTCCCCTACATGTCGAGCCTTGTGGCCAATAAATGAAATCATCCTTACGGGATCGATAAAATAAAGCACCAGTAACGTACTGGGGTCGATTTAATCGACTTTCCCCTCCCCCGAAAGTACTGGCCTTGTGCCTATACTAGAAATCATTATTATTATTATTATTATGGATTGGCAGTATCGGTAGAGGGTCGCACGCCATGCTTTGACGCATAGAGTTACGGCTCTTGCCATTCTAAGTTCAAATCCCGTCGAAGTTAATTTTGCCTTCCATCCTTACGGGGTCGATAAAATAAAGTACCAGTCACGCACTGGGGTCGATTTAATCGACTTTCCCCGCCCCCCAAATTGCTGGCCTTGTGCCTATATAAGAAACAATTATTATTATTATGATGGATTGGCAGTATCGGTAGAGGGTCGGACGCCATGCTTTGACGCATAGAGTTACGGCCCTTGCCATTCTGAGTTCAAATCCCGCCGAGGTTAACATTGCTTTCATCCTTACGGGGTCGATAAAATAAAGTACCAGTAATGCACTGAATTATTGCTGTCCTTGTGCCAAAAGTAGAAACAATTATTATCATTGATCTTTGAGTTTCAATCATTGATGCTATTTAACTGGAAAGTTTGTTGAAATGAATATCAAGCCGTTACCTGAGCCTCAGATATTCAGGACGTATCGGAGTGTTCTTGCTGTTCCTAGCAAGCAAGCCTTTTGAAGTGTTCCAAAAAGCGGGTCTGGACTAATCTTCTTTAACCATTCCTCGAAACTCTTTGAGATAGTACCTAGTACGCCTATAACAATCGGCACGACTTTGATTTCATGACAGTTCCAAATCCTTTTTAACTCCCACTTTAAATCCTGGTATCGGTTAATTTTCTCCCTCTCCTTTTCTTGCATTCTCGTCGAATGGGCAGGCTACATCTGCAATCAGGCATGATCTTTATTCCTTGTCCAAAACCACCAGGTCAGTCCTATTGTGTTCCAGTTTCTTGTCCGTCTGTATCCTAAAATCCCATATCACCTTCACCTGATCATTTTCGACTCTGGATTATGCTCATACCACTTCTCAGAATGTGATAAATTGTTTACTTTGCATAGATGCCAGTGAATCACCCTGCCTATCACATCATGTCGCTAGCCTTTAAAGTGAGTCTGGGCTAGGTGTTTACACTCGGATACAATGTGAGCCACAGTCTCCTTTCTCTCTCTCTCCACAGATCCTACACAGTGAGCTAGCCTCCTCCTTGTTAATATGGTGTTTCCCCCACTTCGTTCTGAGGGCTTGCTCTTGTGCAGCCATTAGCATTCCTTCTGAAGCTTTTTTAAGATCCCCTCATTTTAACCAGTTCCATGTCTGTGGATCTCTAAATTCCATTTTCTTAAAGGAGCTATGAAGGGATTTTTCATGAAGGTTGCTCTCCCTCCTTGTTATTATTTCCTCCTTGGACATCTCCTGGTCTATTGTCTTCTCCTTCAGTACAATTTTGACCTTGGCACCCTACTGTCAGTCACATATTTGTGCAGGTTGTTTTTCTCCATCTGAACACAGTCCTATATTCTGATAAGACCTCTTCCACCTTCAGATCTCCTTAAATAGAGTCTATCGACATCACTCCTCTTGTGGAACATGTTGTAGATAGTCATTAGCTTCCTAGTCTTCCTATCCATTTCTTTTTATTCAGCAACATTCCATTTCGGAATTCCCGCACTGTACCTAATAATAGACCCAGCTAGAAAATTTACTGCACTTATGACATTCCTACTATTTAGATGTGATTTTAATACGCCCCTTACTCTCCGTATGTACTCAGATCTTATCAATTCCTTCATTTTTTTCTGTTCTTTATGTCATCAGCCACGAGAACACCTACATATTTGTAGCCCTCTTCAGTATCAATTTCCTTTATCATCTCACCTGTTGGTACCTGGATTCCGTTGTTTCTGGTCAATTTACCCCTTTCATCACTAGGACACCACACTTACTAATACCAAATTGCATACATATATAATTGCTGAAAATACGGACAGTGTCAACAAGTACACCCAACTCTTTCTCACTCTTCCCAAAGAGTTTAAGATCGTCCATGAAGAGGAAGTGGTTAATGGTAAGCTCTCCTCTTCCCAACTTGTATCTTGCTCTTACTTTTCGCAATATAACGGACAGGGTTATCAGGGCAAGGATAAACAGCAGAGGGGACAAACTATCTCCCTGGAAGATACCCCTCTTGATCTTCACGCCTCCCAAGGATTCTCCACCTCATGTTAACTCATGTTTCCCAGGACTTCATACTTTTGCTCAACAACTGTCTGATGTTATCTGCCACCTTGAAGATCTCTAGGCTTTTGGTTATCCAAGAATGAGGTACCATGTCGAATGCCTTTTTGTAATCTATCCATCCCATGGCAAGACCAGTGTGCTTCCTCTTGCAATTCCTCATTACCGTTTTATCAATAAGTAACTGGTCTTTTGTACCACGGGACTTCTTTCGGCACCCTTTCTGTTCGTCCGGTAACAAGTTGTTTATGTGGAGGTGATGGTATATTTCCTCAGACACAATGCTTTTTAACAGTTTCCACAGACATGTGATAGGCCTATAGTTGGTAACATCATTACCCTTGGTCTTTCATTACCAGATTATTATTATTATTATTATTATTATTATTATTATTATTATTATTATTATTATTATTATTATTATTATTATTATTATTATTATTATTATTATTATTATTATTATTATTGGCGACCTACGTAGTAAATCGTATCATCGTGAACTCCGCAAAGGTTTGTTATTTTCAGTTGTTTAAAATTGCCATTCATGGAACATTTTTTTTGTTAACTGTATATAAGTACACATACATTGTTATCTGAAAAGGACACCCAAAAAGATTGGGGCCTTGAGCCCAAAATTTAAACTTTTATAATTATCAAACAAAACTTTTCTTTGAAAAATCATGGATGACTCAGAGTCACTCCTTCCTCACAAACTAACACGTCACACCGACACCACCATTGTAAATATTACTACGTTTGCCAACACTAAGAATATAAGCAGTAGCAGTATTTTAAATTTGTCTCAGGCAGACATTCATTTCCCGCCATTACCAATGACTGCAGGTGTTAAAGCCGTCACCACCACTACCACCGCGACAACCACCACCTCCACCACCACCGCGACAACAGAAACAAAAGAAAAAAATAAATTAACTCGTGATATCGAAATGAATTCAACCAAAATGAACTCTTCCACACCGAACACCACTGACGCCACCACAACTGAAACTAAAATTAATAATAACAAAAATAACGATAACAAAAACAGCAACAATGACATTAAGAAAATCACCCTGAGTTTTGCCAGAGTAGCAAAACAGTGCGAAGCATTTCATGTAACTCAGGGGGGAATTAGAAGAAGCCCAAAAAATGGTAAAGAAAGATGGGTACAGGGTCAGCCTCACCCCCCACCTAATAAAATGGAGCATCGGCGCCTATGCACCGTGTCTTATCGAACAATTGATATAAAATCGCGCCGAGTGGAACGGGCATCCGAGTCTCAAATCCAAAAACTTTGGGACATGTGTGGGAAATAAAACCCACATCAGACGTGGGCAGAAATATGAAACCGTGGACGTGTTCTTTGAAACACCACAGGAGGCTAGAGAACACTCCATGGCCCCATTAAGAAGTGACGACTTCACACTCGTCCCAAGCTATTGTGGCCAGAGACTCGTAAAGATCAGGGTGACCCACGTTCCACCGGCCATCGAAATTCCCAGGCTAATAGCTGCCGTCCTCGCCGGCATCGAAGCCAACACCAAGATAATTGAAATAGCGAAAGAAAAGCAGGAGAACTGGTCCGGATCAGGGATGGAGCTCATGATCCACACGGACCAAAAAAGCATTGAGGAGATCCCAGAGGTAATAGACCTCGCTGACGGCAGCCACCTCACCGTAATCGTCGAGGGCAGAAGGCCTAGGTGTGTCGTTTGTGGTGAAGGAACCCACCTAAGGGCTTTCTGCCCTCAGGCTAAAAGGTTGAGGCCACCTCTCTTACCCACCCCAGTGACTCAACCATCAACACCACCAGCAGCAGAGATGGCAGCAACAACTGTAGAAGCAACAACAGAAGCAACTGTAACAGCAACAACCCCAGCAACAGTAGCAAAACCAACACCACTACCACCTAACGCGCCAGAACTAGCACCAGCGCCTACACCATCCACCACGCCACAAACAAAACCAACGCCTGTGGAGGATTTTCCACTCCCCGGCCTATCACAACTGGAGACAGATTGTGACGACGAGGAGTGGGAAACGGTATCAGGAAAAAAGAAAAAAAGAAACCAAAAAAGAAAAAAATTCTCTTCCCTCCTCCTCCAAAAACAAAATACAGAGGGAAACAAATAAACTATCAAACAAAAAAGTTAGGACATATATGTCACCATCCACACCAGCATCACCAACCCTATCACCACAAACCCCAAAACCATCACCATCATTAACCCCAACAGCACCATAACCAACACCACAAAAGTCACCAAAAAGCGAAACAGAAACAAACCCACAACAAACGCAAACAAAACAAAACAACCAAAACGATACACACTACACAGCATTAAATTTGAACAACAAGCAATTATTACACTACATCCAACACAACACCAGCATCACAGAAAAAGACTACACAACAACCCAAAGGTTCACACCACCTCCACACATCCAAATCACTCGCATCACACAGAAAACGTACATGACACTAAAACAAAAATTCCCCAAAGACATCGGAGACTTCCGACAAACAGTCACCAGGAGGATTTATAAGGACATCCTTCCGGAGGAGGCCACAAGCTGTGAAAATGATGGAGAAACCATCCTTCCTCAACGAGAAGTAAGGTAAGTGGTCTTTCCCATCTTTTCCACTCCATTTCAACATGACCTCACTCAGAATAGGCAGCATAAATGCGCGTGGCTTGGGGTCGTCATGGAAGCAGGGCTACCTGCTCAACGACCTCAGGTCACTAAACATAGATGTAGTGGCCATCAGCGAGACCAGAATCTCCGAAGCACAGGCCTTCGCACCGATCTTCGGCGGCTATGATGTGTACGCACCTCCTAGCCGTCCGGGATCGGGGGGAGGAGTTGCTGTGCTTTTTTGGAGAGGTTTGGATCTCGCCACAAATTCGTGATCTGTGTGCTTGACTTAGATAGGCTTCATAGACGAGGACCCGGCTACTGGAAGCTAAATGCGTCCTTACCAGCGCGCAAGACCTACAGAGACCGGATTAGCGAACTAGTTAAGTGGGCGTTGACGGGGGCCATCGTCAACAACAAGTGGTGGTTTGCTCTGAAAAGAGCAATTAGAATAGAGAGTCCATTAGGTTTAGTAAGGCTTTAGCAATAGAGAAAAATAGAGCAGAGGTAGAATAAGTTAGAAAATTAGACGAGGTGCTTAGCAAAGGCCTCGCGACCGACGTACTTGCGGCGAAATTGGCCCCCTTGACCAATTCTTCAATGCAAAGCACGAACGCTGCGTTGTCAGAGCTAGGGTGCGTGCTCTCAGACACGAGGGGACGAAAGCCGTTCAATGGGCCCGAGTGGCGGAGGCGCGTCGTGGCAACAAAGCCACGATCCAGTCTTTGGTGGACCACGACGGGCGCATGCTACTCGATCCCGGGCAAATGTGTGAAGCTTTTCAGCGACACCTCGCACAGCTGTTCGGGGGCAGCGGCGGGCCGGATCGGGGGATGGATTTTAGTTTCTACCACGACGGACTGCCGCGGCTCTCGGCCACTGAGGCGGAGTGTTGCGAAAAGCCGATAACAGCCGTTGAAGTACGGGAGGCAATGACTGGCTGCACAAGGGGTAAATCGCCTGGTTTGGATGGTCTGCCCTATGGACTTTACGTACAGATTCCAAACTTGTTCGGAGGCCTCTTGGCGGACGTCTACTGCAACTGGCAACAGGACGGGAAAATTCCCAGCTCTGTGAGCCGAGGAGCTGTGGCGCTGCTGAGAAAGGATCCGAACAAGGGGGATAACATAGATAATTTCAGGCCCATAACTCTGCTAAACACAGAGTTCAAGATTTTGGCCAAGTTGCTAGCAAAGAGGGTGGCGCTTGTCGTTGGTGGTCTGGTGGCAGAAATGCAGACATGCGCCATTCTCGACAGATCCATCCACGACAACTTCCACCTCATGCGATACATCGTAGAGAGGGTAGCTAGGGAATCTGGCACGGGTGGGTCCTTGATCAATTTAGATCAGTCGAAAGCTTTCGATAGGGTCGACCATCGTTAGCTAGCGGCAGTCCTGAGGGGGGCTGGCTTTGGGCCCGTCTTCAGAGGCTGGATCGCTGCTATGCACAGCGACATCTGCTCTGTGGTGAGAGTGAACGGTCACTTTTCGGAACCGTTCAACATCATGCGCTCGGTCCGCCAAGGATGTCCCCTCTCGTCCCTCTTGTACGTCTTGACTCTTGAGCCATTACTGCACAAACTTGAGACGTTGAGGGGGGGGGGGTCCCGCGCGAACTAGGATGCGGAAGATCCATGTCAGCATATGCGGACGATGTCACCGTAGTGGTGTCGAACGCCAAACACATCGAGGCGATCGGCACTACACTAAAAGAATACGAAGCGGTGACAGGGGCAATGATCAACCAGGAAATGTCTGGTCCATGCCGTCCAACAGCGTCGTCGGGCGCTGGACGGACGGACCGGTTAAATTGCTAGGGGTCTGGTTCGGTCCGGACCTCCAGACGGACAAAAACTGGGACGAGGTGACGAGCAGGGTGGCTTCTCTCACCCAGAAATGGGCGGCAGGAAGCTATCCCTGAAAGGTCGAGCGGAGGTGGCTAACGCGTACATCGCGTCCGTCATCTACTACCGCCTAACCGTCGTACCTTGTCCTAAGCCCCGCCTGACTACGCTGGAGCGTTTGCTCTTTCGCTTTTTGTGGAAGGGACGCGCTCCGATGGTTAGGCGGTCCATCTTCTGTCAACACCCACTACGTGGAGGGCTGGGCATGCCTGGCTGATGATGAGCAGACACGCGCTCAGTTTACGACATCTCCACCTCTTCCTCGACGGTGATCAGGTGTGGTCGCCGTTTGCTAGACACGTATTTTCCCAGCTCGTCTCCTTGACGGATCTGCAGTCCTGGGTCAAGCGAAGACCGAGAGGGAGCGCTTGGAGACTGGAATGTCTTCAGGCGCTCACAGCCCTCGACCAATCGGGCAATGTGATCGGTGGAAACTCCACTTTGGCGTTCTATAAAGGATTAATGGAGGGGAAGAGCGACGACGTACTTGGAGAAACTCTAGGCGTCGACGAAAATCAACTAGCCAATTTCTTCGGAAGGACTTTCGGGCCTGGGCCTATGGACAACTTCCAGAAATCCCTGGCCTGGCAGTGCAACCGAGGAGCTTTGCCAGTTCGGGATAAACTCTACAGGCATGGAGGTGCCGTCAGCCGGGCATGTCCGAGATGCGCGCATGGCGACGAAATCGTCCTGCATGCACTCGTCCAGTGTCCGAGCATTGCTGACTTGTGGGTTTATGTCGAACAGCTGCTGTCACGTGTAGGACGGATCCGGCTATCAGCTGAGTCCATCGTGAGGATTGCCCCGCCCTCTTCTTTTAGCCTGGAAGGGCAGGCAGTTTTTATCTGTCTGGTGGCCATGGCGAAAGAGATAGTATGGTGGACACGTTTGAAAGGGCTGAAGACGAACACTTACCTCTTCGGTGATGCCCTGATTAACTTTTTCAAATTTCATTTGAAAAGGGAAATCAGGGTAGTGTGGGAAGTGCTCTCTTCCCAGCTTTTTGTTGAAAGATGGGTGAAAGAAGCAAGTATGGCCCGAGTGAATGGGTCTACTCTGAGTATGTGTCTGTAAATTAAAGGTGGAAAACTGGGAGAGGGCACTTGCCCTGGTGGTCAGGGTGACTGTGGTCTTTTAATGGGCTTTCTCCACAAATGTCCCTCGGAAGTCTCCCCCTTTGGGGAATTTTTCTTTATTATTTTATTACATCCTCTGTTTTTTTTACACGCAGAAATGCCCAGTTGTACCGTCCTGTATTGTCCTGTATTGTCCTTAATGTTTACTTTATGTAAACCCTTGTGGTTAATAAAGAAAACATTATTATTATTATTATTATTATTATTATTATTATTATTATTATTATTATTATTATTGTTTTCCTTTTTCCTTCCGTATTGTTTGTGATATGTGTCGAGTGTCTTCCTTACATCTGGGGCAAATATATTCATTGTATATATTGGTAAGCCAGTTAATACACCACATTGAATATAATTTACAGGTTATCATTCTTACAGAGATAGTGCTATACTCACACCCACACACAACAACAAAAACGAGGAGGCATCATTCTCACAGAGACAGTGCTCTTCTCAATATGTCGGCAGTACCAATCAACACAATTTTTTGCACCTCTTGCAGAGAGTGTAAACCAGGAATGATCCTCAAATACTGTTCTGTTGCTTTCTTGATCATTCCCAGTTATCCCACAATAATTGGTATTGTAACGGCCTTGAGGTGCCACATTTTCTCGATTTCAATAAGCAGATCTTTATATTTTCTTAGATTGTCGAAATCTTTTGCCGCGATATTGTGATTACATGGGATGCCCATATCAATCAATAAACAGACCTTGCTATGTTGGTTATTTTACAATGATATCTTGTCTATTTGCTTTAATAGTCCCGTCAGTATGCACAGGAAAGTCCCAAAGAATTGTTACTTTTCCTCCCTCAGTTACAACCTCAGTAGCAGCAACAATGGCAACAGCTTCCTCAGTCTGTCCAACCTGGGGATCAAGCATTAGATCAATAGCAAATTGTTTGCTCTCCTTCAATATAGAATGAAGCTTCTTTCTTCTTTCATGTTTTTCAACAATATCAGCATACAGTCGTTTATTGCTTCAACGTATATGGCCAGTCCAAAGAAAAATTGTCACTATGTTCAGAGAATTATCAGATTACTTAATCTTTCTTCAGCGACTCTAACTCAAATCGTACAGGCTATAGTGTATATATATATATATATATATATATATGTGTGTGTGTGTGTGTGTGTGTGTGTGTGTATGTGTATGCGTGTGTGTGTGTGTGTGTGTGTGTGTGTGTGTGTGTGTGTGTGTGTGTGTGTGTGTGTGTGTGTGTGTGTGTGTGTGTGTGTGCGTGTGTGTGTGTGTAAAAGGTAAACAGAAATAACAACACAATCGATCCAGTATATGGAAGGAATATATTAGGTTAACGCTTGATAGAGCAGGAAGAGGGTCTTAACGTTTCGGATGCTAGTCCTTCATCAGAAGAAAGAATGAGAAATAAGATAAATTGAAGGGACGGGCGGGGTGGAATTGGAAAAATATCTTTAGATTAAATAACAGGCCCATTCATATTGACATCTCTAGGTATTAAAGGTACAAATTAGTTGCGTCCGAGGCGGGATGCCGAATGAGCACTCAATGCTCATGGGGAGCAGAGTATCAATAATATTAATATATAAGGGAACAAAGAATCAGTGTTGCATCGTATACATATTTAATTACATATTACATATGTTTCACTTTCGAACAGCTCCAGGGACGATCGATTAATGATCGAACCTGACTCTGGAATCGGAAGCTTCTCAGATATGTGTTAACATGGAGACTCGCGACCGACATGCACACACGTATATATATATATATATATATATATATATATATATATATATATATATATATATATATATAGTGTTGGTAAAATCCAGTACTTCAGTATGCGGATAGGGAGCACTCAACGAAGATATAAGTTCCGGAGTTATAATAGTGACGAATGACATATGATATGTCCCAAGGCTCTGATACCATCAACACTATACACACAGAGCTGGCATATCTAAGAACTGACTAACTGCCTGGTGAGGTCATAGCCATTCAATGGCTATCATCGAAATATATATAGCAGTAAATAAAGGATTATGAGTTCATGCAATTGACTTATGTTTCGTCACTATATATATACATATATATATATATATATATATATATGATTGAGTCCCCCGTCGAAAACGACGTGTGAGTGTCAACAGAAGCTAAAGGTAAAGTTCCCAGGCAAGAAACAATTAGTGGATTTCAGCAAATAAAATGTCTCAAAATCTTTTCATTTGGTGAACAGGCATGTTCGAATTTCAGTCCTGTACCATTTTTACAGGGGTGGCTACAGACACAGCTTAACAAGTTATCCAGATTTTCAGAAACGATATATGTCCTGGGATTACTCTGTTACCCAGAATTTGACCTAGCTGAAAAAAGTTGCTATGAAGACAATGATCATTTGTAGAAAGAATTGTATTTTCGATTTACACATAACTGGTCTTGATAATGAATGTTCTTCTTCAGAGTTAACAAGCTTCATATGGCATTGCTTCCTCCACTCACTCCTATTATTGGCAACATTTCCAAACTGCCAGCTGTTAATATTCATATTCACACGTTTCAAATTATCTCTAAGCTTGTCTTTATAGCGAAGTAGTCGTCGGCCTACCTTTCTACAATAAACTTTTATTTGAACACATAAGACTTTCATTATTCATTCTCAAAACGTAAGCACACTACCTCATCTGAAATTTGAGCAATAACGTTTCTATTCCACAAATATTGCACTGCGATAGCATTTCGCTATTTTTCAATCTTCCATTCCATTTTACACCGCAGATCTGCTTTAGACACCTCATATGGAAACTGCTCATTCGATTTATGGGCTTACGGTAAGGAGTTCAGAACCTTCCATAATGTCGCGTGATACGGTGTCGAAGGTTTATTGTGAGATCGAAAAAGACTACATACAAGCTTTTGTCATGTTCCCGAGCCTTTTCCTGTACATGTCGCGAACCGAAGATCATATCTACAGTTCCACGGCCTGACCTAAAGCCACATTAACTTTCAGGGTAAATGTTAGGCACCAAGTTTTAATTGATTCGTGCAAAGACTTTTCCTGCAATACAAAGTAATGATATGTCTCAGTGGTTGTCACATTCACACCTATTGCCTTTGTGTTTGTACAGATGAATAATTATAGCATCCTTAAATTGCTGGAGGACGGATCCAGAGTTCCAGATCTGCACAAGAAGTTCAGTGAGTTTCTGTATCAGACTATTGCTTCTACACTTTCTCCAGGTTTGTCATTCTCACCAGGAGCTTTCTCATTTGAGAGTTGTTTAATTGCTGCCTTTACCTCTACTGTTGATGGAATCCATATTTGGTCTCTGAGAACAGCCTTTTCTACCACGTTTCTATCATGATTTAATACCCTGTTGAGTACTTTTTAAAGTGCTCTGCCCAACGCCTTATTATTTTCTGCCGATCTGTCAAGAGATCACCAACAGCTGATAGGATGGGAGAGCATCCGCCCCTGCTTGGGTCAAATACTTCATTCAAATTTCGATGAAAAGACTTCATGTAATGTCTGTGAAATGATTCCTGAACAGCTTTCGCTTTTTCATCCCACTATTTTTGCTTCATGTTGGTTGAATTGTGTTCTTTGCCACTTTGTAATATGTTTTTTTCTTTTGAGAATTATTTTTGTTCGCTATGCATTTCTAGTGTAGCATATGCATTTATTGAACTTCCCTCTTTTGATTTCATTATTTTCATCATATCTGGTGGTGAATTGGCAGTATCGGTAGAGGGTCAGACGCCATGCTTTGACGCATAGAGTTAGGCCCTTGCCATTCTGAATTCAAATCTCGCCGATGTTAACTTTGCCTTTCATCCTTACGGGGTCGATCAAATAAAGTACCAGTAATGTACTGGGAAATTGCTGGACTTGTGTCAATAGTAGAAACAATTATTTTCATAAAATCTGAATTGATTCTTACTTTTAGAAAGATCAAGAACCTCCTTCGAAGATTCGTAGATTTATTCTCTGAACTGGGTCCAGGATTCTTCAACATGATGTTTATGTTTTGCAGATTTTCATCCAAAGCATTAACCAAAAGGTTTCTTGTATAAGTTTCGAGATTGGCAATGTTCAATTTATTCGGGAGTCGTTTCCGGTCATGTTTAGCTGGTGGTTTTACTTTAATTTGAATCATATATATATATATAGATATAGATATAGATAGGTAAATATACACGGGTGTGTATGATTGTGTATAGAAGATTATATTAATAAGAGGAATTCCAACTTTGTCTGATTTACTCGTTTTATTTACAATCCTTTAAAATATATATAATGGTATTATAATGAAATAGTATGATAGAATATTAAATTCTAAGTGTTAATTGAACAAGTACTTTCATGCTTTCGCAATCTTCAGGTTCATGATATGTGGTGACAGTCGAGTTTGCAAGTTGAAAATTGCAAACTCGACTGTCACCACATATCATGAACCTGAAGATTGCGAAAGCATGAAAGTACTTGTTCAATTAACACTTAGAATTTAATATTCTATCATACTATTTCATTATAATATATATATATATATATATATTGTTATACTTGGGGAGAGTCATATTGTCATAAAAGAAATTCATATGTATATACGAGGTGGGTCAGAAAAGTTCCAGGACTGATGTCACATATGATTTATTTCAAACCCAAACTTCACACTAAGAGTTTTTTCCTTCAAAGTAATCCCCTGGAGTCTAATGCACTTTTCCATCCTTTTCTGCCACCCTTGCATGCACTCCTGAAATGATTATTCCGGGATCCTCCGCAGTTCCGTCGTCACGGCCTTTTTGATGTCGTCCACGTCTTCAAAACGGGTCCTCTCCGGGTCGTACTCGAAGATCAATGACTCATCACCGGTGATGACTGTCCCTAGCAAGTCTGGTTCGGTTTCAAGACGCTCGAGGATGTCCTTGCACACTTACATGCGTCGACCCTTCTGGTCATCGTTCAGCCGTTTTGGCACCATTTTCGCGCACACTTTCAGCATGTCCAAATCTTCAGTGAGAATCTTCCAGACGCTGTCCCGATTTATGTCCAGCTCATTTGCCATCAGACGAACAGTCGTCCGACGATCGCTACGCACCATCTGCCTGACGCGCTCAACGTTGACCTCAGTCCTGGGTGTTGAGGGTCTTCCGCTCCTGGGTCATCTTCCACATCCTCGCGTCCTTCTTTAAACCTCTTGTACGACTCAAAAACACGTGAGCGTGACATCGTCTCATCGCCATACACTTGCTGCTGCAATCCCAGGGCTTCTGACGGAATTTTAAGGTTTGTTCGTTGCTCTGTGCTCATTGCTTGACGACCTGAAACAGAGGACATGTATATAAAATTATGAAGAAAAAAGTTTGAGCGCTTCAGAGAGCTAAGATTACAGTTACATACTCCAGGGGATTACTTTGAAGGAGAAAACTCTTAGTGTGAAGTTTGGGTTTGAAATAAATCTTTTGTGACATCAGTCCTGGAACTTTTCTGACACACCTCGTATATATATATATATATATTAATAAAAGGAATTCCAACTTTGTCTGATTTACTCGTTTTATTTACAATCCTTTAAAATTATAATGATATTATAATGAAATAGTATGGTAGAATATTAAATGTTAAGTGTTAATTGAACAAGTACTTTCATGCTTTCGCAATCTTCAGTTTCATATTCAGTGGTGACAGTCAAGTTTGCAATTTTCAACTGTTGAAAATTGTTGAAAAAAGAAATATATATATATATATATATATATATATATATATATATATATATATATATATATATATGGAAAGGGCCGTAACACTATGCTTTGACGCATAGTGTTACGGCCCTTTCCATTCTGAGTTCAAATCCCGCCGAGGTCAACTTTGCCTTTCATCCTTACGGGGTCGATAAAATAAAGTACCAGTAGTGTACTGTGTAATTGCTGGCCTTGTGCCAAAACCTGAAACAATTATTAATATATAATCTCCTCTTTCTTCAAATAAAGTGTATTAATGTTACTCCATCCATATCTGATTATTTCTGGTGTCAATCATCGATTAAATATGTTACAGCTCACTGACAGTATAACAATTTCCATATAACTTTCTAGACTAAATATGTAAAGCTTCTGTTATCTTTTATATGTCAATATATTCATACTCGTAAAATGCTACTATTTTCTTGCTTTCCAATATCGTTTGCGCGGATTTAAAGTCTCTTATTTCTGATATTCAACTTGAAAGATTTTATCATTTGAAATATATTGAAACCAACATATCTTGTAGTGTGTTAGCATCGTATTATATAATAGGCTACGTCCAATTGTCGCAGACTGTTAAGTGTCCATATATATATATATATATATATATATATATTCCTATGTGTAAAAAATACATATAGGGAAACGAGTATTATCCAATCGTATGCCAATGTGGTTCTATGGCGGGTTAACAAGCCAGAACATATACAATCAAGGTCTAGAAAATAGAGAAAAAGTTTTAAATTAAATTTTAAAAAATTCGCTGTACTTTCTACATGTGCCTTTACCGCGGTTTCATGCTCCAGAATAAACGTAAAATCCGAGCGGAATTCCATTGAGAAGGGACCAATCTTGAGAAGGCTCTTCTCCCTCGGAGAATATAAAATTCCCGAGTTCAAATCACAAACTGACGCCATACAAAACCATTCCCAAATGAGAGCGGATGATGAAAGAAATAATTCTGTCTGGTGTCGTGTGCAAAGACTAGCAATAGCAGCAGTCTAAACGGCCAAAATGTTATCTCTACCTTAGGGGGAGATCAATAATAATAAAGTATGAATTTCTATGTGTAAAAAATACATATAGGGAAACAAGTATTATCCAACCGTATGCCAATGTGGTTCGGGGGGGGGGGGGGGGGGGGTTTAATAAATTAACAAGCCAGAACATATAAAATCAAGGTCTAACAAATAGAGAAAAAGATTAAAAATAAAAAAAATAAAAATTCGCTGTACTTACTATATGTGCCTTTACCGCGGTTTCATGCTCCAGAATAAACGGAAAATCCAAGCGAATTTCCATTGGCTTACTGTTGGATAATACTTGTTTCCCTATATGTATTTTTCACACATAGGAATTCATACTTTATTATTATTGATCTCCCCCTAAGGTAGAGATAAAATTTTGGCCGTTTGGACTGCTGCTATTTCTAGTGGCAGGACATTGACCTGTCCACCCTGCCTTTTATCTTTGCACACGGCACCAAACATAATTATTTCTTTCATCATCCGTTCTTATTTGGGAATGGTTTTGTATGGCGTCAGTTTGTGATTTGAACTCGGGAATTTTATATTCTCCGAGGGAGAAGAGCCTTCTGAAGATTGCTCCCTTCTCAATTGAAATCCGCTTGGATTCTCCGTTTATTCTGGAGCATGAAACCGCGGTAAAGGCACATATAGTAAGTACAGCGAATTTAAAAAAAAATATTTTAACATTTTTTCTCTATTTGCTCGACCTTGATTTTATATATTTATATATATATGGATATATGTTGAGTAACTTAATCGTTATACATTATATATGTATAGATTTATCCCAATTTTAGTATATATATATATATATATATATATATAAATATATGTTGTATATAGATATATGTATACACACATATACATATATATATATACATGCATATACATACATACATGTACATATATATACATATTTATGCATCTATATGAAGCAGAAGAGTCACATGACAAACACTTTGTGTAAACTTTGACTGTCTATCTATATCTATATCTATATATATATATACCTATCTATCTATCTGCGTATACCACTGTTGTAACTGATTAAATATATACGGAAGAGAAGTAATCGAGACTGCGCAAGAGTGTATATAATTTTATACATTTTAAAGCATATAAATATGTATTCAAGCAAAACACATATTTCCATGTGTTTTCAAGCCCATATTTCCATCAGTTTTCAAGCCGAGTTTGGTTTTCACTAGTTGTTATGAACATCAACTAAACAACCCTTAGAAATGACTTGAGGTGGTTCTTCTGATAAAAGCGCAATAAGGCTTGAATGCGGGTTAAATATATTTATCATTTTTCAATTTACAGAGAAATATGTATTTGACATATCTACATATTTGTGTAGCCTTAACACTGCCTCGGTTACTTCTATTCTGTATATATACAGATATAATTTTATCACGTAGTTCGGCTGCTTAGCACACTAATTAATACATACACACTCACACATACACACATACACACATACACACATACAGACATACACACACACACACACTCATATATATATATATATATATATATATATATATATATATATAATAATTCAATCATTAATAATAACATTTCTTATATATATATATATATATATATATATATATATATATATATATATATATATATATATATTACACACCAATGACGAAGAGGAAATCCTAAGCACGTTTTCATTTATATATGAAGTCTTAGGTTAGAAGAGGAAGCGAGGTGAGGATCTTTTGTTTTATGGTATCTATGGAACAAGATTTGACCGAAAAAATAATACAATTGGGAAGTGTACTTTCGAATGCTTTCAGAATAATATGTTAATGACTAAACTTGGGAAGGGCTGCATTTCTTTGTGAAGCTGCTGTTTAATATATAATCTATATTATATCTATAATACACACACAATATTATACTCTTTTTATATAAAACAAAATTACTTTCATAGAAAATAACATAAATAGAACTGACAGTGTTGGTAAAGCGTCGGTATAAATGCCTCGGTAATTGTTCCAGCTTCCTGCTTTTTAAGATTAACTTTATTTTTCAACCTTTCATCAACACTGACATAATAATGGAAACATGTTATAGTTATAAATCACTCCAAATTCGTTATTATTTAAAAAAAGGATTTGAAAATAATAAGCATATTATTTCACTAGAAATAGGGATAAAAAGTCTACTTCTTAAGTAATATATATATATATATTTACAGAGAGAGAGAGAGAGAGAGCGAGAGCGAGAGAGAGAGAGAGAGAGAGAGAGAGAGAGAGAGAGAGAGAGAGAGAGAGAGAGAGAGAGAGAGAGAGAGAGAGAGAGAGAGAGAGTGAGAGAGAGAGAGAGAGAGAGAGAGAGAGAGAGAGAGAGAGAGAGAGATTTCATATTTCAGATTCTGGAAATCAATAGTCTAATATATATATCAGGCAGTCCAGAAAATAATATATATCTGAGAGTGCATACGTATATGTATGATTATATGTATGTCTGTATGTCGAAGAAAAAGATTTTGGGGCACATTGAGTTTCTCAATTCCAAAGAGAATAAAATAAAATAAAAAAAAGAAAATAGTAAAAGTATCAATCAGTGTTACTGTGACAATTCGATTAGTCTCGCTTTTATTAATCATCTTATGCATTCCTGCAACGTGTCCTTACTATTCCGTCCATCCAAGATGTCAGCAGAAGGCATTGTTTTCGCTATGAGGCAGAGAGTTGCCCTCAAGGAGGCCACCCAAAATTTACGTAAAGACGCTAAATTATAGAATAAGCCACTGATACTACTTCATCATACAGCTTGACTGAGTAAATTTCCACAGAAACCAACTTGGGGGGCGAGTAACGATTCATAGAGATAGACTACGAGTAATAAGTAACGGGAGATGAGGTACGATGAAGACAAATTAAAACAAGTTGAAAGAAAGTCATTCTATGCGGAATATTGCCCAACAACGACGGGCTACTCTGCTGGTTAAATATAAAATGACATATCTCAATGCAGAATAAACTTTATTGATCAACACGTGTTATGGATTGCCAAATTGATGATAGTTTAATAAGTCACACAGTATAATTATCCTCACCGATTGACTTCTCTACTCACTTTCATATATTCTAAACATTACAATATAATATAATATAACACAATATAACTGACACACATACATCTCTCTCTCTCTCTCTCTCTCTCTCTCTATATATATATATATATATATATATATATATATATATACGTATTGAAGTTTCCGGTTGAAAATTGCCTTGTCTGACGAACGAATGAGAACGTTTCTTGTATTCGTCTTATTCGGGAAACCTGTGGTAATGAGGTAATTATATTGTATTGTTTATTATACATTATATATTATATATATATATATATATATATATATATATATATATATATATATATATATATATATATATATATATATATTTATGAAATTTATAAATGACTTTAACAGGACTAAAATCATTTGTATGAAATCAGCATGAATGTTTGATTAGTAGAATCCCAACCTTTCGGCTGGTCTCCAGCTAATTAGTCTTTGAATTAAATACCATTCTGATCTGCAGTCTTCCTGGTATGTCACTGCTTTACCGAGCGCAGCTGCTATCTATGCTTTTGGTACAAGTGGGTTACTTTACATGTGCGTGTATGTGTATGTGTGAGTGTGTGTGGTGGTGTGTGTATGTGTGTGTGTGTGTGTGGTTATGTGTGTATGTATGCGCGCGTGTGTGTGTGTGTGTGTGTGTGTGTGTGTGTGTGTGTGTGTGTGTGTGTGTGTGTGTGTGTGTGGTTATGTGTGTATGTATGCGTGTGTGTGTGTGTGTGTTTGTGAACATTTCAACATTGGAGAAATATTTGAATTTCCTTTTTCAAGAATAGCTGTCAGCTGAGAATGTACTCTAGATGCGTGAATGCCATAGACATCAAGTGATTGAGTATCATTAGTTTGACTATTAATTAGTATTACGTCATGGAGGTTTGATTGTCGAACAAAATCAATCATCTATGAAATAAATGACAAATACTGCCTTGATTGATTGAGAACACCCAGCGGTTGTTATCGTCATCATCATCATCATCATTTTTGCCGTCATCATCATTACGACTACCACGACCACCACCAGGAACCCCCGCCCCCCTCATCACCACTATCACCCGCATCATAACTACGTCCCCCACCACCATCGTCATCATCATCGTCATCATCATCATCATTATCATTATCATTATTGCCGTCATCATCATTGGCACCACCAGCATCACCAGCATCACCACCACCACCACCATCACCAGCATAACCAGCATCACCAGCATCACCACCATCCCCACCATCACCACCACCACCATCACCTCATCGCCACAAACACCAGCATCATCACCACCATCACCACCACCACCACCACCAGCATCACCACCATCCCCACCATCACCACCACCTCATCGCCACAAACACCAGCATCATCACCACCATCACCACCACCATCATCATCAACATCATCATCAACCTCATCATCATTATCATTATCATCACCGTAAAAGAACAACAACAACATTATTATCACAATTGTCATCGCCATCCTTATCAATGTCATTACTATCACTATCCCCCCTACCCCTCTTACCCCTCCTCCTCCTCCTCCTCCTCCCATCATCATCATCATTGTAAACATCAGCATGATCATGATCGTTGTTATAGTCATCCTTATTATCGTCATTCCACATCATCTACATCCTTATCATCACCATCACTGTCATCTTCGCTGTCGCCGCCGACGCCGCCGTCTCGTCCTCCTCCTCCTCCTCCTCCTCCTCCTCCTCCTCCTCCTCATCATCATCATCATCATCATCATCATCATCATCAGCAGCAGCAGCATCGTCTTTTTACGTCATTCTCATCGTCATCATTATCAACGTCATCGTCACAATCAACATCATCATCATTCACCAACACGGGGTCGATAAAATAAAGTACCAGTAATACACTGGGTAATTGCTGGCCTTGTGCCTAACGTAGAAACAATTATTAACACCCGTCATAGGGCGGTGGATTGGCAGTATCGGTAGAGGCTCGGACGCCATGCTTTGACGCATAGAGTTACGGCCATTGCCATTCTGAGTTCAAATCCCGCCGAAGTTTACTTTGCCTTTCATCCTTACGGGGTCGATAAAATAAAGTACCAGTAATACCCTGGGTAATTGCTGGCCTTGTGCCAAAAGTAGAAACAATTATTAACACCCGTTGAGGTTAACTTAGCCTTTCATTCTTATGGGGTCGATAAAATAAAGTACCAGTAATGTACTGGGTAATTGCTGGCCTTGTACCAAAAGTAGAAACAATTATTAACACCCACATCAAAAAATTCAACAGAAGAATCTTGAGTTCAATTAGTTCTGTATATATGAATTAATGCGCACGAGTGTGTGATTATTTATAAATAGTTCTACCTCTTATATGTCGTTATATAAGATTTATAAGAAGTTCCAGTCCAGTACTGGAGTCGATTCTTCCTCTATAGAAAAAAATAGGTTGTGTTCAGACTTGGAGAGGGTTGGGCTCCGCTAGGTTAAAAAGTGCCCTAGACACGCTGTATGATGGTGCCTCTACCACTCCATAATGAGTTACGGGATCTTTATCCCTTTTTTATATATAAGAAGTACGTAGTTATCTCTTCGTCTTATGTAACTGTTTATTTGTGTATATTTGCTGCTGATATAATATATTGGATCGTCAAGTATGAATTTTGTAGAAATTTATTGAATAAAAAAAGAAATTTTTACAAATTTCATACTTGATAACCCCATATATATAATTGTTTCTACTTTTGGCATCAGGCCAGCAATTACCCAGTAAATTACTGGTACTTTATTTTATCGACCCCCGTAAGGATGACCCAATATATATATATAATGCCCAATAATAATGTCTCCCGAAACTACCAAACCACACACCTATTTGGATACACGCTACAATTTATGCACATATTATGTTATGTTTATCGTATATCGAAGTTTTCTGACCAATTTAGAGTGCAAAGATCAAAACTAATCGCTACAACTAAATTGTCCAAATTTGCCCCCACCCCTAATGCAGAAATGCTTTCACCGCCCCTGTATATATAAATATAGCAGAGTGGTTAATGAGGTCCCTTCTGAAACGTAAGTCGGGGCTCGATTCCACTTCGTAGTTGCGAAGTGAACATGTTATCCACACAACCATTCTTGAGCCTAGCTTTAAGTACGTGGAAGTTGATAGGAAAAAGAAAAATATGTTTTCCACACAATTCTTAATCTAGACGTTATTTCGTTATTTCTGTGCAGTTTTGCTTCTTCATTACAGTAATCTGGTTAAGATCTCGATGCCTAGGAGGGTTCTATTTACATTGTAGTAGCATAAGCTCTTTCAGTCATAAAAAATTGCGGAATTGGTCATAAATAGGTTTAGCAGGCGTATAACAAGGGTTTAGAAGTTCACTATCTCCAAGACATAGCTCTATTATTGTGAAGGACCAGAAGCAGATTTCAGAATAGAAGACAAATGCAAATTTGGTAAGAAAAACTGCTCGAAGGAATACATTTTCTGATGAAGGATTTTAGATTTAGTACTATAAGTCAATATGGTACCATTAGTTATGTACAAAATTAGTTTATACGAACATAAGATCTGCTCCAATGCTTTGTCTTATACAAACGTACATGTATAAATATACATACATAACTACATACATACAAACAAACATACATAAATACATGTATACATACATGCCTACATACATATATACATATATACAAACATACATACATAAATACATACAATACTTATGCTGTGCCAATTTTAACGCCAACATTTGGCCTGCTGAACTGGTCATTGCACGAACTAAGTAAGATGGATGTTAGAACTCGCAAACTTCTCAGTGTTACTGGGAACTTTAACATCAATGGTGATGTGGATAGGCTATACTTCTTACGCAAGGAAAGTGGCCAGGGTCTAAAATCCATATTAACATCATATGAGACCTGGATAGTAACACTGAAGCAACATCTTTAACAGAGGAAAAAGGTTGGCACCCATCTTGCCCAGGTTTATGAGCATGAAAAAAAAAATATCATTAGAATAGCCACTGATCTGGAGGAGAGATATGGAATAAAGCCTGATATAAATCTCTCACCCAGAGAAATCGGAAGATCCTATTCAATGTTCAAACAAGATGAAAAAATTGACCAATTTACAGAAAAAGTTGTTACTTGAGACGTAAAACACAGGCCATAGAGGGGATAAACCACTCAAAAAGCCTGGCATAGAGTTCGGACAAGTTTATCACATCACACCTTGAGGGATATCTCTATGTAATACAGGAACAGGAACTCCCTACCAAATATCTGCTGCACAAAAGGGGAGGGCCATCAGCTGACAATAAATGTAGGTTATGTAAAACAAAGATCGAGGATATAAGCCACATTGTTGCCAGCTGCGAAATAATGTCATCTCGCTACTACCTCCCCATGAGACACGATGGGATAGCTAAAACCATCTGGAACACACTTCGGAAAACAAAATTAACGACACACGAGGAAGAATATATTGAGACAGATGGCACTAAGGAATACTGGTGGAACCTGAAAATAAAAACTGCCACCAAATTAAAGCATAATCGGCCTAATATTGTTGTTTGGGACCCCACATTGAAAACGCGTCCTGTTGTGGAGATCAGTTGCCCACTTGATATAAACGTTGTCAGAAAAATACAGGAGAAGGAGGACATTGATGAAGAGTTTACTAATCCAGTATCCAAGATACACCTTTAGCTTCATACCCATCATTATTGGAGCTACGGGTTATATACCAACCCGCTTGGACCAAAGTATGACTGAACGTGTATTTGCGGACAAAGAGCGCAGCTCCCTAATTCAAAGTCTACAAATGGCTGCGATAGCTAGCACCTTCAAAATTTGCAAAATATTCTTGCGATTCAAGGGATGACAATTCCTTTTCTTTTACTACCTTGCCACCAGGAAGGTGGCCGGTCAAAAGAATATACTCGAAATTAAGAGAAAGAGATAACACACATGCATAAATACATATATATATATATATATATATATATATATATATATATATACATACACGATGGCTACCCCCTTGTTATCGAGTACGGTCATTGCACGATAAAACATTATTAATAATTATTAATTAATTCTATCGTGCAATGCCAGTGCGTGAAAATATTTATTAAAGTGAGGAAAGACTGCACACTGAGCCAATCCCACTCTCTGAGCGACAGTAGAAAAAAAGAAAAAATGAACATCATCGGTAACTACTGAACCGCAGGTTTTACGTCGGAGTTATCCCAGTTTCCTGAGTTCTTCCCTTAGAAGAATGCCCTGACAAGGGCTAGGGCTCCTTCACTCCCAGCTCGACTATTTATATGTCCCCGCGCATATACATGCACACATGCATATAAATATACATAGATATGTACATGTGTATATACATATTTACACACTCTTGGATGGCCGTTGACTCTTATGAGTTCTTCCGCCCTTTGCAACGTTTTTTTTTTGTCCTGCAGGCTGTCCAAAATCAGTCCCCTTCACCAAATAATCTCGGTAGGGTTGCCAGTTTAATCGCCGACGACCAGACCATGTGAAAGGTTGTACTGGGTTACATGTTAACAGTAGCACTCAAGAGTGACCCGACATAGCATACATACATACATACATTCTTTTTTCCGATTCAAAGGATAAACGCTTAGACAAAGGACGATGGCAATTTCATTTTCTTTACAACCTTACCATCCTGAAGGTGGCCGGTCAAAATTAAGATAAATTAAATGAATTTAATCTAAATCAAAATTATGGGTGTCATGCCAGAAAGGCATGCGACATATCACCCGGAAAATAAGCTCCAAGATTCTAACGAGTAGGTCCGAGCATTTTATAATAACTAGAAATTGATTAACATATATATAAACATGAATAATCACAGGAGATAATTTTTACAAGTGTGTAACCACACATAGCTAGGTAGGTAACTAAATAAAGTTGACTAGAACTTCAAATATAGATACTTTATAATATGATTAATGTTCCCTGTATATATTCCATTAAAGAAATTAAATTAAGATAGATTAAATTAAGATTAATTTTGGATATAGATATATAAATACGGCTCCTTAGTTGTAGAGCTAACTCTGTTGAAAGGAATCGACTGCTGTTTCTAGTTGTCGATAACCCTATTCACGCCACTGGGACGAAGCTACTATGATGTGTGTGATAAATACAACACGTGGTAATAGCCAGTTGCAGATTTGAACTTGTAGTGTAAACACGGATTGCTGAAATTTTCTTCCTTGTTGAAAATCCAAAATCTCCACTTCCGTGGTTTACTATCTGATTAATTGGTGAAATATATTTCTTTAATGGAATATATACAGGGAAGATTAATCATATTATAAGGTATCTATATTTGAAGTTCTAGTCAACTTTATTTAGTTACCTACCTAACTATGTGTGGTTACACACTTGTAAAAATTATCTCCTGTGATTATTCATGTTTATATATATGTTAATCAATTTCTAGTTATTATATATATATATGAAAACAGGAAGAAAAAGACGATTATTAGGAAGAAAAATATATTTCTTTCCCTTTTTATTTCTTTCTCTACTTTTTCTGGGTTAGAAAATGATTAAAACGAAATATTTTACTTTGTGTGAAGTGTTAAGGTATTAGTTTATTTATTTATTTATTAACAATGGCATTTATTTATTTATATATTTAATAATTGTTTCTACTTTTGGTACAAGGCCAGCAATTACCCAGTGCATTACTGGTACTTTATTTTATCGACCCCGTAAGGATGAAAGGCAAAGTTAACCTCGGTGGGATTTGAACTCAGAATGGCAAGGGCCGTAACTCTATGCGTCAAAGCATGGCGTGCGACCCTCTACCGATACTGCCAATCCACCATTTAATAATTGTCTATTATCGGTTTCAGCATTTTTATGCATTATCAAATGATAATAATATGTCTTGGTGTAGAATGGTGGTGTTGGACATGCTAAAGAAATGTTGCAGAAAGAATAATGTTATTTACAAACAAGGTTTATGAAGTGAAAATAAAAAATAAAAAAAAGAGACGTAATGTGAAGCATAATAAGGCAATGTGAAAGAAAAAATAATATTATTTATAGGCATAGTTCTTGAAGATAAGCAGATCAAAATGTGTTAATATAGCAAGAGTGCTTAGTTGATCCATGATGGAGGCAAATGGTGAACTGGAGTTTGATATGATTTCCCTTTTTAGAGAGTTAATATGCAGGGGGAGGTAATTCAAGCTGGATGATATCTAATTTATTTAAGAAAAATGATTAGGTAGGATGTTAGGGAGGTAACTCTTTAGAGAGACATAGGTATTTGTAAATGTTTGATTATTTGTTCCAGTTTTAGTTTAGTCCGAAGTTTAGTGCATTAAGTAGAGGTTGGAATTTGTTAATGAAATACGTTTCCTTATTGGTACGATGGATGAAGGTAGCGTTGTCTATGAATTTATAAATGGGGAAAAATTTTAAAGTTTGGATGTTGGTTGGGTGCACATTTGGCGATATGTTCACTAAACGCAATCTTTCTGTATTCCTGTATTTTGATTTGTGATTTATGGATGGTCATACGTTGTCGGAGGCTGTTTCTTGTCTGTCCTATGTAGTGCTCTTGACAACCTGAGCAGGTGAAAACATAGATTAGGTTTTCAGATATGCATGTAAAGTTGTTATTAACTGTGAAATGCTGTCCTTGTTTAAAATGGAATGTTGAAACTTCTATTAGATTTATGCGTATTCCACAGTTGGGCCTTCCGCATTTTGTTACTGTAGGGTTCATTGTGAGGGTTTGTTGGATTTTGACTTGTGTGAGGATGTTTTTTATGGATTTAGGTTGTCTTTTGCTCTTTATTATGTGTGTTTGGAGGATTTTGTTCATTCTTGGGTCTCTTTTTAGTAAAGGAATGTTCTGGAAGATGGTGTCGAATGCCTCAATGTTGAGATGGTTGTTTGTGGAGATGTATGGTAGAGTTTTCTGTTGCGGTTCATTCCTGGGTTTGGGATGTCTGAGTTCCTGGATGTCGAGTTTTAGGGCACGTTGGAATCCATTGTTGATTAGGGATGGTGGGTAGTTTCTGCCTTATTATGCTCCACATTACCACCCGTTTTTTCTTTTTTCTTTTTTCTTTTCACTTCATAAACCTTGTTTGTAAATAACATTATTCTTTCTGCACCATTTCTTTAACATGTCCAACACCACCATTCTACACAATGCTGAAACCGGTAATAGACAATTATTAAATATATAAATAAATAAATGCCATTGTTAATTAATAAATAAATCAGTTCACACAAAGTAAAATATTTCCTTTTAATAATTTTCTACCCAGAAAAAAGAGAGAAATAAATAAAAAGGGAAAACAATATATTTTTCTTCCTAATAATCGTCTTTTTCTCCCTGTTTTCATAAACATATATATATATCCTAACTCGTGTGCTTTCTCTCCACATTTTATTATGTTTATCATATATATATATATAGAAAGAAAAAAAGATTAAATCTAAAATGCAACTGGAGTCTTATTTAAAAAAATAAGGTCAGGTTGTTTTTTCATATATGAGTGTTTGAATTTCTTTTTACTTAAAAAAAAGAGGCTCACAAAGGCTTTTTTAAATAAACGTAATTTGATTGGTTATAAATTAAATTATGGCTGTCACGTGAACAAGTTTTCATTAAATTTCGCGCCGGTATTTGGAAATCTATTCTGTAGCCTTTTTAGAGAATTTTATGACAAGCTAAAGATAATGATCAAGAGAAATTGGATGGGAGAATTGTTCTAGTTCAGTGAATATGGTTAGTTCGCTGGGGTGTCAGAATTCAGATTTTCTATTGAAATAAAGAAAGTAAAGATATGTATGTTTATTTGTGTGTGTGTGTGTGTGTGTGTTGGAAGATGATTCTATTAGTAGAAATAGAGGAGGGAGTTGTGTGTGTGTGTATATGGGTGTTATGTATGTGTGTGTGGGAGTATGTTAAGATGGAGAGAATATATATATTTTGTGTGTGTGTGTGTATATATGTATGTAGGAAAGTGGGTCTATTAGTAGAAATGGGGGAGGGAGTTGTGCGTGTGGGGGGGGGGTATGTGTGTGTATGGGTGTTATGTGTGTGTGGAAGTATGGTTAGCATGTTAAGATGAAGAGAATATATATATATATATATATATATTGTGTGTGTGTGTGTGTGTAGGAAAATGATTCCTTTATTAGGAATATTTTTGAATGAACATATTTTCCTTAATTATTCGTATTTGTTCTGTTGTATTGTCAGCACAAACATATGTTAAGGTTTATTTAGTTCGGGTTTTTATTTTCTAAAGTAGCAGGTGTTATGTGTGTATGTGTCTGTTTGGATGGTTAGCATGTTAGTGTGTTGACATAATGTATATATATATTTATATACATAATGTATATATATATATATATACAGTATATATATATATATATATATATATATATTTATATATATATATATATATATATATATATATATATATATATGTATATATATAGTGACGAAACATAAGTCAATTGCATGAACTCATAATTCTTTATTTAATGCTATATATATTTCTGTAGTATCGAATGTCATACTATAAACCTCAATTGAATATATATCTGACCATGAATGATTTTTGTGTAAATCGGTCATATGGAACTATTGTCATCTTGCCTGACGGTTTGGACTTTACAACACCACCGACCTCTTTGAGGTCAAATACCAATCCTACTAGCATCTAAAAACTGACCAATGAGAATTAAGATTATTCTTGTTGACAACATTAAATTATCCCTAACAAGCTCATATGTCCTAAGGCTCTAAAACCATCAACGCCAAAAACCCAGGGCTGGCATATCTAAGAACTTACTAACTTCCTGATGAGGTCATAGCCATACAATGGCTATCATCGAAATATATATAGCAGTAAATAAAGGATTATGAGTTCATGCAATTGACTTATGTTTCGTCACTCTTATAACTCCGGAATTTATATCTTCGTTGAGTGCTCCCTATCCGCATACTGAAGTACTGGATTTTACCAATACTTTTTTGCTTACCTCATGCTCCACACCCTGTTGAGCGCTTCATACAGTAGCAGACCGCAGCCAATATGAATAAACTCACCACTCTGGCATCACTGAAGGACATCCCATTACCGGGTAAACGAGAGTACACCAGGAATCTCACTAAGAGTACTGACTCCCTAATACGCAGGATGCGGTGGAGGGCTTACCACTTTGATAGAGGATACCCCAATACTAATAACAAAAATCATGGAGTGCCTCTTCAGATAAAGAAGGAAAGACAACAGACTATTGGAGGAGTTCGAGAACGAAATGATTGACATCATTTCCAACATCAAACTTTCCGACCAACCATACTGGGGTCGAGAGTACCTTAGACGACTGGACAATGGAATTACCGAGCTTAAAGAATACTCGTCCATGCCGACAAAACCAACAACCTTTACAGCATGGATGTTCAACTTTACCATGAGCTAATCCTCAGGGAATTGAGAAAAAGCTACAAAAAAAAACACCCGAGGCTACCCTGGAGGATATCAACATCAAGGCTTATGAGATCATATCTGGTCTTGGCATAGATGATAGGACGGCCCCATACCAAACAAGAGCGCCGAAGATTACCATTAAGCACCACAAATCAAACTTTGAGTCTAACCTGCCGGTCAGACTGATAGCCCCCTTCCGGTCAGACATGGAGGTTGTTAGCAAAAGCAATTTAGATAGGATCCTGCCAACACTTAGGAGTAAAATAAGGTTACAACTCTGGTCCTGTACCAGCCAGGTGATGGACTGGCTTACATTTTTACCTGACAAACATGGGACTAGCTTCATACAACTAGACATCAACAATTACTACTCCTCTATCTCGCCCATAGTCCTGAACAAGGCACTCATATTCGCGATGAATAGGACAGACCTAACGAGCGACGAGGTCCGAATCATACACGCCGCCAGAAAGAACCTGATCCGATTCGGTGGGGACATATGGACCCGGAGTAACTGGCCAAATAATTTTGACATCACAATGGGCTCCAGTGACTCCGCCTAGCTAACGGACCTGGTTGGGATATACATACTCTACGAGATCAGGAGCGAAATACCCAACTTCGGTGGCGGACTGTGCAGAGACGACGCCCTGTTCACCGTCGTGGACCACAGCACCACAATGGTCGAAAATATGAAGAGGAGAATTAGACACCTTTTTAGCAAGGTAGGACTTAAAGTAGAGATGGAACCCAATAGAAAAGAAGTGAATTTCCTGGACACCACCCTCAACCTCAACACCAAGCTGCACCACCCATATCATAAACCCAATGAGAAGCTGGTGTATATCAACGCTGGGTGCAATCACCCTAGATCTATAGTTAATGCCGTAGTTAAGAGTGTCTCTGACAGGATCTCTATAGTGTCAGGACCCCGTATATAAACGTGTGTGTGTGTGTATATATATATATATATATATATTAATGAAAAAGAACAAAGGAACTATTATGACATTATAACAAGTTTATTGCCGACAGCCGTTTCGTCCGACCATATGGTGGGACTTTTCAAGGCATATAACATGTGATTGTAAGTTCATTATTTACATCAACGTATCACTTAAGACTAGCGATTTGAAATTGTGGTATACATCAGCAGCTCCGCTTGTATATTTGGGGTCTATATTCTAAGGGGGCTCCTTTATATTAGTTGTCGGAATTGTAAAAGGGATGGGTTATGGGGAGTTAAGAGAATTTGAAAATGTCCTGAGAGTCAGGGATTGAAGGTTAAAAATTAGATAATTTATAATATACGTATTAAAAGTAAAAGACTTGGGATCTCGTAGAAGCACCCTAAAAAATCCCTCAATAAGTGCATAAAGCTTACAAGCCCCAATAAATTTAACAAACTAGAAGAGATTAAGAGACTAATAAAATAAAATAAAAAAATAAAGATATAAAGTTTCCCTAAAAACTATAAAGTTTCCCAAGAAGTTCCCTCGAGAGAAAAAAATTTCTTTCGAAAGAAAAAAACCTTCTTCCCCAGAGATCTCGTTAAAAAATTTTCGAAAATTTACGAAGTTTTGATAATCCCTACTAAGTTGAAAGAAACTAATCAATTAAAGGTTAATTCAAAAAGCCTTCAATAAACCCCTCAGAAGAAACCCCTTTAATATTTTTAATAGGAACCTCCTCCGAGAGACCCTTCAAAGAATTAAAATTTTAGAGAGCCTTTAAGGATATGTATAAAAAAATTGGGGAAAATTATAAATTAAAAGTTAAAAATTACGGTATTTGGGATATCCGAGGAATTTTCAAAGGGCTGGTTCAACAGATATAACTTAGGTATAATAGATAAAATAATTTAAGTAATTTAAGTAATTTAATTAGGGAGCAATTCAAAGAGCTTATCAAGTTGGGCAAGATTAAAGAGAATTATAAGTAAGAAAATACATAAGCAAAAAGACAATCATTATAAAATGTATTTTTAAAAAACAATAATTATAAAATGTATTTTTAAGAAGGTATAAGGTAGCTTCAGAAATCTAATAATGTACTATCAAAAAATTATTATAAAATTATCACAAAATTATTATAAAATTATTATAAAATTATTACAAAATTATCATGAAACTATTGATACAGGATTAAAAAAAATTACTATAAAATTATTGATACAAGATTAACAAAGACATAATAATATATCTCTCAATAGCTGTAAAAGACGCTGGACGTGTCTAGTCTCAACATCAAATCTTTAGAATTACAGTCGGTCACAGTTAGTGTGAGTGAATGCACACACACTTACACACACCGACGCGAGGTCGAAGAAAAAAATAATATATATACCAACATAGTATTCACCGAAAGTTAGTTTACAAAACAACAAATGTTATATTGGCCAAATCTCAATTTGACGATGTAAATTGGAGAAATTTTGGGTCAAACGCAACCCTATACACACGCAAGTAAATTCAGTTCAATGTTCTGCGATTGAATTGTAAATAGTGTAAATAGTGTATGTTTTGGTATATACACATCCGTATCGTTATAGAATATATATATATATATATAGTAATAATAATAAATTTGAAGACTAAAATCCAAAGAGGGCTCGATAAGGATAGATATATATAAAATATATAAGAACCGTAGAGCAAATATTTATTAAAATAACAGATTAAAGTTTAAGCAAAGAATCGCTGCTTTCACCCTTAACGGGATCTTCTGAAACTAACAAAGTCAATCTGTAAACGCAGAAGTGGATATTTCAAAAACGTTGCAACCGGAGGAAGACAGGAAGACGAAACTACGCGAAAATTACGCGCGTAATTGTTTTTCACCGCTCCTATTAATGACGTATTATATTCGTTTTTTCCCGTTCTTTGCCAGGGAACGTTTCCACGAACCAAAGTTTCGTCTTCCTGTCTTCCTCCGGTTGCAACGTTTTTTTAAATATCCACTTCTCCGTTTACAGATTGACTTTGTTAGTTTCAGAAGATCCCGTTAAGGGTGAAAGCAGCGATTCTTTGCTTAAACTTTAATCTGTTATTTTAATAAATATATATATATATATAACGCTGCACAAAGATTTGTAACGATGTATTTTCCAGCATTCACTTCTCTATTCTGATCATTCCAAAGTATCGACAGCAGACTACCATAGTTTCCATGGTAATTATATCATATATATATATATATATATATATATATATATATATATATATATATATATATATATATATATATATATATATATATATATATATATATATATACACATATGTTTATGTATATACATATATGTATATATATATGTGTGTGTGCCTGTGTGTGTGTACATGTGTGTGATGACGTAGCGGTATCGTTAGGGGGTCGGATTAAAAATGTCTCGGATTTTTGTTCCGACTAATACCGCTGTGATTAACTTTTCCTTTCTTTATTTCTAGTTAGTTCCATATATAAAATACTATTCCAGTACTGAGACTGATTCTGCATGTTTCTCTCGCTTTCTCTTACCAGCATCACTGTGGGATAAAGTAGTTCGTTTTCTACCTACGCAGTTTCAGATTCACGCCCACTGCGTGACACACTGAGCTAGTGTCACCAATTAACATTAATGTGTTTTTCTCTATAGACGCAGAAGCGGCTTATGAGAGGCTGACTAAATATTCATATCACACCGATGCAAATGTGCCTTTCAACTTTTTGGGGTCGGTAATAAAGTAAGAGTCACGCAGACATGGTGACATATTAGTGGAATTGTTAAAGTGTCGGACGGGATACTTTGCACCATCTATCCCAATTCTGAGCTTTCTGAGTTCAAATCCAGCCATTTGGCACCAGTAAAGCGTTGATGTCCTATCCGCAAGAGTACATATTTGATAGACAGACAGAGATAACTCCCATTCTAATGTAGAATGAATTTAATTGTTTCTACTTTTGGCACAAGGCCAGCAATAACCCAGTACATTACTGGTACTTTATTTTATCGACCCCGTAAGGATGAAAGGCAAAGTTATCCTCGGCGGGATTTGAACTCAGACCATAAATTTAATGTCATATAATATAGGTTACGTTGTTTCTCAGTAATGTTAATCTTAATAAATGAATATGCTCTTGTTACTGTCGCTGTAGGCATCGTGTTAAACACCAAAACGCTACACAAAGATTTGTAACGATATATTTTCCAGCATTCACTTCTCTATTCTGATCATTCCAAAGCATCGACAGCAGTCTACCATAGTTTCCATGGTAATTATATCATTTGACAGTTCTTTACCATTTACATAACCAATATAAATTCTTGTAAATGACACGCATTTTGTGATCAAAAGAACTACCAACATAAGCAGGTATTGCCAAAGGAATGGATAAAAGTCTAGGAAATTAACTTTGACGTTTAAAATATTCTAGTTAGACAACTATTGCTAGAATGGACAATAACATGAAAAAGAGACGAATGGCGCTGCATATTTATCATGATCTATCGACACAGGGTTGCGTCTGTTCTGTGAAATGTAAACTACGAGAAGAAACCATATCTCAAATACATGTTTGTGAAAAAATGAATTAACGTATATATGTAAGTCTCTCTTTCTCTTAATTTCGAGTGCATTTTTGACCGGCCACCTTCCTGCTAGCAAGGTTGCAAAAGAAAAGAAATTGTCATCCCTTGAATCGCAAGAATGTTTTTATCAATGGTCTGTAGATGTCCTCCTTCTCTTGTATTTTTCTTACAACGTTGACATCAAGTGGGCAGCTGATCTCCACAACAGAGTAAGTTTTCAACGTGTGGTCCCAAACAACAATACCAGGCCGGTTCTGCTTTAATTTGGTGGAAGTTTTTATTTCCAGGTTCTACCAGTATTCCTTAGTACCATATATCTCAACATATTCCTCCTCATTTGTTTTTAATTTTGTTTTCCTAAGTGAGCTCTCATAGGTAGTAGAGAGACGGCATTCTTTCGCAGTTGGCAACAATGTGGCTAACATCTTCGATCTTTGTTTTACAAAGCCTACATTTATTGTCGATTGATGGCCCTCCCCTTTTGTGTAGCAGATATTTGGTAGGGATTTCTTGCTCTTGTATTGCATAGAGATATCCTTCAAGGTCGGATGTCATAAACCTGTTGGAACTCCATGCCAGGCTTTTTTTAATGATTTATCCCCTCTATAATCTGTGCTTTTCGTCTCAGGTACCCATGCACAACTTTCTCTGTAAATTGGTCCACTTTTTTTTATCTTGTTCGAACATTGAATAGGATCTTCCAGTTTCCCTGGGAGAGAGATTTATATCAAGCCTTATTCCATATCTCTCCTCCAGATCAATGATATTATTTTCTTCATGCTCATAGACCTGGGAAAGATGGTTGCTTCAGTGTTACTATTCGGGTCTCGTATGATGTTAATATGGATTTTAGACCCCGGTCACCTTCCTTGCGTGAGAAGTATAGCCTATCCATATCACCGTTGATGTTTAAGTTTCCAGTAACACTGAGAAGCTTGCCAGTTCTTACATCCAACTCACTTAGTTCTTGCAATGACCAGTTCAGCAGGCCAAATGTTGACGTTAGAATTGGCACAGCATAAGTATTGTGGGCAATGTATTTGTTGTACGCTGATAGTTCTGATGACCATATTTCTTTACTCTTCTGAGGTATTCAGTTCTGGTTCTTTCCTTATTTATGGGTCCATCATATCTGACATTCTCATCCTGTCCAAGATATCTGAGGTTGTCACCTGACTGTAGAGGTTGTATTGTCAAGCCGTTCATCTCTAGATTTCCAGAGGAGGGCACAGCCCTTCCCCGTTTTACTGTAAAATATGCACATTTGGACTCGCCAGATTTCATTCTGATGTCTGCAGAAAATTGTATAATGAAGTCCAGTTGTCTTTTTAATATAGTTGATATTTGGCCCATACAACTTCAGGTCATCAACAAAGAAAAGATGTATGTATGCATGTATGTATGTATGTATGTATGTATGTATGTATGTATGTATGTATGTATGTATGTATGTATGTATGTATGATGTTGACTTGTTCTTCTTTTTGGTAAATATCATCTTGGTTAAGAGAGTGGGACTGGCTTTGTGCAGTGCCTTTGCTCACTATAAAAGCTTCACGGCACAGGCATTGCTTTATATCTGGAGATCTCTCTGCACTTGTCGTCACATGGTACCATGGGCCCAGCACTATGTGTAAATAATTGTCACAAGTGTAGTGTTTGTACCAGAGTTTTCAAGTCGCTGGTTGGACTAAAAGGTCACACTCGTTCAGCGCATCGGTAGGGGTTCTCCTATATGGATATAAAGTAGTGGCCGTACTCGAAAACGAGTTGGCAGCCACCATGTATGTATGTATGTATGTATGTATGTATGTATGTATGTATGTATGTATGTATGTATGTGTGTATGTGTGTATGTATGTATGTATGTATGTATGTGTTGTTGTTGTTGCTATTAGTATTTTTTTTTTCGTGCTATCGCCATACTCGATAACGAGGGGGAAACCATCAGACATGTATGTATGCATTTTGGTTTCATTATTTTATAAATTGGGCGATGGATTGGCAGTATCGGTAGAGGGTCGGACGCCATGCTTTGACGCATAGAGTTACGGCCCTTGTCATTCTGAGTTCAAATCCCGCCGAGGTTAACTTTGCCTTTCATCCTTACGGGGTCGATAAAATAAAGTACCAGTAATACACTGGGTAATTGCTGGCCTTGTGCCAAAAGTAGAAACAATTATTTTATAAATTGGGCGACGGATTGGCAGTATCAGTAGAGCGTCAGACACCATGCTTTGCAGCATAGAGTTATGGCCCTTTACGTTCCTAGTTCAAATCCAGCCGAGGTTAGATTTGACTTTCATTCTTACGGGGTCAATAAAATAAAGTACCAGTAATGCACTGGGATAATTGCTGGCCTTGCGCCAAATGTAGAAACAATTATTTCATAAATTTTCACCAATAGCGACAGAGAGTGCCGGTTTCTAAAATAGAAGCAACTGTTTCAGTGGTTTAGAAAATACCAACTATGAAAATACGTATGTATGTATGTCTGCATGCGTTTGTGTGTGTTCGTGTATGGATGTTATTGTGCGTGTGTGTATCTGTATATTTTGAGTTATACGGACATATGTTTCTATATCTATACGTGGGTATATATTTCTGTATCTATACGTCTGTATATATACAGTATTACCTGATGAATATTTTACAGTTCAATTAATGGACTTTACTTGTAATTTCCTAACTAACTGTAGTCTTTCTGGTTCTATGAAGCCAAGCTTCTCAACATTTGTACCAAGAGCCCCAATGATCACAGAGACAAACATAAAAAGAATAGCCAGGGTTGAGTATCTGCAAAATTTTAATTAATTCAGTATAAATATTCTCCTTTTCGCTTAGCATTAACATCTGCTGGGCAGCTGATTTTAATTGTTGTGCCGGTCTTCCTTTCTCTGACCCACTATGTCTGGTCTGTTATGTTTGCATTTTATACTGTTTTGGCTGGAAAATTTCCAGTACTCTAACTTTTTGACACATGGCCAGCAATTACCCAGTACATTACTTGTACTGTATTTATCGACCCCCGTAAGGATGAAAGGCAAAGTTAACCTCGGCGGGATTTGAACTCAGACCGAAAAGGGACGTAACTATGATGGAAAGCATGGCATCCGACTCTCTACCGATACTGCCAATCCACCAATATGGATGCGTATATCTCCACATCACTATAACTTTATGTATTTTTATTCTCAGGACTTTCCTTTCTACGGATAGTGCTTTAGCTAATACAACATGCCTCATGGTATACAGTATCGTGATGACATCTTTGGACAGCTGCTTTTGATGTTTATTCTGCAGTGTCTGCATCTCTTGTCACATCTAGATGTTTTCTTATCTCGTTTGTGCATTGGGTATTTCGTTGTTTGTTCCTGGCATATCCTTTAAAACGAGAGCCAATATAATGGGTGTTTGTTCAAGATAGACTATATTGCTTATCTATATTACTCTCACTTTGAAGCTTTCTGCTAATATAGCCATGCATGATTTTGTTGTTAAGCTTGCTGTCTTTCATTTATGGATTCGTTGTGGTGTAGCCCTGCAATTTCCCTGGCTGTGAATTTTTGGTTATCATGCAGGAACTATTTCTCGAGGACTCCCATCCCAACTTTCGTGATGTTATCTGTCTCATGTAGACAGACTTATTCTATGGATGGGTTATAACGTTTGGTGGTTAGTAGACCAAACGTTATAACCCATGTTGACGGAGCAATATAATGTTATACCAAAATGCTGTTTCGATTGATGTTAAGCCTCTGCGTCCTTGTTTACGTTTTAGGTGGAGGCAGTTTATATCACTATGGATGTGGAAATTTCCGGTGAGGGTTAAACTTTTCGGGTTTTAATATCAATGGCTCGGATCTCATTTAGCGTCTGGTTACTTAGTCCAAATGTTAGTATCAGTAGAGGTACTGCAAATACAGTATGCGCCACTGATTTGGTGTGTACAGAGAGTTCCGAAGATCATATTATTTTCTTTTACCGGTATTATATTTCCTGGTTTCTCGTTCCTTGTTACAAATAGGATATATTTTCATCCATCCCTAAGTATCTGTAGTCAACTCCCCGCGAAACAGGCTGGTCATTGATAGAAATGTTGCTAGACTGGCTTGTAGCTTTTCCTCACTTTACAACCATATAAGACCATATATCCTGACCAAATTCCATCCCTATATCTTTCGTGAATGTCGTAACTAGGTCACGGTTTTTCTTCATGTCATTTATATTCCTAAAATGCACTTTCAGATCGTCTACAAAGAAGCTATGTGTTAGGTTTGTGTTTCTAGCTTCCTGTGAACCAATTAAGTGTCCTTCATATTTCTTTAGCATAAAGAGGAAGGGTTTTACTGACAGTATAAATAGCATCACAGATAGCCTGTCTCCTTTAAATATACCCCTGCGATATTCTACTTTATTGGTGACAATATAGTCTCCCTTCTTTGTATTTAACCTCAGAATAATGGCCCAGGAAGAAGATAGGAACTATATGGCTCTGGTTATGATGTCTTGGACTTTAATAAGTCGAAGGGCCCCAGCGTACAAGAGTGGGGAAAAGAATCGTATGCTTTTCAGAATCCAGCTAGATTAACCAAATTTCTCCTATGTCGCTCATCTGACCTCACAGTTTTATTTATTAGAATGTACTCAGTACACTCCCAAACCATTTTCATCACATCTGATTGCTTGTATGGCATGATATTGTTATTGTTACAGTATTTCTGGAGGAACCGGTTCAGACAGGCTGAATACATTGTATACATTAGGTTCTGGCTTTCAATAGTTCGGAATTCTTTGGCTAAGTGGATTTCTTTATTTTGGGGATCAATCGTGTCTCAGCTAATGTCAACCAGTTTGGTATATGTTTTTAGAGATTGGTGGTAGAGGCTGATAAAATACATCCAATAGAATGTAATTCTTTTGTGTTATTAGCCGACAATCAAGTCTCTTCCTGGTGCTTTCTTATCCTAAAATGTTCTATCATCATTGATGCTGTACGTTTTAGCGTAATGCAGGGGCAATAATTCGTTCGGATCTCTTTTAATCACACTGCATCTTGGCTGAACTTCTTTTCTTTACACCATATTTTTCTCTAGAAGGAATCTGTGTCTTTCTGAGACGAGGTCTCAGTGACGTTTATTGATTTGCACTCATATATCAATAAACTGATATTTGATTTCGGCTGGATCTTTTCATTAATTACTTTCCTTTCAGCTAGTCTCCTCTAATATCAGAGTTTCTCACTGAGGGCTCTCAATTGTTGTTTGAGGTTGATCAACTAGTATCGAAAAGTTCTGCTTGAACTGTTTCCAAACATCATTTCTAAATTAATTACTTTTGTTTACATGCGATAACCATTGTCATTTGGCCGCTAGTTTTTCGTAGATCAGAGATATCTTTTCTATTTTTGAAGTATACAATGAGATTTATTTGTATTGATTAGTTTCAGTTAACATATCTAGTGTCACCAATATAATGCTTTACAACCCTTGCATATGGAAAACATTAATTTTCCAAAATGTAAAAGTTCACATCCTATTTCGTCAATAGAACGCAGAATTTCTTCATTCGGTTTCTTGTTTAATATTGTTGGTTTATGTCTCTTTTCAAGCGTAAGTTTTATACATAAATTAATCTCAGTTGGGAAAATTTTTATAAAGGATACATTTTAACTATTTGTACTCTTTACTTTCCCAGGTAATGGTACGTTTATTATCATTGACGGTATTTTAATGCTGATGGTTATCATGGCTGCGAGGTATAGTAGAGGAAATCTTGGTGTCAAATTTGTCAGTAACAGGGTTATTTGAAGCGTCTGATTGTGCATTGCTGTTCTTTGTTGTTGATGTTCGGACTGACTACAAGAAAACCTAGTAAGATGGCGGCCTGTTGTGTCACGTGTAGATTATATGTCTGATCCAGGATAATGCTCACTTAGTGTTATTTATAGAGATTTAAAACTTTATTATTGTTTTGTATAAAGTTTGTGTTATTTTTATATTCGACAAAAGCTGCTTGTTGGCGTAATTGTTTCGCTGTGAAATAATTCAGTTTTGGGTGAAGCTCGTCCCAGGGTAGCTTTATTCTGTTTATATAGCCAACAGAGAGGACTTTTTCTGACAAATAGATCGTTATTGAATTCGTAACTTCAGAACATATGCGATTTATTGTTTCGGTTCCTCCTGCAACTACAACTAAAAATATTCAGATCCTCAAAATAACTTGTGCAATGAGTGTGACCGGATTTGCCTTTGTAAAATTGGTCTTAGAAGTCATCCTCGACTTAATGTACAAAATGTTGCTGATTATGGTTTCGTTGGCTTTTCTCCTTGTCGGGAGTATGGAAAACAATGTGCCTCTGCCTGTGGACCCTAAAATCATTTGAAAACTCACCAAAAACAAAACAGGGAACCAAAGTGGCAGTAATGTTCATCACTGCAGCATATGCAGAAAGAAATATTAATCATTGGCAGGGTTAAAGAGTCATATTGTGCCACCCATGGAGGATCCGGTAGCGAGGATTCTTTAAATCGAGATGCAACCATCATGTGTTTTTGTGTATGTATGTACGAATATACGGGATATGACCTCATAAGAGGTCAGCTAAGTTATGTAGATGTAAGCTACAACACCATCTATTTTTCAATGATGGAACACATCAAAATGCTTCGAGAATTTCGACAGCGTATAGAAAATTTGTATTTTCAAGCCTAATAATTGTTTCTACTTTTGGCACAAGGCCAGCAATTACCCAGTGTATTACTGGTACTTTATTTTATCGACCTCGTAAGGATGAAAGGCAAAGTTAACCTCGGCGGGATTTGAACTTAGAATTTTCAAACCTAATAATGTTCCGTTAAGATAGAAGCTATTTTTTCTAATTTTTACAGAACGTTTCTAGTTTTTTCACATTATATTTCCGTTTAAATGACATAAATGTCAATAATTGTCTGTCAGTAATGATTAGACACATACAAATAAAAATAAATTCATCAATAAATTTCAAAATAAAACAATGTTTTAATAAAGAAAAACAAAAACGAAAATATTCTGTGTAGTCGTATTTAAAAAAGCAAAAATTAAAACAAAAGCCAAATACGTCTATTATTATAATTATTATTATTATTGGATTGGCAGTATCGGTAGAGGGCCGGATGCCATGCTTTGACACATAGAGTTACGGCCCTTGCCATACTGAGTTCAAATCCCGCCTAGGTTAACTTTGCCTTTCATCCTACGGGGTCGATAAAATAAAGTACCAGTCACGCACTGGGGTCGATTTCATCGACCCCCCCCCAATTGCTGGCCTTGTGCCTATATAAGAAATTATTATTATCATTGTTATTATTTGTTCCTTATTGATGACGTCGCAGTAATGTAATCAAGCTTCCAAAATTATGGTAATTTAATTAATTCAGTACACGTGACACAACTAATGATCTGCATACATGCAATGGTGAATGAGCAGAAATGGAAATCATCTGATCTCCTCATTAGTCTCAGCTTTTTTTCCCCAAGATTGAAGTATTAGAGAACCAATGTTTTGAATATCAGAGAGGCCATGGTTTGAAGTATTTTAAATGATAACAGAAATCTCCATAATAAGATGGTGGTTTTTTATGATGTGTGTGTATAGGCGTTACCTGGTAAGCAAATTAACCATGGCATTTCAAACATTTTGTTGACAGCACACTCTTTTACTGGGTTTCAGTCTTTCATCTGCAGTCATACTGGGGCATTGTCTTGAAGGTATTTTTAATTGATCATGTCGACACCGGTACTAATTTTTTCTTCAAATCATTTTATTGATCTCCATTTGCACCTATATAATATTATTATCAGTTCTATTTCTTAGGCAGTCTTATTTTTGTTTCATATGTATTTTGTAGTGGAGTAGTTGACGAACTCCAGAATATATCAAATGAATTGAAACCTCAACGACTGTACTGTTTAATTTCATCAAGAATGCGAAACAAATTTTCCGCTTGATTATTTGAAACTTTAAGTAACATCCTTTAACATGTTCCTATCAAGTAAATATGAAATATTTATCACTATTTTCATAACATTAAGTGCCCTTTTGTTGGCATATGATATAGACATACATACATGCACATACACGCATACACACACACGCACACACACACGCACGCACGCACACGCACACACACACACACACACACACACACACACACACACACACACACACACACACACACACACACACATACACACACACACACACACACACACACACACATATATATGATAAAACAGAGGGAATTTGAAACATTTTTATTTGTCCTACGCGCTTTTCCACAAATGAAATGTAGAGATACGGCTAGTAAAAGTTTTCACTTAAGCAAATTCCAGTATATGGAACTAAATCCACATAAAAGCAATCATATTTACTTCATTTCATTTCGCACACACACACACACACACACACATATATATATATATATATATATACATATTTACCGAAACGAAGTGGGTATAATTATTTAAACACTCCTTCAAATGTTTTAAGTGGCTGGAGGTTCATAGTGTAGACAATGGTTGTAACATAGTGCAACGATCGACCTCATTTGTCTTCATTAGGCATATATTGTTGTGATGTCTGCTGCAATGGAAATGAAACATAAACGTATTAATTCACTTTAAAGTTCAATAACTTTACGCCATTTTGACTATAAGTTGAGAGAGAGAGAGAGAGAGAGAGAGAGAGAGAGAGAGAGAGAGAGAGAGAGAGAGAGAGAGAGAGAGAGAGAGAGAGAGAGAGAGAGAGAGAGAGAGAAGAAAATAACGAAAGAAATATGATAAGAACGTAGATGCAGTGAATGCAGCATTCTTAATATTTTGAAATATAAACGAATGTACGTAGGTTTTCCCGCAATTAGACGATTTACGCCATTCTAACAAGTGAACTGGCAGTTTTAATTGTTTGTTAATGACTATACGCATTAAGCATTAATCTTTTGCTACTTCTAGACCAAAATATATTGACTGTACATTTCCAATTTAGATGTTAATACATTAGTCATTAATCCCAGGGTAATATATATATATATATATATATAGATGCAATATTGTTAAAGATGATTAGAAACTTAGAAATCTCCTTAAATTACAAAAATACATACGACTCAATTCACAGCCAAAAGAAGAGTTCTCGTCCATTTCCAACGATTGGATAATGGGTAACACCATAATGGTTTCTGATTTAGGGAAAAGACCAAATATTTTGTGGGAAGGGAAAGTCGATTAAATTGACCCCACTGCCTTATTACTACTTTATTTTATCGACCTCGACGAGCTTTGAACTTAGAACGTAAAGAGACTTAACTATATGCCACAACAAATTTTATCCGATGCTTTATCGATACTGCCAACACACTAGCCTGACAAAAACTGCAAGAGTAAATTATTCTACTCTGAGCATGAACCTATAAGTCGGAGAAGTAAACTCGTATGCGTGCATTCGCCCATGCTTATGCCTGTGATCATCGATTTGCGGGGGTTCTTCGATCGTCCGTATTCGGAAGTTCTCCTGCAATGCGGGGTCTAATTCTGGTCCTCCTATGCATCTGTTATTTGTTCCGGATATTTAAATTGAAATTTCGCCGTTTTATGGCAAATTAGCTTTTCAACATTTCAGTCACAATAAAATGAATACCAGGCAAGCACTGGAGATCTATTTAGTCGAAGACGAACAAAATCAGACATCTCTGGCCTTGTCTCGTATTGTGCCTGAATAAGAAACGGTTTTTGGCAGAATCGGTAGAGCGTCGGACAAAACGCTAAGCAGAATTTAGTTTCGGCACTTTACGTTCTAAATTCAAATCCCGTTGAGGTCAACTTCGACTTTTATTCATCTGGAGTCAATATAGTTCACGTTCCCTCTCCCAAATTGCTGGCTTTGCGCCTAAAGTAGAAAAAAATATTAATATAATTATTCCATTAAGTTTTTGAAACTTCGGTCTTCATGTCTATATGAGGTAGGCGTTACGTTGATGATAGCAGCTTCCCGTAATGTGTTCTGTTCCTTAGGGGAGAGATTTTGGAGTTCTTGTAACGTGGTCTTTCCTGCTATTGGTTTTTATAAATAAATGTATATGCGCATGTAACGCCTTTTTGTGTTAACATAATGAGGGTGTATAGAAATCTCACTGGTTTCCTGTTGTCTGACATAAAAATTATCTTCATTAGTAGGGCTAAAAAACAAACAGTAAAATTACATTGCATTCTTCCAGTTACAATACAATGTAACGGACTGTCACAAGAAAAGAAACATGTAGGCGTTTGTGCATACATACATATATGTCTGTTATATGTATGTATGTGGGTATATATATATATATATATATATATATATATATGCATATATGTTTATATATATATGTGTGTGTGTGAGTATGTATATATATATATATATATATATATACACACACATACACACACACATACACACACATACACGCACACAAAAATGCCCCCCCCCAGCCCACACATATAGATTCTTAGATACAGGCGCTCACATGTTTATATATATATTCGTATATACGGAGAACTGAAAATCACGCACAACGGAAGTGTTACATGTAATTCTTTTCAGTCTTACATCAGCTAAAACGAAATATATATATATATATATATATATATATATATATACAATATATATAGAGAAACACACAGATTCATGCGAACACATACATACACATGAATATATCCACATATATCCCTGAGTTAGTGGTACCAACCTCAACCGATGTTGCCCTATGAATAACTGGGACAACCAATCCGAATGGATTAGATTGATTCAGTATCAGAGCTATATAATACATTATGAAGAGAGACGAAACATTAGATATAATTAGTAATAAGATGTATCATACCCAAACTGCTTCTATAGGCCCCGACTACGTAGTTTCGTGTCATATTATGCAAAAACACTACATCATAGAGATATAGAGTTTTTGTGAGGTCTGCCGACTTATCAAGAGGATACCGCATTAAGGGTTTCAAAACACGTCTGTGATGCGCGAGATAGAATCTCGAAAGGCGGAGGGGGAGTCAATCACGTGATACAGCGGTTAAGAAACAGAGCTAAGCCCCTTATAACCCTGAAAAAAATAGCACGGAGGCGGAGGGGGTATTTATATCAAAGCCATAGAAGGGTTATAAGGGGCTTAGCTGTTTCTTGACCGCTGTATCACGTGATTGACTCCCCCTCCGCCTTTCGAGATTCTATCTCGCGCATCACAGACGTGTTTTGAAACCCTTAATGAGGTATCCTCTTGATAAGTCGGCAGACCTCACAAAAACTCTATATCTCTATGATGTAGTGTTTTTGCATAATATGCCACGTAACTACGTAGTCGGGGCCTATAGAAGCAGTTCAGGTATGATATATCTTATTACTAATTATATCTAATGTTTCTTCTCTCTTCATAACATACATATATATATATATATATATATATATATATATATATATATATATATATATATATATATATATATAATACTACAGAAACTTTTCTGTTGAGTATTCCTATTTATAGTCATTTCTATTGCATTTTCAGTTTCATATTATCACACTAACATACTATCATAGTACTACACTCTCACACTACTCCACTACCAGAGAGAGATGGGAGAGAGAAAGCACTCCGTCGGTTACGACGACGAGTGTTCTAGTTGATGCGATCAACGGAACACCCTGCTCATGAAATTCACATTCCACAGACACACGTACCTTTACCGCAATTCTCAGGGAGATTCGGCGTGACACATAATGTAACAAGGCTGACCCTTCGAATTACAGACACAACTCACTTTTGCCAGCTGAGTGAACTGAAATAAAGTGTCTTGCTCAAGGACATAACGCGGCGCCGGGAATCGAACTCACGAACTTACGATTGGGAGCCAAATACCTTAACCACAAAACCACGCGCCTTCCCACCCCTCTAGCATAATATTACACTACCATGGTATCATGCTAGCGTACTATCACGCTATCACTGTATACTATCATATTCCCACACTACCACAGTATCATAATTGTTTCTACTTTTGGCACAAGGCCAGCAATTACCCAGTGCATTACTGGTACTTTATTTTATCGACACCGTAAGGATTAAAGGCAATGGTAACCTCGGCAGGATTTGAGCTCAGAATGGCAAGGGCCGTAACTCTATGCGTCAAAGCATGGTTGTCCGACCCTCTACCGATACTGCCAATCCAATCACACTGAATTCTGTCACACTATATACTACCCCCAGCGAATCACTGTACCTCTACCTCGGTGCTCAACCTGCTAGAAATATCAACACCAAAACACCCTCATACGATGCCATACCAATTACATATTGGAGACATACATATATACATGATGGCAGCAACTCGATTTCGAGTAACGTCATCTCTTGATACTTAATCATGAGCATCACGGACGTGGTCTTTTAGCCCTCTAGGAACTTGCCTATGGCCAGCAATACCATGCATTGTAAAAAAATGTCACATATGAAGCGAGGCCTGTGCTTGAAGCTTTTTTAAGCGAGGAAAGGCTGTGCACGGGGCCAATCCCACCCTGAACATCGAATGCATTTGCCCAAAAAGAAGAAATGGTCTACATCATTGGATGCAAATGAAGTCGGAGGTTTTATATCAGAGTGACCATTTCCTTGAGAAATGTCTTACTATAAATTAGGAGTCTCTCGCTCCACGAAAACAAAAACATTACATACATACATACATATCCACACATACAATAACATCCATACCTGCACACACATGCATGCATGCAGACATGCATACATATCTACCTAGTTGATGTTGTGTAAATTCCAATGAGTCTTGTATCTATGTTAGAAGGCGACTCTCTCTTTAGTGGCAAACATTTGTGAAATTATAAAACCAGATGAACATACATACATACATACATACATACATATACACTATACAGTCAACGCGATCAGTCGAATATTTTGGCGTGGGAGACTATTTATTAAATTTTTGATGAATACTACCTCCGACAGTAATGCCACAACTACAGTCATGTTGAATAACTGGTTATTCTTATAACTATATCTTCTGAAGACACCTTTTAATCGAATTCGTAGAGATATCCGACTAAATAGATTGCTCCTTACATGCAAACAAACACAAAAAAACCTCACTCCTCACCAACAAAGAGTGAAAAATAAAATAGAGACGATGTTTGGGAACAGTAGAACCAGAACTTTCCAATATAAGCTGATCAAGCTCAAACAAGAATGCACTCTCAACCAAGATGCAGTGTGGCTAAGAGAAATCCGAAAGAACTATTCCTCCTACACTACAACAAAAACATACGAAATAAATGAGGGTACCCTGGAGACTGATATGAAAACTCCAAGATAAGAAAACACCAGGAAGAGATATGATTGTCGGCTACTGGTACAAAAAACTGATATTTTATCGGAGGTATCTTACTGACCTCTACCAACAAGTTCTTAAGGGAGATACACTTATACCAGAATGGTTGACATTAGTACAAACATTACTGGTCCCCAAGAACAAAGACACCCACTTTGAAAAAAACTACAGACCCATTGCATGCCAGAACCTGATGTATAAGATGTATACAGCCTGCCTGAACCTATTCCTCCAAGATCACTCTGAAAATAATAACATCATCACAGATGAACAAGCAGCTGGAAAGAAAGGGGTTTAGGGATGTGCTGAACAACTCCTAATCAACAAAACTGCGATGTCGGATGTGCGACAACTCAGGAGGAATGTGGCTACAGTCTGGCTGGACTACAGGAAAGCTTTCGATTCTGTTCCCCACTCTTGGATGATAGAGGCCCTCCAACTTGCTAAAGTCCCAGACATTATTGTCAGAGCCATAGAGAGGCTGTCGTCTTCTTGGACCACTATCCTAAAGTTAAAGACAGAGAGGGAGGACTCTATTTTCACTGATAAAATAAAATATTGCAGGGGTATATTTCAGGGGGACAGTCGCTCTGTGATATTATTCAACTTGTCATTAAACCCCTTGTCCTTTCTGTTCAAGAAAGGTGAGGGATACATCATTGGCTCACAAGAGGACAGAAATACGAACCTAACCTATAATTTCTTGTGGACGATCTGAAACTCTCTCCCAAGAACATGGATGGGATGAAGAAAAATCTTGACCTGGTTACAACGTTCTCAAAGGATATAGGAATGGAGTTTGGCCAATATAAATGCTCCTACATGACTGTAAAGCGGGGAAAAACAACAACCCAATCTAGCAACATTGTCATCAATGGCCTAACTGTTTCACCGATAGCTGATGAGGACTGCTACAGATACCTTGGGTTAGATGAGAAGATATCCTATAATGGTATCTGTAATAAGGAACGCGTAACCAGGGAATACTACACCCGATTAAGAAAGATCTGGTCATCGGAACTCTGCGCAAAACAAAACAATGGCTCACCATGTGTTTGCTGTGCCTGTCCTAACACCAACGTTTGGAATACTCAATTGGACGATAGACAAAATCCGAGCAGTTGATGTTGGAACTCGAAAAATACTAAACAACACCGGAAACTTCCACATCAACAGTGACATAGACCACCTTTACTTGAAACGTAAGCAGAGAGGTAGAGGCCTAACATCAGTCCAGACAACGTTTGAATATCGCATCATATCTCTCTGACAACATCTACGAACCTCAAAGCGTAGGAGCCCCTTTTCTCGAGCAAGTCTATCTGCATGAAACAGATAAGCTCATGAGAGTTGGGAAGCAACTCCTCGGGAGATATTCCTTGTGTGATAATTAACAACTCACACCCAGGGAAGTCGCTCAGCAGTATCTCAGTGAATCCATGGATGAAAAACTGTATGCTTATCAGCAAAAAATCATGCATGGATATGTTGCCAGGAGCTCCAGAGTGAGATTAATATAGATGAGGAAAGTAGTCTATCTTGGACCAACAACCGCTATATTGGCTCCCACTTTGAAGGATACGCTTTTGCAATCCAAGAACAGGAGATTAACACGAAATACCTGATTCACAAAAGAGATAGGGATGCAGGCAAAACACCTAAATGTGATAACAAGTGCAGACTCTGCAGAACTAACATCGAGGATATGACCCATGTTATCAGAAGCTGTCCAAAGATGTCATCGTGGTACTATCTACCTATGAGGCATCATGTAGTGGCCAAAACACTGTACAATGCAGTTCGTAAAAAAGATAGCCCCGATAATAAACACATTAAAAGCTACAGCAATGTGGAAGACATCCATGTACATAATATGAAAGAGTACTGGTGGAATGTTTCAGTAAAAATCCCAATAAAATGCAGGCATAACAGACCAGATATTATGATATGGGACAGTGGAGAAGAAAGCATGCACAGTAGTGGAAATTAGCTGCCCAGCAGATGCCAATATATTATCAAAGATTAGCGAAAAGGAGAATATTTATGCAGATCTGATGAGAAATCTGCAGATATTCCACCCTGATTACACCATCAGGTTTATGCCTGTAATTATTTGGGCACTGGGGTATGTTAGTAACTGCCTCAATACAAATCTCGAGAAGCTGGGCTTCACAGGAACAGAAAGAACACAACTAGTTAGGAAATTACAAGTACAATCCATTGATGGAACAGTAAAAATTTGTAAAACATTTCAAAAATGTTGCATCTAATAACTGCATATACACATGTACAGATACAAAGCATATACACATGCACACATATAACTCAAAACATACACATCCACACATACAATAACATCCATATCTACACATGCATGCATACATAATCTACCTAGTTGATGTTGTGTAATTCCAATGACAGAGTTTTGTGTCTATGTTAGAAACCGACTCTCTCTCTATTGGGGGAGAAAAGAAATTTGTGAGATTATAAAACCAGAAGAACATACATACAGGATGGTAGTGACTGCCGGGCTGCCACTAGCATCCTTTCCGTTCTATTTTTGTCTAGCTAATTCCCCTCTTCAATTAACCTCTCCCCCACACTGAGTCTTCTCTTATCTGTACTGTCTCGCTTATTGAATATTTTCTTATCGTCTGATGACACGGTGAAACTGCAGAGTAACTATATAGCTAAATATCCTTGATAAAAGGAATATTTAAACCCTACTTCTGTATAGTTACTATTTTCTCTCTGGTGTCAACTACATAAGGATATATATAAAATAAAATAATTAAGTCAAATATTTAAAATTTGGCTTCGTTTATTAAAGATGTACTGCCATATATATTTCGGTGACAGCCATCATTGGCTGTGACCTCTTCAGGCAGTCCGAATTGGTGTGGTAGAGACAGGTACACATGTTGTTAAAGTGTTTTACTCCGTCAATACTCCGATACGTCCAGCTCCTGGTTGGGTTGTTATTTCTCTGAGGAACTGGAATCATACGGATATATATATATATATATATATATATATATATATATATATATATATATATATATATATGTGGGGGGGGGGGCGTGTGTGCGTGTACTTGGAAAATTTAGGATCACAATCATAGAAAATAACTGTAACCACAGTCAATTGATTTAATTGATAGCTCAGAAAATCGAGTAAATACTCATTTGGACGGTAAAATGTGGCTTACCTCTGCTATGGATAATCTAACTCTGTATCTCTCAAATTCTGGTTGCATGCTTTAACCATGGAGTTCTTCCTCTCATCTTCGTAGATGTCCAGTCCCTCTAAAACAAATGGGACGCACCCTAGTATAACGTGACCTCGTACAGTCTGGCGCACTTGTTTCATCAGCAACGTCTGGTATGTTGTCGCCCGGCCTCCCAGCTTCACAGCAGGGCCTCACTATACTCTGTACCATCACTCTGGACTGGAACTTAGCTAGTGAGTCTCACAAACAATACGTGAGCCCCACAAATACCACAGCAGATTCACTGTGGAATCTTTCAGCCTTCACCCATTATCATGCCATTTTAGTGCCGGCCGCGCAGACTAACTCTTAAATGTATTAACACTCACTAGATTAAAGCTGGAGTGGCGGTGGTTGTTTGACGAAGTTAGAGGTGGCATAAGTCAAGGCTTTATTTACATATGGGCTTGATGTCCAAACTAGCAGGCTGCCTTGCTTGTAATCTTTTTTACTAAACCGATTGGGCTGTGCAATGGTGGATCATTTGATTAACGTAATATTAGCTCTTGAGTAAAATTTGCAAACATATCACAAACCACCTCTGTTAAACGATTGTATCTGAATTAGATAGTATTATTAAACAGACAACGGTGAATTGGCAGTATGGGTAGAGGGTCGGACGCCATGCTTTCTAGCATAGTTACGTCTCTTTACAGTCTGAGTTCAAATCCCGCCGAGGTTAACTTTGCCTTTCATCCTTACGGGGTCGATAAAATAAAGTACCAGTAATGTACTGGGTAATTGCTGGCCTTGTGCCTAAAGTAGAAACAATTATTAAACCGACAACGGCGGTGGATTGGCAGTATCGGTAGAGCGTCGGACACCATGCTTTGCAGCATAGAGTTACGCCCCTTCATGATCTGAGTTCAAATCTTGCTGAGGTCAAATTTGCCTTTCATCCTTACGGGATCTATAAAATAAAGTACCAGTAATACACTGGGATAATTGCTGGCCTTGTGCCAAAAAGTAGAAACAATTATTAAACAGACATGGATGTATACAGTATTTATTGTAAACTAACAAATTATTTTCGTGTAGCTCAATTGTTAAAGCACTCAGCTGCAATTAGGGAGATACGGAGTTCGATACTCCCGAGTGGTTGCTGGCCACATGTTGTTGTCCATAGAAATATTTTACCTCGTTTTCTAAGCTATTATTTATAGCAATCGACGATGGTTATAGCTGTTTTCTGCGTTTGGGATTCCTGCATCCTCTACAACTTTCAAAACTATTCAACACTTCGATAGCTGATATAGAACACACACAAATATACATACATATATATACATAGTTGACATTTCGAAGGCATTTCTGCTCACTTATGCCATCATTTTTTCCGCACATGATTAACATACGTAACGCCAGCAAAATGGCAGCGAAAAACGTTAATATTTATTATGTATATTCCAGCTAAGCGAAATATTATTATGGTCATTTCCTCGAAACTTGCATAATGCTGAAGACAAAAATAGCAAACATACGTGAACATTTTGTAAAACATACTTTAAACATATTCACTTGTACGCACTAAAACATTTAATCTTCATGATGTAAAACATTTTGCCATTTAAAAGCTTTCTGCGACGCATCTTTTGTACTTCATGTTAATATATATATATATATATATATATATATATATATATATATATATATATATATATATACGTATATTGAATTTTATATATATATGTATATTGAATTTTTGAAAAATAATTGATTTTCTGTCTTCGATGAACTTTTGTTCCTAAACAATGAAGAAAGTTTCAATTTTGTTTATTTCTTAAAAAATGTCACCCCCAACACGAATTTTTTTAAATCGCATATAAGTACTATGGAGCCTTCTAGGACTTTTTGAAACCTTCTAGAACCTTTTGAAGCCTTCGCAAATTTTCTGCAAATTTATAACGTGCATTTTGTGGGACCATATAAGCGTGAGCATTGTTAGGGTGGTCATTTATCTAAGGCAAATGGGAAATGCGTGTTGTGTTTGTGATCAAATATTATTCTTTCTTTCAGAGTATACAAGATTCCTAAATGATAAAACAAGCTGTTGATTTACTGAAAGGTCTTCAAGTATTCATTTTTAAGCATAATGTTTCATAAAAAACTGCTTCTACCACTGAAACTGAAAGAAACAAATAGATCTGGACGAAGAATATCATAAGATTTTAAGAATCACATAAGAAAAGAAGAACTGTTCCACAAGAAGAACAATTCCTGAGAAACAAGAACAGGATACCACTCAAAATACAAATTGTTGGTCACTACCTCTTCATTGGAGAAATCGCTAAAGTAACAAGTTTATGGGAAAAGAAATAAAATTTCCCAAATTCAAGTCATACAAGCAAACGAAGTATCTTAATTACAGTAATTGATTTTCTTGTTTTGTATATTAAAACTGTAGCCCATTACTTGGATCTCTAGTGTATTGCTACCTATTATTTTTGCATTCAATTCTGTTGCATGTAATAATCTAATCTGTCTAATCTTTCCTTTCATATGTGCGTGTCTAGGTAATTGATGCCAAGGTGTATGTATGCCCCTGTTTCATCTAATTATCCCCTTCCGTTTCTTAATCTAGAGTCATTTTCATTTGTTTTCCTCTCTTCAGAATTGTTTTGGCTTATTTTTCTAATTCAAATTTAATGCCTATTTCTTTTGTTAATCCATGTAGTGTCTGCAGCTATGCTTCAAGTTGTTTGTCATCTGCAACGTACAGCTTTAGATTATCCATATACTGGAGATGATTAATTTTCTTAAACGTTAAAGAACGTTAAATGTATTTATGTATTTATCTTGTCATTTTTCGTTTTAACATGTATCTAAACTTTGCAAGCTTTGCCTGCCACTTTATCTTGGGACCTGAGGGGATATTGCGTTTACACAAACATGTGCGCAGATTGCGGCCGCATTAGCATTTGATGAGCATATCGTATTATAGTCTGGCTACTTGTTGTGACAGACTTATATACCTACATATGGTTTGGGGCTGTTGATTTGCGAAAAAAACACACACACACAAACGCGAGCGCGCGCGCACACACACACACACAAACGCGCACGTACACACATACACACACACTCACACACTCACACACTCACACACACACACACACACACACACACACACACACATATATATATATATATATATACATATATATACTCACTTGCACACACACACACGTATGTATGTCTATAATACTTATAAAAAGGAAAGTTGTTTATACGTTGAGCGCTAATAACATTAAATAGAATTGATAATAGTTAAGGTTTTTCGTGTGTCTTCGGCTAATTTGACCTCCGACATGCTCGCAATCGACTTTTTCTTCATAAATGGATTCGGGGCGGAACCCTCGGATTTTCCTAGGCTCGGACATTTTTTCTGTGGGCATTTTTTCTTTCTTATGTTTTTTTCGTTTGTCTATGAGCGATCTGGCATCCGACTCCCTGGCCAACGACTCCTTTTTCCAAAAACGGAGGCGGGGAGGGTGGGGTCCCTTGGAGTTACATGTGAAAAACATGACTCTTCCAAAAGAAGACCAGCAACAGCTAGGGTCTGACCCTCGGATTTGTTGATAGACATTGCAAAGCTGACACGGTTCGGCGAATGGTTCGTTGGTTGTCTGTTTCAAGTGCTCTTCTGGTGGCAGTACGTTCAGCATCTTGCGACCGTCGAATAGCAGATTCCACTGATGATTCGTTTGCCCGCCTTGTTCTTTTTCTTGCCGCTTTCGCAGTATTTCAGCCAATGGAGTATCTCTTCCTTCGAGGCATGACCTAAAAGGAAGACGAAGTACACTAAGACTAACTGGTAGAGTAAGGAATTAACTCGTCAGTGATGAATGTAATTTCCGAACCGTTGACTATGAAATTGCTGGCCTTGTGACAAAATTAGTGGGACCTTTTGGGTGGCGATCGGCAGTAACAATGACGATAAGCCGCCTGTGCTTTCGTGAAATAAATAAGTTTGGTTATATTTTGTTTTTGTGTATGCAAAAATATCTGTACACGAATATATAATTATATATATATATATTAAAATAACAGATTAAAGTTTAAGCAAAGAATCGCTGCTTTCCCCCTTAACGGGATCTTCTGAAACAAAAAAAAAAAATCAATCTGTGAACGCAGAAGTAAATATTTCGAAAAACGTTGCAACCGAAGGAAAACAAGAAGACGATACTTTGGTTCGTGAAGACGTTCCCTGGCAATGAACGGAAAATAGCGAATACGTCAGCAATGAGAACAAATTTTGTCATAATGTCGTAATGCAGACAGCAGACACACAGACAGATATTATAAGGGCGCGACGTTATAGCTATGTATCTATCTAAAAAGACAGACTGAGAGAGAGAGAGAGAGAGAGAGAGAGAGAGAGAGAGAGAGAGAGAGAGAGTGAGAGAGAGAGAGAGAGAGAGAGAGAGAGAGAGAGAGAGAGAGAGAGAGAGAGTGAGAGAGAGAGAGATAATCGCTGCCTAACACCCATTTAACAACAGAAAATTGAAAAATAAAAGCTGCAGTTAATATCTTTAGACCACAAGGAATATATAAATGCAAGTTTGAAGTCAATCGGAGTAGCAATGTGGATTTGTATAGAATTAGGACACACCACAGACAATTTCAGTTTTATATAGATGTATAGATATAGAAGTAGTAACACAACAGTGAGTTCACCAACCCAAGAACAATTGTTGCACCTTATGCGGATCTTCAGCTCAGACTGCATGCTGTCCGAGCTGAAGATCCGCATAGGGTGAAACAATTGTTCTGGGTATAGTGAACTAACTGTTGTCTTACTACTTCTACCAAACTCGTCCCGTGGACTGAGTGCTCTACTACTACGGATATTACCTTCCAGTGTTCTACCCCTCTCTATCTCTCTCTCTATCTCTCTCTCTCTCTCTCTCTCTCTCTCTCTCTCTCTCTCTCTCTCTCTCTCTCTCTCTCTCTCTCTCTCTCTCTCTATATATATATATATATATATATATATATATAGTAATAATAATAAATTTGAAGACTAAAATCCAATGAGGGCTCGATAAGGATAAATATATATCAAATATATATGAACCGTAGAGCAACGTTTTATATATATCAAATTTATATGAACCGGTTGCAACGTTTTTTGAAATATTAACTTCTGCGTTCACAGATTGCCTAGTTTCAGAAGATCCCGTTAAGGGTGAAAGCAGCGATTCTTTGCTTAAATATATATATATATATATATATATATATATATATATATATATATATATATATATATACAGTATTTTCCGTTGTGTTGTAATATAAATATTACACACAGTAGATTATCAGCTCACGTAGAGTTTGCTCGACGGTTCCAGTTGTAGTTCCAAAAGTAATCCGGAGAAAAATAGAAAGATTTGAATGGATACAGTTTAGTTGAAAGGAATTTATTGACACGTGTTTCTATAACAGTTACATAACCTAAAACAGCTATCTACAAACTTTTAGTTATGCAGACATTCAATATTTCAATGTTATTATTTACTGTCATTTCATCAGAATAATATTACTGAGGACCTATTTAGTTTTTATAGAGAATATTAGGAGGGAGGGGTGAAGTTGTTAGAAGAATAGTTGAAGGAGTGGTTTTTCGATAGCAGTGAGAATTCTTGGTGGCAGTGAGTAATTAGATTCCCATCTGTTGTTTTGACATTTTTTATAGAATATATTATTGGTTATTTTTCTAAATCTATAGAAGGATTAGAGATAGTAAAGATATGCGTGGTTGGTTTTGTGTTTGCACTTAATTAACATTCAGACTTAAATTTTTCTTTCAAGTGTACGTAACCTTTCACCCACGCAATTCACACACAAATATATTTGCACACCTCTACAAAATACATATACTCACAATTCACATATTCATACTTACATATATATACACATGCATACACATATATATACACACATGTATTCATATACATACATACGCGCTCATGTGTATACATTTTCATACTCAACTTATCTTTATATACACACGTATAGACACACTCATATATACATACATACTCTAGTCCATGTGTACACACATACACATACTTACACATCCATATACACATATATACATACATATATATATATATATATATATATACATATACATATATATATATATATATATATATATATATATACATACACATATACATACACATACATATATACACATATACATACATATATATATATAAGCACTTTAATACATGAATACACTTACATCTAACTATACACATCAAACATATATATATATTTACTTATTTATATACATTTTCACATATATATACATACTTATGGACGTTTTTAGACACATTCATTATCGCATATTTGTACCTATTCTCATCAGCATATCTTTTCATTATTAGTATGGTAATTTAAGGTTATTAATATATGTTGAGAAGAGATTATTTTTATATTTTTCTTACTAGATTAAGGTTTATATAGTTGGGGGATGTCCCTCTTTTATGTAATATTCGGCTTGTAGTGGGAAAAAAGGGTTTTAGTTCTGTGACGGCAGAATAATGTTCGTTCAATTCTGTTATTCAGCAGTTTCTTCTTGTGTGTGATTATGTAATAAATCTCAAGATTACACAATTTGCAGAAATTTTGGCTCCTGGAAAAGCTTTGGGTTTTAGCTAATTTTTCCCATTTTAGGGTAAACTTTTGGTCGCTATCCCTGAGCGTCCAAGCTTTTTCTGCTAAAGTTGTTACATTTCTTTGGCTCTGGTGTTTTATTGAGTAAGAATGCCTATACAATCGAGATTTAAACGATGTTGCCGTTGATCCCACGTAATACCACTCGTTGCCTCCGGATTTAATGGTACACTTATAAATAATATTTTTTTCCAGGCAGTTATTGCCGAGGGGGCAGTTGTCAGGATAGGTGCAGTTACAGTTGTGTACGTTGGGTTTTCTCTGGAGTAGTATTGCGGACGAACTTAGGTGTGGTTTATTTATGTTCTGTAGTGTATTGTCTACTGTTTTTTTTGTGTTCTTTGTACTTAAGTTCTTAGTGTTTTCGTTTAACCTTCTAGTATTGATCTTTTTTATGTGTTGTTCAAGGTTTAACGCTGTAGAGTATGACAAGGTAAACTTTGATAATGACCCTAAAATTAGATTAATCTGCCCCTCTAAATCAGATATAGGTAAAATAAGCAAATATATCTTAGATAGAATCATCCCCCAAATTAAGGCTAAGGTTAACATTAAACTCTGGGGGAAGACCCAAGAAGCAATAAGATGGTTTAATAGCATTAGCAATAAGAATAAATCTAAGTTTATCCAGTTTGATATCGATGAATATTACTCATCGATATCACCTGAAACTTTGAATAGAGCCATTAAGTTTGCTAAGGATAACTCTGACCTTACAAACGATGAAATTAAGATTATATTAGAAGCTAGGAAAACTATAGTCAAATTTGAGAACAGTTATTGGGTACGTAAAGATAGACCCTCTAACTTTGACATAACAATGGGCTCTAACGATTCGGCGGAAATAACTGATATTGTGGGGTTATTTATCGCCTTTAGACTCCAGGAAAAATTCAGCAATCTCCACGGCGGAATATACCGCGACGATGTTCTCCTCCTAGCTAAAAACCTTAATAACCAAAAACTAGAAAAACTACGCAAAGATATAAGAAAACTACTACTCGAAATAGGACTAACTATAACATATGAATACAACCTTAAAGTAGTTAACTTCCTGGATGTCACACTCAATTTAAACTCTGGTTTGATTAAACCGTTTCATAAATTGAATGAAAATCTCAAATACGTAAATGTTGGGTCTAACCACCCCATCTCTATAATTAAATCTATCCCTAAAAATATTTCCCTTAGAATCTCGAGTTTATCTTCTAACATACAAGTATTTAAGGAACACGCCGAGTACTACGATAACGCCCTTAGTAAAGCAGGCTACCTCAACAAAATAGAGTACATAGATGGGAACAATCAAAACACCCAAAATAAATCCCACATAGGTAGATATAATAACACAACACCAAACCACACTTACTACCATAGTATGCACACCAGTAAACCAACAAACAAAACTAATAGAAAGCGATGCAAAGAGTACTTATGGTATAACCCCGAATACAATAGCTCCATTAGTACAAATTTACCAGTACTCTTCTTTAAAATAATTAAAAGACATTTTCCCACATCACACAAATACCACAAAATCCTAAACCCTACCACTATAAGACTGTCATACTCTACAGCGTTAAACCTTGAACAACACATAAAAAAGATCAATACTAGAAGGTTAAACGAAAACACTAAGAACTTAAGTACAAAGAACACAAAAAAAACAGTAGACAATACACTACAGAACATAAATAAACCACACCTAAGTTCGTCCGCAATACTACTCCAGAGAAAACCCAACGTACACAACTGTAACTGCACCTATCCTGACAACTGCCCCCTCGGCAATAACTGCCTGGAAAAAAATATTATTTATAAGTGTACCATTAAATCCGGAGGCAACGAGTGGTATTACGTGGGATCAACGGCAACATCGTTTAAATCTCGATTGTATAGGCATTCTTACTCAATAAAACACCAGAGCCAAAGAAATGTAACAACTTTAGCAGAAAAAGCTTGGACGCTCAGGGATAGCGACCAAAAGTTTACCCTAAAATGGGAAAAATTAGCTAAAACCCAAAGCTTTTCCAGGAGCCAAAATTTCTGCAAATTGTGTAATCTTGAGATTTATTACATAATCACACACAAGAAGAAACTGCTGAATAACAGAATTGAACGAACATTATTCTGCCGTCACAGAACTAAAACCCTTTTTTCCCACTACAAGCCGAATATTACATAAAAGAGGGACATCCCCCAACTATATAAACCTTAATCTAGTTGGAAAAATATAAAAACAATCTCTTCTCAACATATATTAATAACCTTAAATTACCATACTAATAATGGTAAATATGAAAATATATATTATTAAAACTAGTGTCTGACAAATGATAGATTAAACGAAGCCAGTATGGAAGGACATTGTATAGATATTTAATGAAATTCATAAAGAAAAAAAGACGATAAAGGTATTAGAGATGAATGTTTAGAATATGAGTTTTAAAAAAACTGGTAGTTTATTTTGTCAACCCCGGAAGGATAATTGGGAGACTCGAGCAACATTTGAAGACCTATTCAGTTATGCAATGTGATGCCGAGAGGACATGACGGGTGATAAGAAGAAGAAGAAGAAGAAGAAGAAGAAGAAGAAGAAGAAGAAGAAGAAGAAGAAGAAGAAGAAGAAGAAGAAGAAGAAGAAGAAGAAGAAGAAGAAGAAGAAGAAGAAGAACTTTTTTTTTCTTGTTTCTTGGAAGCTCTTGCTGTGGGTCTGTGGTTTGCATGGGCATCGCTGGGCATTGCCCCGCCCAGCTCGCAAACCCAAGTTTTCTGTGTCTGGCTATAGCAGTCATCATGATGATCATTTATATACGCACACACACACGCACACAAATATATATGTATATGTATGTGTATGTATGTTATCTCTTTCTCTTAATTTCGAGTATATTTTTTTGACCGGCCACCTTCCTGGTGGCAAGGTTGTAAAAGAAAAGAAATTGTCATCCTTTGAATCGCAAGAATGTTTTGCAAATTTTGAAGGTGCCAGCTATCGCAGTCATTTGTAGACTATGAATTAGGGAGCTGCGCTTTTTGTCTGCAAATCCAAGTTCAGTCATACTTTGGTCCAAGCAGGTTGGTATATAACCCGTAGCTCCAATAATGATGGGTATGAAGCTAAAGGTGTATCTTGGATAGTGGATTTGTAAACTCCTCATCAATGGTCCGTAGATGTCCTCCTTCTCCTGTATTTTTCTGACAACGTTTTCATCAAGTGGGCAGCTGATCTCCACAACAGAACATGTTTTCAATGTGGGGTCCCAAACAACAATATCAGGCCGGTTGTGCTTTAATTTGGTGGCAGTTTATATTTTCAGGTTCCACCAGTATTCCTTAGTGCCATCTGTCTCAATATATTCTTCCTCGTTTGTTGTTAATTTTCTTTTCCGAAGTGCGTTCCAGATGGTTCTAGATATCCCATCGTGTCTCATGGGGAGGTAGTAGCGAGATGACATTCTTTCACAGCTGGCAACAATGTGGCTTACATCCTCCACCTTTGTTTTACATAGCCTACATTTATTGTCATTTGCTGGTCCTCCTATTTTGTGCAGCAGATATTTGGTAGGGAGTTCTTGTTCCTGTATTGCATCCCTCAAGGCGTGATGTCATAAACTTGTCCGAACTCCATGCCAGGCTTTTTGACTGGTTTATCCTCTCTATGGCCTGTGTTTTACGCCTCAAGTATCCATGCACAACTTTTTCTGTAAATTGGTCAATTTTTTTATCTTGTTTGAACATTGAATAGAATCTTCCGATTTCTCTGGGTGAGAGATTTATATCAGGCTTTATTCCATATCTCTCCTCCAGATCAGTCGCTATTCTAATGATATTTTTTTGTTCATGCTCATAAACCTGGGCAAGATGGTTGCCAACCTTTTTCCTCTGTTGAAGGTGTTGCTTCAGTGTTATGTATGTATGTATGTATGTATGTATGTATGTATGTATGTATGTACGTATGTATGTATGAATGTACACACACACACATATATATATATATACGTATATGTGTGATGTGTGGACAGCTAATAACCACGAAGACTTCTATTCGTATTAGCCAAGATTGTGGATTGGCAGTATCGGTAGAGGGTCGGACGCCATGCTTTCCAGGATAGTTTCGTCCCTTTACGATCTGAGTTCAAATCCCGCCGAGGTTGACTTTGCCTTTCATCCTTACGTGGTCGATAAAATAAAGTACCAGTAATGTACTG
>OZ024741.1:155675837-155715837 GCA_964016885.1 Eledone cirrhosa
GAAAATAAATTTGTTGAAAGCACAAGTGAAGCCATTTTTTCTTCCCCCCTGTCTTAATATATATATATATAATATATAATAATTGTTTCTACGTTAGGCATAAGGCCAGCAATTACCCAGTCCATTACTGGTACTTTATTTTATCAACCCCGTAAGGATGAAAGGCAAAGTTAACCTTGGCGGGATTTGAACTCAGAATGGCAAGGGCCGTAACTCTATACGTCAAAGCATGGCGTCCGACCCTCTACCAATACTACCAATACAACCTTATTATTAATAATAATAAAATGTGGAGAGGAGGCACACGAGTTAGGATATATATATATATATGAAAACAGGGAGAAAGAGACGATTGTGAGGAAGAAAAATATATTTTAAGGAAAAAAAAAAGAAAAAAAATATTTTTCTTCCTCACAATCGTCTCTTTCTCCCTGTTTTCATATATATTTATATATATATATATATATATATATATTTCGTTTCTGAATTTGTTTAGCAAGATTCTTTATCTGAAATCGTGTGTTGAAACCGATATTGATATACTTTGGGAGGGTCATGTTGCCAATAAGAAACACACGCACCAGTTGCTTTCACTTCAATTTATTATTATAATAAATTTATAATAAATTTATAAATTTATAAATTTCTGGTTGGTTGGTTGGTTCCACAACCAGATAGTTGTTTATATATTGTCATAGTTCTTTCGTCACACGCTCTGTGACCTCTTTAGTGACTGGGGATTCCTTTCTTTGTTTCTGTGCCTCTCCTTTGTTCTGTCCTACGCCATTTTATTTCTGTGTGTGTGTTGTGTGCTCAGTCTGCGCATGCGCCACATCCGGGTGTCTGTGTGTGTTTATGTTCATTTATTTATTTGTTTATTTAGATGTTACTGGTTGGTTGTTTGTTCTATGTGTGTGTGTGTTTTCATTTTGTCCTTAATTGTAAGTTGTGATGTTGCTGTTCGACTCATATTTTCTATTTAATTTTGGTTGTAATTCTTTTATGTTTATTGCCTCTGTAATTTGTCTAAACATTGCGTCTTTTCTGTGTGTAAATTCTATTTTTATTTCTATGTTCTCTAATTTACCCTTGTGTTCTATTTTAGCATGTTGGTAGAGTACAGATGATTCTTTACTATCTTGAAGGTCTCGCCAGTGTTCATTTATCCGTTCCCCTACACTACGAGCTGTCTCACCTATGTACACTATATTTTTGTCTCTACATTGTCCTTCAGCACATCTTATGCTATACACTACATTTCTAGTTTTACAGTTAATATGGGGGCTTATTTTACAGGTTATACATTTCTTATCTATACATGAGGGTCTTTGAAAAGGGTATGTCTTGCTAATAAGTGTTTTTACGGAGGTACCTGGTCTTTCTACTATCTTAATATTGAGTTTATGTTTATTTAGGGCCCTTCTAAATTTGTAAGCTAATTCACCTCTAGGGGTTGTATCGATGAACATTACACTCTGGTATTTATTGCTATCATACCATGAGTTTATTCTATTAGCCTTGTTCCTAGTTCTTTCTATTCTATTCCAAAATTTGCTCCTATACAAGGGGCAGGTCCCATTTATGTCATTATTTACCATTTTTTCCCATTTGGTTCTGGCTCCTCTATACACTCTGATTTTATCTCTCTGATTGTAGCCAGAGAACTGCATACGGTGGATGAAGTGTTGTATGTGTGTCTCTAGTTCTTCGGGGTTGCACATGCGGGACACGTTTCTCATCACCCGTACCAAATCCGCAATCAGTATGTTGACCCTGTCGCGGGACCACCAACACGGCCAGTCTGTGGAGCTAACATTGCTAGTAACTACGGACTGTCCTACTTCCTCTCCCTGATCATACGCCCCATCATCGAAATGTCCCCAGATGTATGTGACAGCACGGAGGACCTCCTCAGCAGAATCGGTGTGAGTAACCGATCTAGGGACCTAACAAACTGCATAATAGGTAGTATGGTTGTTGTGTCCCTGTATCCATCTATTGACGTGGATTTTGCTGTGGAGAAATGCGTAGAAATGATCAGTGAGAGCAATGTTGAGTTCCGTGGGATTGATACCAGTGAGCTAGGACTCCTACTTAAATTTACCTATAGTAATAATTACCTAGACACATATGACCTTAGCAACCTGTGCCCTACAAACCAGCAAGAGGCAGACCACCTACCATTACCTCAATGGCCAAGAAAACCCACACAGATATATGGAACGGGTGGACCAGAGCCATACGGACACCCGAAAACCACGATGAACTGAAGAAAATGATTGCACATGCGGTAGGGGCCAGCATAAAACTAACCCTTAAGGAACATATGTTCAAATTTAATGGAAAAACATATGCCCAAGAGGAAGGAGCAGCCATTGGTGTTAGCATTGCAGGCGACATAGCTAACTTATTAATGGTATGGTGGGACAGTAGACTTAAACTTAAGCTTAAAGAACAATTAGAAGACCCCTTAACGCTAATAATGTACTCCCGCTACGTTGATGATATAAACATCGTAGTTAAGACACCCCCACTAGAGAACAGTCAGGAACTAGAGAAAAACACAATGGAAAGCATCCAGCAAATAGCTAACTCCATCCACCAGAGCATTAGAGTTACTATAGACTACCCAAGTAGACACCCCAACCATCGATTACCTGTACTAGACACAGAGCTCTGGTTAGATACCATTAATAACAAAAAACAAATCCTCCATTCCCATTATGCCAAACCCATGACTTCCAAACATCTGATCCACCGAGACTCGGCCGTTTCGGACCATACCAAAATCAACATACTGATTGCGGATTTGGTACGGGTGATGAGAAACGTGTCCCGCATGTGCAACCCCGAAGAACTAGAGACACACATACAACACTTCATCCACCGTATGCAGTTCTCTGGCTACAATCAGAGAGATAAAATCAGAGTGTATAGAGGAGCCAGAACCAAATGGGAAAAATTGGTAAATAATGACATAAATGGGACCTGCCCCTTGTATAGGAGCAAATTTTGGAATAGAATAGAAAGAACTAGGAACAAGGCTAATAGAATAAACTCATGGTATGATAGCAATAAATACCAGAGTGTAATGTTCATCGATACAACCGCTAGAGGTGAATTAGCTTACAAATTTAGAAGGGCCCTAAATAAACATAAACTCAATATTAAGATAGTAGAAAGACCAGGTACCTCCGTAAAAACACTTATTAGCAAGACATACCCTTTTCAAAGACCCTCATGTATAGATAAGAAATGTATAACCTGTAAAATAAGCCCCCATATTAACTGTAAAACTAGAAATGTAGTGTATAGCATAAGATGTACTGAAGGACAATGTAGAAACAAAAATATAGTGTACATAGGTGAGACAGCTCGTAGTGTAGGGGAACGGATAAATGAACACTGGCGAGACCTTCAAGATAGTAAAGAATCATCTGTACTCCACCAACATGCTAAAATAGAACACAAGGGTAAATTAGAGAACATAGAAATAAAAATAGAATCTACACACAGAAAAGACGCAATGTTTAGACAAATTACAGAGGCAATAAACATAAAAGAATTACAACCAAAATTAAATAGAAAATATGAGTGGAACAGCAACATCACAACTTACAATTAAGGACAAAATGAAAACGCACACACACATAGAACAAACAACCAACCAGTAACATGTAAATAAACAAATAAATAAATGAACATAAACACACACAGACACCCGGATGTGGCGCATACGCAGACTGAGCACACAACACACACACAGAAACAAAATGGCGTAGGACAGAACAAAGGAGAGGCACAGAAACAAAGAAAGGAATCCCCAGTCACTGAAGAGGTCACAGAGCGTGTGACGAAAGAACTATGACAATATATAAACAACTATCTGGTTGTGGAACCAACCAACCAGAAATTTATAAATTTATAAATTTATTATAAATTTATTATAATAATAAATTGAAGTGAAAGCAACTGGTGCGTGTGTTTCTTATTGGCAACATGACCCTCCCAAAGTATAACAATATATATATATATATATATATATATATATATATATATATATATATATATATATATATATACACACATACACATATATACATATATATATTTCCGTTTTGTATTACATTTGCAAGATTCTTGATATGAAATTGTCCGTAGAAACAGACATTATTATGATCTGGGAGGGCCATGCCGACAATAAAAATACACGTACAATAGGTTTCACTTCATTCTTTGGTTAGTTTAGAAACCAGATAGTCAATAAATTGCTATATTCAATTGTTAAAACTCTTTCTAAACAAACTCTCTGGCATTCTTAATGACGATTGGTGCTCCACCGTGTATCTTTTTTTCCCTGCTCTTGTCCGATTCACTCAAATTTGTCTTTGTCTGATTCTAAGGCTCATTATTTCGCCATAATACATACATAGATGCATACATACATACATACATACATACATACATACATACATACATACATACATACACACATACATACATACATACATACTAATAATGGCGACCGTTGTGGTCAGTGTCCGATAATCGGACGTGTGTAATTACGGCTTACATGAAGGCAACATTCGATATATTGGAAAAAGTTGAGCTACATTACGCGGTAAGATTACATACAATAATTCTACATAAGTGTTTGAACTGTAAGTGTGTTGTAAAACACCTATTTATATGAACGATACATACACTTATGATATATGAACGATACATACACTTTAACATATAAATGCAACGTTGTTATATTACATTTATAAAGAAATATACAAGTAACGTTTTCGATTCAGAAACAAAAACATAAGTGTTTGAACTGTGAATATGTCGTGAATAAGTTGTAGAACACCTATTTATATGAATGATACATAAACTTTAACATATAGATACAGCGTTGTTATATTATATTACTCATAAAAAAATATACTAAGTAACGGTTCTTTTTGTTCTCGATTCAAACGATTCAAGAACAACGTTTAAAACACAGTTGTAGAATTAAAAACTAACTGAAAAGAAATATTACCCAAGCTGTGAATAACTTTAAATTTGATTCTGACAGAACTTTGTCGAAACTTTTAAAGAAGATCATCGACTATTTTGAAAAATAAATACGAAATATTAGTGAATAGACGAACTCATCATGGCAAAAAGTACAAGTCTCCTTCGACAAAATCGCAACTACAACCGTTGTATACAGTGGAGCTACGAGCTTAACAAAGTATTATATGAAGCATACAAACAATCTGAACCCCAAAAGTTCGGTTTTATGCAAAGGCTAAAAACTTTATGGAACTCCAAACACCCAGAATTAGACTTTTCTCCAAAGCATTTAAATGAACAGGCAAAACGTATCATTAGATGTAAATTGATACATCTAACGGAATTGAATGATACTACAAATACAGCCCTTGTAGACAACCACCCCACCTCCACTGACAGACGAAGAGAATGGCCAGCTAAATCTAACAGTGAACAGCTCACCAACAATTTTGCTGAAATCCATCCCACTTCCACTGAAGAACAGCGAGAAAGGTCAGCTAACTCTAGTAGTAATTGTCACCACATCAACAACGAGGCTGAAATTCATGACTCTACTGAACAAACAGAGCACCAAAAACTTGTGGACACCCTACAAGTGATATGGAACGATATGTTTCAAGAGATACACAGCCTTAATGTGAGTGACAGACCATACAACACTAGAATCAGTAAAGAACCCACTAAATTGGAATTGGAAGCGGTGAACGAAATAGCTGGCAATTATCTGAAGGCTATACGATCTAAAGGTGTAGAAACGACATTTGAAACGCTTAATGTTTTGTTATATGTTTCAGCTGTCACTTGCTATCATATAACACACATCTAAAACCACGCAATCAAGATACAAACAGAAAGCCTGAACCAGCGTGGATGCGAAATTTAAAAACCAAAATTTTGTCCCTGAGACGAAGTATCTCACACATCGCGGTCGTTATGAAATGCAACATAGAGAGCAACTTCACACGACACCAGGAAGACCTAAAGAAATGGTTAGAGAGACGATTTGGAGATACAAAATTTAAAACTTTGAACTCCAAATTACACCAGTTGAAACAACTCACAGCTACAACAGAAAGACTAAAATATAAGTCAACAGCACATAAACGACAAGTGCTAAATAGATTGTTTGCCAGAGATCCTAAATCAGTTTATCGCAGCTTCGGTGGCAAAAGCTCAATCCCTGTAAACGACACCCCTTCAAAAGAACAGGTTGAGAGCTACTGGAGATCTGTATGGGAAACGGATGACGGATTCAACAGACAAGCTAATTGGCTAAAATAACTGGAACAGGACTACTGCCAACATGTCCAGACAAAACAATATGACATAGATGGGTCAATACTGGAAACAGCTCTACAGAAAATGTCGAATAGGAAATCGCCAGACCTCATTACAGGATACTGGTTGAAGAATTTCACTTTCTATCGGCAAGATCTCATACGGCTGTTTACAGAAACCATTAAAGGCACACAAGAACTGCCCAGATGGTTATCAACTGCCACTACTCTGCTCATTCCCTAAAATAGCCAAACCACCCTTGCTAAAAATTACCGCCCAATTGCCTGCCAAAACATCATGTATAAATTATATACTGGGTGCCTTAACCTGTTCTTACAGGATCACTGTGCTACCAACAACATCATAACACCTGAGCAAGCTGGTGGAAAGAGGGAGGTGTGGGGTTGCATAGATCACCTACTAACTAACAAAATGATTCAGGAAAAAATAACAAAGAATCGCAGAAACATGACTGTGGTGTGGCTGGACTATCAAAAAGCATTTGATAGTGTACCTCATGGGTGGATTATTAAGGCTTTACAGTTAGCTAAAGTCGCACAACCATTGGTAGCTGCTGTTGAACGCCTGACCAAGAACTGGTACACCAATTTGATCCTTAGAGGTGAGAGCAGGTTAAGACTGATAAGAGAGCAGGTTAAGACTGATAAGATACATTACCAGAAGGGTATCTTTCAGGGTGATAGCTTGTCAGTGCTACTCTTCGTTATCTCACTGAATCCACTATCTTACCTACTCAGGAAACTAGGTGGAAAAAGAAGTTGGCCCAGAAGTATCTCCCATCTTTTCTTTGTTGATGACCTGAAGTTGTATGGGCAAAATATCAATGACATCAAGAAACAATTGGACCTCATTACACAATTTTCAACCCAAATCAAAATGAAATTTGGTGAGTCCAAGTGTGCATATTTGGCAGTAAAACGTGAAGAGCTGTCCCTCCTCTAGAAATCTAGAGATGAACGGCCTGACAATACAACCTCTGTAGTCAGGTGACAACTACAGATATCTTGAACAGGATGAGAATGTCAGATATGATGGACCCATAAATAAGGAGAGAACCAGAACTGAATACCTCAGAAGAGTAAAGAAAATATGGTCATCAGAACTGTCAGCATACAACAAATACATTGCCCACAATACTTATGCAGTGCCAATTCTAACGCCAACATTTGGTCTGCTGAACTGGTCTTTGCAAGAACTAAGTGAGATGGATGTTAGAACTCGAAAACTTCTCAGTGTTACTGGGAACTTTAAAATCAATGGTGATGTGGATAGGCTATACTTCTCACGCAAGGAAGATGGCGGGGTCTAAAATCAATATTAACAACATATGAGACCCGGATAGTAACACTGAAGCAACACCTTCAACAGAGGAAAAAGGTTGGCTACCATCTTGCCCAGGTTTATGAGCATGAACAAAAAAATATCATTAGAATAGCGACTGATCTGGAGGAGAGATATGGAATAAAGCCTGATATAAATCTCTCACCCAGAGAAATCAGAAGATCCTATTCAATGTTCAAACAAGTTAAAAAAATTGACCAATTTACAGAAAAAGTTGTGCATGGATACTTGAGGCGTAAAACACATACCATAGAGGGGATAAACCACTCAAAAAGCCTGGCATGGAGTTCCGACAAGTTTATGACATCACACCTTGAGGGATATCTCTATGCAATACAGGAACAAGAACTCCCTACCAAATATCTGCTGCACAAAAGAGGAGGGCCAGCAGCTGACAATAAATGTAGGCTATGTAAAACAAAGATCGAGGATGTAAGCCACATTGTTGCCAGCTGCAAAAGAATGTCATCTCGCTACTACCTCCCCATAAGACACGATGGGATAGCTAAAACCATCTGGAACGTATTTCGGAAAACAAAATTAACAACAAACGAGAAAGAATATATTGAGACAGATGGCACTAAGGAATACTGATGGAACCTGAAAATAAAAACTGCCACCAAATTAAAGCACAACCGGCCTGATATTGTTGTTTGGGACCACACATTGAAAACGTGTTCTGTTGTGGAGATCAGCTGCCCACTTGAAGTAAACGTTGTCAGAAAAATACAGGAGAAGGAGGACATCTAAGGACCATTGATGAGGAGTTTAAAAATCCAGTATCCAAGATACACCTTTAGCTTCATACCCATCATTATTGGAGCTACGGGTTATATACCAACCCGATTGGATCAAAGTATGACTGAACTTGGATTTGCGGACAAAAAGTGCAGCTCCCTAATTCATAGTCTACAAATGACTGCGATAGCTGGCACCTTCAAAATTTGCAAAACATTCTTGCGATTCAAAGGATGACAATTTCTTTTCTTTTACAACCTTGCCACCAGGAAGGTGGCCGGTCAAAAAAATTATACTCGAAATTAAGAGAAAGAGATAACATACATACAATCATACATACATACATACATACATACGGTAAACCTTAAGTTTCACGTCGGAAATGAAATTTATTTTCATTTTCGCGTATTTATTTTCATTTTGTGTGTGTTGATACAAAAAAATAACATATTGAAACGTTTATTGCACCATATAAATTGCTCCAATGCAGTTTATCATCTCGCCAAACTTATTGGCACCAACTCTCTGCCCTCAAAGGAATTATGCAATATACGATTAAAATAAAGCAGCGCTGGTACCATGCTGGCGACGAAGCTTCTTCTTTGCACGCATCCACGTGTTCTCTATTAGCTGGGTGTGGACTTCAGGGTCCGCAGGATCTACAAAGTTTGTCCGTGCACAACAACATCATGAACGTGACCCTCAGAGTAGCGGTTTCATGTGCACGCTTCATTACAAACAGGACAATTGACACTGTTTGCCACCAATCGCCATCTCGCCAGCCACTGTAACACAGACAGATTATCACCGTGTATCGCAGGTATAAGAGTAAGAAGTGTAATATTCTCATTAAGGATGTCATTTGCATCCAAAATATCATCAACTAACGTAGTGCGAGCACGTAGTCGTCCAACCATTTTTTGTATTCAGATAAACAAAATATTTTTTAATGAATCGAAAATAAAACTTAAGGTTTACCCATACATACATCCATCCATACATACACACATACATACATACATACACACATACATACATATATACATACATACACACATACATAGATACATACATACATACATACATAGATACATACATAGATACATACCTACGTATATACATACATGCATACATACGTGCATACAAACACACACGCACACACACACACACACATATATTAATATGTGTGTGTGTATGTATTATGGTTACAATAATGAGCCTTATTAATCTAAAGCCTTTTTATTTCAATTAATTCCCAGAAATCATGCTTTAACTATGGTAGTGATATTGGTATAGTTATGCTGCTATATATTACTGGCAACTCCAGCCACTACTACTGTTATTTGCTGACCGATTAGCATTTAACGCCATATAATGATACCGGGACCGACTTGAAAATTTAGTCAAAGGACTACTGGCTGATGACAGTTCCCTTGACCATAATTTGCTGGTTATAGATTTATTATTAATTGATGATCAGCGGATTTTCCTCAGAATTCGAAACCAACATACACGTGGAATTTTGTATTCCGGTGGATTTTTGTGTGATAAAGTGGATGGATACTGGTTGTTTCAATTGATGAAATTGTGATTACTTTATCGTTTTCATGTATATCTGCTAATAAGCTTCTGGCTGGGAATGCTGTCTTACAATTTTTGGAGCAAATTATAAATAAAAAATCGAAATCATTGAATATCTAAACCCTTATATATTTATATATGTATATATATATATATATATATATATATATATATACATCACACACACAAACATAGACAGACTCAGACACACAGACACAGATATACGCACACACACTCACACACACACACACACTCACTCACACACATATATATATACATATATTTATACATACACACACGTACATACATACATAAATGCATATTTATACCAATTTTTACTTTCTTTACTTCTGATGTGCAGCCAAGCTATATTCATACAAACAAGTATATATTGGGATGGAAAGAGAGGGGGGGAGGGTAGTAGAGCGATTGAACAAGGATGCGAGAAAGTGAGAAAGATATAGAAAGAAAGAGAGAGAAAGTGGTAAAGAGAGAGAATGAAAGAGGGAGAAAGAAAAAGAGAATGAGATTGAGAAAAAGTGAGAAAGAGAGATCTGAATATAAGGTCCAAATCTAATTTCGAATATAATACAATGTAATTTTGTTCCATCTCACGTGGATATTCCCAAAAAACTTTCCAGAACTCTTAATTGGAATGGTAAATAGACATCACACATGCCATGGAATGTAAATGTGAAAGCGCGAGACTTACTGATTAAGGTGTTCACGTTACGATCTTATATTGGTGTGTTCGATTCTCGGCGGTGCGTTCTGTTCTTAGATGGAAAAAATCTGTTGTATCTGTAATTCAAAGAGCCAGTCGTAGTCACACACTGCTTCACACTGATCACACTGAATCTTTCTGAGGGACGTGCCTGCGGAATGCTCGGTCACTTGCACGACGTTAATTTCATGAGCACTCTGTTCCGTCGATCGAATAACTGGAACACCCGCCTTCAGAACCGGCAGAATTTTCAACACTACACACACACATATATATATATATATATATATATATATATATATATATATATATATATATATATATATATATAGTAAAGAGTCAGGACCCCTAAGGCAGAGCTCAACCCGTTTCGACGGGTATTTCTGGACTATGTCTTGAGCTCTGCCGTCGGGGTCCTGACTATTTTCCAATTACCCACTCTACTACCCAAAGTATCGAGTACTCTGGTGCGTTACGGTCCACCTGGTTCCTTACCACACTTCATTCGTTATATATATATATATATGTATATATATATATGAATGTATATATAGTGTATTTGGCAATACAGTGTATGCTTAATTAAAAGCATTTTGAAGTCACTACTTTAAAACAATAACGTAAGGTCTTCAAAATGCTTTTAATTAAGCATACAGTGTATTGCCAAATATACTATATATACATTCATATATACATTGCTATTTCTGAGCACCAATTCTAATTTTGTATATATATATATATATATATATATATATATATATATATATATATATATATATTATATATCATTTACGAAAACAGAATTACGAAAACAGAAACAAATTCAAGGTACGTCCAATATTCTATCATATATCTCAACACATATCCCAAGAAATGCGGAAGCATGCAACTTTATTCACAAGAGCATCCCACCATTGAAACAAGACCCAAGAATGAAAAAAGCACTTGAAACACACAAAATAATCGAAAGCAAAAGACAACCGAAATCACTAAAAACATTACTCACCCATGCCAAATTACCTACTACAAACCCACAACCAAGTGTCAAAAAATGTGGTCGCTCTAATTGTGGAACTTGCACTCACCTCATTTAAGGCACCATGTATACATTTCAATCAGGACACAATTTTGTTGTAAAAAATCACTTCACTTGCTCATCAAAAAATTTAATTTATGCCATTAAATGTAAAGGATGCAATGAAGATTATATAGGGCAAACTAAACTCAGAGTAAGAAATAGAATTCATCGCCAACAATTACGAGACCCCACCACAAGACAGATACCACTCAGTGCACATCTAGACATATGCGCAAGCGATAAGACACCCAAATTCCAAGTCCTCCCACTTCATCTTTGTGCTGACAATACAACAGACCAAATACGAATAAATAAGGAAAATATGTTTATTCAAAAATATAGACTAGCATTAAATATAGTTTAATAAACGTCACTATGATGTTAACACCATAACATGCTAACCATTCAAACACACATAACACCCTCTTCTATATTCGAAAATAAAAACCAGAGCTAAATACACCTTAACATACGTTAATACTCTAACACCTTAACATGCTAACCATACCCCCTACACCCATACACACACAAATAACTCCCTCCCCCATTTTACTAATGGAATCTTTTTCCTACACACACATACACACACGCACACACACAAATATATATTCTCTCCATCTTAACATGCTAACCATACTCCCAAACACACATAGACATAACACCCACACACACATAACTCCCTCCCACATTTCTACTAATGGAATCATTTTCCTACACACACACATCAGCACACAAATAAAAATACATATCTCTATTTTCTTTATTTCAATAGAAAGTCTGAATTTTGACACCTCAGCACATCAGCCAAACTCACTGAATCAGGACAATTCTCCCCATCCCCCTTTTCTTGACCATTATCTTTTGTTTGGAACAAAACTCTCTAAACGGCTAGAAATAACCCCCAAATACGAACTGGCTCGAAATTTAATGTACTTATTCACGTGACAGTCATAACCAATCAAATTACATTTATAAAAAAGCAACTTTTTTTAGCAACATTTTAAAGTGAAAAGAACACCCAAACACGAACTGGGGCGAAAAGTTGATGTGCTTATTCACGTGACTGCATCAACCAACCAAATTTCACTCAAATACAATACAATATGAACTCAATAACGCGAACTGGCGCGAAATGTATTATACTTATTCACGTGACAGTCATCACCCAACCGAATTACTTTTCCAAAAATCCTAGCATTTTCTTTTTTATTTGAATTTTGCAAAGCCGGCCATTTATCGCTCGTATACAGGAAACTGAGTGGTCAGTCTGCTGATATGCAAATCTGGCTGATCAGTAGATCTGCTAATATACAGATCTGACTGATCGGCCAGTCTGCTAATATGCAAATCAGGCCGATCATACACTGTGTATTTTTGAAAATAGCATATATTTTCACTAGCTCTGACAGTTTGGAAGGTGAACAGTGAGCTGTACTGATGAAGGGTGATGCCCAGAAATATTAGTGACTGCAGTTCTGTTCACATGCCAACACAAGAGCAAGAATGAAGTATTCATTCTACTGACAATAAAATTGAGGCTTGTTTGCATAATTGCAAACGAATCGAATGTTATTAATATTCGAAAAACTCAGATTACATTTATATATATATATATATATAATCTGAGTTTTTCGAATATTAATAATAATAATATTCGATTCGTTTGCAATTACGCAAACAGCCTCTTTATATATATATATATATATATATATATATATATATATATATATATATATATATATATATATATTCATTGAGTGAGTGTGAAAAACCAAAGATCATTTTTGAAAGTCTCTGGATTTCGAAAAATACATAATATTTTTGTTAGAGAAAAGATATTTTTGCGCAAAAAATATGATATTTGATTGCAGTTTTGTTTCCACTTCTGTAATCTTTGAAAATATTATTTATTTATTATAAAAATTAAATGATAGCATTCTATATGTAGGTGAGCGCCTCCATCTCCTGGCAACCAATATTTTTGGACTCGGTTCGCCACTGTATATATATATAATGCCAATCATTTAAGTTTGAATCTAACTGACATGCAAAAACATATATATATGAATAAGGTAAGCTCCAATAATAGTACATTCAAATATCACAGAGAGAAAGACAGAAAAGGGGAGGTGGGGAGGGAATGAGGTGTAACAGAAATGAAACATGGATTACAGGTTAAAATATAGTGTAGAATCTGGACTATATTTAGATGACAAACAAAATGAGGATGTAGTTTATGAAAGACCCAAATGATTTAGAAGTCAACCTTAGGTGGAAGCAATAACATTAAGAAAGGCATGAACGACACCACATCATTTTGTATTGAACATTTTGAAAGTAGGTTCATAATTATGAATTTTCAGTAGATTTTCGTAGCTGTCTCAGTGGTAGCTACTAGAGACGGTGGAGTTCCTAGTATTGGGTTCAATCCTGGTCGAGAGGTACATGTAATCTTTTTCAGCTTTTATTTTACAACCTATAGAAAAAAACTGAAAAGGTTTACTCGTAGCTCTACTCCCGACCAGGAACGAACTTCAGACCAGGATCACCACCGTCTGTGGTTCCTCCAGCTAGGCCAAAACTATAATGAAAATTAATAATTATAAACTTACTTTCAAAATCAAAGTTAAAAGGTTGTGGTGTCGTTCATTCCTTTCCTAGAGTTATTAGTCATATTTAGGGTCGACATGTCAATCTTCTAGCTCTTTGGTAAGAACCTTATTATCCCTATGTGTGTTTAACTGTTGAATTAATTTAATTTGATTATTTTAACAAACAAATAATATGTATATATATATATATATATATATATATATATATATATATATATATATACATGGGTTTCCCTCTTCGGTTTGTTGTTTCCCTTTTTTCGCTATTTTTTCCCCTTTTCCCTTCTGTTATATATATTTTTTCTCTCTATCCATTTTTCCCCAATGACTTCCTTTAGTTATTGACGCACTGGGGTTAGATATCTTGTCTTTAATGCGTATAACTATCCATGATCCCCAGCAGACAACTGATGAAGGAAAATTTTCTCCCGTTCGTGCTTACCTCTTATTTATAAGTACACCTTATCCAGCAACTACACAGCCTCTATTTCTTCTTATATATATACAGTGGCGGACTGGCCAGGTTACCAGGTTGCCCAATGGCAAGTGGTCCCCATGTGGCCCACGGTAGCATTGTAGGGGCCCACAGTAGCATTGCAGGGCCCACTGTAGTATTTTAGGGCCAATGCTTTGCTTTCAAAAAATACCTGATGTCTAAGAGAAAGAATAAAATAAAAAAAAAAAATAAATAACACAATTAAGCAAAGTATTTGGTCAACCAATTCCCTAGCGAATTAATAGAAACCAAAATATATGATAGTGCAAATAGCTGGAATCAGTGGTTGTACATTCTACTAAATCTAAAGCTTAGTGTATTCATTCATGCATGCAAACATACATATATATAGACACACACACAAGCCTATATATATATATATATATATATATATACTTACACACGAACTACTGACCAAACGATGTTTGCTACCAATGGGTTAAAGACGAAAGTGGTGTATATATATATATATATATATATATATATATACATACACACACACATACATATACATATTATATATGTATATACACACACACACACACACACACACATATATACACATATATATATATATATATATATATATATATATATATACAATGTCAATTAGATCCCTAGGGATCTTTGTACGAGTTGAAAATATTATGTATACATATATACAAATCCATAAATATATATACATGTACATGCACACATATACACGCAGTCCCATATATATATAGTATAAAGAAAACGAAAAATCAGTGATGCATCTGGAATTAATTTATTGCGTGTTATAATTGTTTCGCCGACAGGTAGCTCGAGACAGGGTCCCTGTATGGATCTAGCTGATTCTACGGTTGCAGGTTCTTTCAGACGTGGGTATTTCGTTCGGAGCAAATTTTATCACCCTCTTCCACTCTTGTCATGCCATTGGCTGTTTTTACTCCACGGCATCACAGGTTCTGGTCAGTATTTACTGCTACACGGGTCATCAGCCATTTTCCGTCCGACACACTTCAATGGAGTCATGCTGGGTTCAGTATCTCACACGTCTGTTCACACTCCAGAGTAAGCACCCACACATACGAATATACACACACTTATACACCCACTTATACACACACACACACACACACACACACACACACACACACACACACACACACACACACACACACACACACACACACACACATATATATATATATATTTTGAGTATATGTTGGTTGTATACCAACACCTACTATGCAGATTGAAGCACTCGACGAAGTGCGCAGGTTGGTGAAATAACAACCCAACCAGGAACTGGGCATATCAGAGTATTGACAAGGTTATACAACTCAACAACATATGTACTTGTCTATACCACACTAATTCGGACTGCCTGAAGAGGTCACAGTCAAAGATGGCTGTCACCGAAATATATATAGCAGTAATAAACGAAGCTAAATTTTAAACATTTGACTTATTTATTTTATTTTATTTTATTTTATATATATATATATATATATATATATATATATATATTGAGTGAGTGAGTGTGAAAGACCGAAGGTCATTATTGAGAGACTCTGGATTTCGCAAAATACATAATATTTTCTATTGGAGAAGGTAAGATATTTTTGCTGAAAACTTTGATTGCACTGTTTTGTTTCCACTTACGTATTTTTTTAAAATATTATTTATTCATTATAAAAATTAAATGATAGCATTCTATATGTAGGTGAGCGCCCTTCATATCCTGGCAACCAATATTTCTAGACCCTGTATGTATGTATGTATGTATGTATGTATGTATGTATGTATGTATGTATGTATGTATGTACATATGTATATACACATATACATGTGTACATACATGTAAATACATGTGTTTATATCTATATATATGTATGTGCGCGGGGACAGAAATAATCGGGTTAGATACCCGATCGCGTGGTGAAACCACTGGGACTGAAGGACCCCTAGCCTTTGTCAGGGCATTCTCCTAGGAGAAGGCAACTCTGGAAACTAGGATAACTCCGACATAAAATCTGCGGCTCAGTAGTTACCGATGATGTTGATCTTTTCTTCTTTTCGGGTTATAGCTACTGTCACTCAGAGAGTGGGATTGTCTCAGTGCACAGTCTTTCCTCACTTTAAAAAAATCTTAACGCACAGGCATTGCACGATATTATTAATTGCTAATTAAATTATTAATAATGTTATATCGTGCAATGGCCATACGCGATAACGAGGGGGCAGTCGTCAGGTATGTATGTAGAGAAAGTGGTGACCAAGGAAACAACGTTTACATTGATCTTCCCATTGCTGATTCTATCTGTGCGTCACGACAACTAGGAGAATAGAGAAAAGTGGAATAATGTTTCAAGTGAAAACCAAACATTGTTTTAGGTCAGGAATCGAAGCCATGCTCTGGTTATCGTGATTCTAATACTCTAAACATTATGATGTCTGTACAACCGGTTAAAATCGATGAGTGATCGCACCATTAACTTTGTAATAAGCTATCTAGTTAACTGGTGTAAATCACACAAGCTATTATCTAATGTACACAATAATCGACTGAAAGCATACTACCTATCATCTTACTTACAAAAAAGGCTGTAAATATAAAATTATTTACATGTAATGACATCATGTTAATCTCAGAAAAGGTTATTTTCGTCGTTGTTTTAAATTCATTGATCTTACTTTTTATCAATAGAACACGTTGCAATAAATTTTAAAACAGAAAAAGATTACAATGAGATTTCTGACAACAGAGACATGTGCGCGCGCATACACCCACATACACGTACACATACACACACACATAAAATAGAAATTCTGCTCCTCTCTCTTTTCACTCTCTACCTTTCGATTTCATCCTTTAATGCTCTTTATGTCTTCTGATGAAAGACTAGTGTCCGAAACATAAATATACTTTCGCTACTAAATTAAGCGTTAAACATATATATATTTCTTCATTCTCCTGTGTTGTCTGCTTTCAGTTTCTGCCCACTTTTCGCACACACACACACACACACACACACACACACACACACACACACACACACACACACACACACACACACACACACACACACACAAGCACACACACATGCACTGATATATATATGTATATATATATATATACACATAAATATTATATATATATGCGTGTATGTATGAATATACATATATATACATATACATATATATATATATACACGCAAATATTTACTGACTATATCAAAGGCTGGAACAGGTGAAATGTAAAATATATATATATATATATATATATATATATATATATATATATATATATTGCGTAAATACATAAATATATAAGAATGAAGAAAAAGGCAGTATTCTGTAATTCTATACAATTCCATTAATGAAGTCACTGCTGATATACGCATTTCAATGAAATGAATTAAATTATGTAATTGATTAATTGATATGACCTCGTCAGACAACCATTATAGAATTCTTCTTATTGCGATATGTTTCGGGCGAATATTTTTGATGTTATCACATCTCTCTTTCTCTCCCTCTCCGCCTCTCCCTCTCGCTGTATATATATAAATATATATATATATATCACGATAGATTAACGGAGCCATAGACTCTCGCTATTCCCTGTCAATAATGTGCTCAAAGGAGAAGGAATCTTCTGCTCTTTAAAATACAATATGTTGAAAAGGTAACACACTAGAGAGAAAGATAGTGCGCTATCAATAAAACAGTGCTTCATTTTCTAGCAGCTTGTCCCTCAAACACCACTGGTTCCCTGCTCTAAACACGCTGTGACTTCTCTCTCCCTCATGTAGCTGGACGGTTGCTTTAAATTATCTTTGCTGTCTGAAATGTATGGCCTTACACAAGCTGATGAACCATGGGCTATTTATTTCTGTCAACAAATTATTGGCGAAACAGATCTCTTTGGATGTGTACGTGTGTGTTATATAGTTATAGAGGTTTGTATATACACTTTAATTTATATTTTTAATTACCGTGTGTCTACCCTGCCTTTCATAGGTTATAGATTCCATACACTGGTGGTTTTTCCCTGTTTTATTGATGGCGCACTATCTCTCTCTAGTGTGTTACCTTTTCAATATATTGTATTTTAAAGAGCTCAGGATTCCTTCTCCTTTGAGCACATTATTGACAGGGTATATATATATATATATCTATATATATATATATAAATGTATATATAGTGTATTTTGCAATACAATGTATGCTTAATTAATAGCATTTTGAAGACCTTACGTTATTGTTTTGAAGTAGTGACAATGTCACTTTCTTCAATTTTCAGCAAACAAGGGGAGATAAGCTGATAGAGCTCTGTTTATATATATATATATATATATATATATATATATATATATATATATATATATATATATATATATATATATATATATATATATATATATATATATATATATATATATATATATAATGTAAGTGAATTTCTAATATAGAATTCGGTTTAAGTGCATTTCGTATTAATCATTACTAAACATCTAATATGAGATATTGAACATTAGCTTAAAAAATTATCGTGTCGTCTTGAGTTTCTTACGAGCCTCTTTTTTATAAAAGGATGCCACAGAGTGTACGATAGATAATGATTACAATATTTTCGAGCAACAACTCTAGTTGCACACTTTTGAAGGTTTATTATAACATTCTGTGGCTGTTTTGAGCTTGCGCATTTTTCAGGTCTAGTATATGTATGTGTATATACTCACGAAGGTGCGTGGAGTTATGGTTAAAGAGTTCGGCTCAAACTCGTTAGCTCGATCTCTGGTGGTGCGTTGTCTTTGAACAAGGCACTTTGTCGTACTTGAATTTAAAAATTCGCTTTCCTGGGCTGGTTTTAAACCTATATTTGTCCTTATACTATAGTTTTCCTCTCCAAAATTATACATACATTTAATCACGTATGTCACACGCTGAACATATATGTAATGATAATCCTTCAAATAAAGTATTAGAATGTTTATATATTTAATCAACATAAACTATAGGATTTCATATATGGACACCATTAACCTATCAAAGCGTAAATTGCCCAGTTTCTATGATTGTTCATATACGCTGGCATATATGGCATACCAAATATTGGCTCCCAAATCTAAATACGATCAAGTCTGTTGCCGTCTTTATTGGCGGCACGAGTTCATTAATCTTTTTAGAATACGTAACCCAAATTTCAAGTTTGTTGTTGTTTTTCGAATCAGTGCAGTCATGATCCAGTTGATCCAATGACTGGTCAATGTATTACAGTACCACTGTATCTATTTGTAAGGGATGTTTAGCTACTCTACTATTGTTGTTACTTATTGTCTTCGTAAACCTTTATTGTCTTCGAAAACGGGACAATACTTTTAAGGGCATTCGGAAATAGAATATGGGTGAATGGTTAATAAGTTCGCCTCGCAATCATTAGATACTGTGTTTGATTCCAATGCGCACATTTTGGAATTGTATCATTTACCAGTTTATCCTTCTCTCTGGTAAATCCAATCCTTCTGGGTGAAATTAAGAACCCATCAGATAGACTCTACCTGCAATTAAAAAGGACGATTCCTGCATTTCCCCGAGAATTAATTATGAGTAAACGTGCCAAATGAATGTTCAGTCACTTGCACATTAATTTTATGAGCAAATCGTTCTGTCGATAGAACAAGTGTAACATTTGACGTCGAAACTGGTCTACAATTTCATGTCATTTTTGAATACGTTGTACGTTGTTTACACATTTATTATATTGATGTTTTTGTATATTTCTTATAAAACGCCTGTCACGCTGAAAGGAGTTGGTACATGTGTCTGCGTGTGGGAGAGAGAGAGAGAGAGATACAAACGGAAGGGGAATGGCAAGTCTCTCCATGTATGAAAGAAGAAAGACGAAACAAAGAGAGAAAGAGAGATAAAGAAAGAAAGGGAGAGAGTGAGAGAGCAATAAAGAAAGAAGAGAGAGATAGATGAAGATAGAGAGAGAGAGAGAGAGAGAGAGAGAGAGAGAGAGAGAGAGAGAGAGAGAGAGAGAGAGAGAGAGAGAGAGAGAGAGAGAAAGAAAGAAAGGCAGAGGGGGGATAGAGAGAGACAGAGTGGTTATAGTAACAAGGCCGACATTTGTTTTGTTTTAAATTCCGGACGTTTGTGTTATTAGTGTGCATGTTTATATAACCTTTAAATGTTATATTCAAAATGCTTAATCTTTAACGCTTAGTGGTTGTTTCTAATAACATCGTGGAATTCTCACGGGGTCAGCTTAAATTTTATGATTTCTACTTGTAGATGAATGTTTCCAATGTCTTTAAGAACGAACACCACAATCATCGTATAATGCCGTAACGCCCATATCCTCTTCTACAAGTCCAGTTCATTCTAAGTCCTCTCTTATAATTAAAAACAGCACTAATTTGTGTGCAAATCACTATAGAATTGTGTTGGCTTTTGCATAATTACATGAGCAAGTAGTTGGAAAAAACAAGATGGTATTTTGCGGAGATTTCAAGAAAATATTGTGTAATTAGTGAAATATAATTGATTGTAATTTGCTGTTCGTGAGGAGCTTTTTTCTTTGTAAAGAGAGGATGTTTTATTTGTATCTAAAACTTTATTTTTTCTTTGAACTCAATTTGTTTCTATTTCTATTAAATGGATGCTGAAGTCTGACATAATAATTTTGAATAACAAGCCATCTAAATCTAACACAACCAACACCATTACCACCAACACTACCACCACCACTATCATCTTCGCTAATCCTAAGGATCGTTCCCTCCGACCGGATACTTTTTTATCTATGTATTTTTATCACCATTAAAAACCTTCAGAGAATGATTAACTAACATGGTGTCCGCCTATCGTTTGTATCACCCACGACGTTTGTATGATATGCATGACGTAACTAAGAATTTTAATCATAGTGGATTATTAAAGTAAACAGTAGGATGCCAAGAATTTAATTATCACGTGCATAGACATGAGTGATTAAAAACAGTCCAATTGTGGCATGAACGTTTTTGTGAGTAAAAATATAACGCTTCGCCAGCGAAGACTACCTGAGAGTTACAGGTGCATTATTACCTGTAAACAAAGCCGTTGAAATTATATATTTTACAAAATATTTCAAGAATGCATCATTTAACTCTTTCATTACCCTACATCTAAGGATGACATTGTTTATGGCTAAACATTAATTAACATTATCATTATTAAGTTGATGTTTAGAACATAACAAATGTTCTTACATGAAATTACGAAAGGAAGTTTTTCGATAGGTATAAACACTTTATCACACTCGTCAGCATATTCTAATTGAAAGACACCACTTATAGTCAAATTATTTTGAAAATAATCAAGAATTTAAAAGCATTTAGTAATATAACTAACATTTTCGTTACTGAATTGATGTTTGAACCATAACTTAACAAAGATTCTTATATAAAATCATGATGGAAAATATTTAAATAAATATAAACATGTTAGAACAAAAAGTTTTGTATAGTAAAACCAAGAACATTTTTTTAGTTGGTGTCAAAAGGGTCAAAGATGTGGCGAAAGGTGAAGGTGGGCTTTTTGAAATGATTGAGCTTTCGTTTGGAGGAGCTGGGGAAATAAAGAGTTGCATAGTGTTGTGACGCTCATGAAACCTTTCATGAAAGACAACACAAGTCGTCAGAACTGCCAAGGTGAGTGATTGCCCGTATAATCTTCTTATCATTTAGAAGTTAATTATTGAGTAAAGGCTAAACCCACTTACTAAGTCCGATTTAATTGATGTTGTTCGGAATGTGAACAAGCTTGTTTTCTCTGTAAAGCAATGGTTCCCAACTTAGTGTCCGCGATCCCCTGAGGCTCTTTAAAGGTAATAACAGGGGCCCCTTATCAGATTTTAAATATTTTAAAGGGCTGCATTGTAACATGTAAGGCTGTTTAAAATAAATTTTCAAAACTTCAAAGCCAATTCCCTATCTGCAGGATTATTTTTAAATATAAGACACATTTTTAAATCACGGGGCTAAGATCGATGATCTTTTATTTGGGTGGGATCTGTAGGAAAATTCATTAAAAAAAGGTGTCCGTGAAAACGAAAACATTGGAATCTACTGAATGTTAATGGTAGGATCGATCCTACCATCTACTGAATGTTAATGGTAGGATCGATCCTACCAACACCTCCATCAAAGAAGTTATTTGAAGGAACGGAATATCAACAACCATCTATGCAAAGTAGAAATTTCTACCCAACAATGGAATCTTTTCAGACTCCATTCATTCATAATTTTGAAATTTTATGTTGAATAATATTTATTTTCCGAAGATTGATTAAAATCGGATAAAATGAAAATAAAATACTATATACATATTTATATATATTCACACACACACTCTCTCTCTCTCTCTCTCTCTCTCTCTCACACACACACACATCCGTCCATATGTATATATGTACATATACACACTCACACACACATATATATATACATACATACACACACACACTCCCCCCCACACATATATATATATATACACACACACACACATATATATATTATTAGGTGGGAGCATGTTTCTTTGTCTTTGTGTGGTGAGATATCTCACAGGATTTTGATAAATTATGTATTATCATCATTAAACTAAGATTATTTCAATTAATTAGAAATAGGCTGTCGTGGTTAATTTAACTAATACATATAATTAATTTAATTACAACTGACCTGCCCACTTATTTGTTTCATGAAGAAATCTTTCAGTTAAATAATATAGTCACGTGCCTTCCTCATTAGAGCTTTTGATTCACGATTATAATGTCATTGTTTCCCACCACAGCATTAACATACACCACATCCACATCGCCATCACAACATCAACATCACCACACACTACCACCATATCATCACCACAACATCAATACCTTTACAGCAACACCACAGCGTGAACACCACCACCACCACTACCGCACCCCCACACCATTTCTATTATTCCCCAACTACATCACCAACACCCCCCCATATCACCTCAACATCAATACTTTTACAGCAACACCGCAACGTGAACACCCCCACTACCTCACCGCCACGCTTTCTACCATTCCACCACGACATCAATAGCACATCACCACCACAACACCAACAGCATCAATTTCATCAATCTCCGAGGGAATGCAAAGTTGCATCCAGACATAGAGAGCCTCTTTCTAAACAAAAACCAACAATTCCGGTTTACATTTTTTCACCTTAGCCAAACATTTGATCTTTCCCCTGTAATTCTATTTCCATCCACTTCGTACATGTTCGTCAAACACATGAGTTTGATAAGAAGAATACTTTAGTTTTTATGAATTGCCAAACTCGCAACAGTATGGAAATGGTCGTATTCATGTGTGAGCTACTCATTATTCTTTGTATCGTTATTATGCGTACTTTAGTAGGCAGAAGAGAATGTCGTTAAACCAAATATAACATGGAATAATGATTGGGAAGCCACTATTCTAATTACCCTCTTGGTATATCCAAAGATTTATTATTCCTCTGCAAGTATCTACGTAGTGTCAACCATTTAATTTCATCTCGGGATATATTGGAAAAATTTAAAGTGTTTGGCTAAAAATAACTATCAGGAAATAATATACAATTAAAAACGATTTAGCTACCAGGCGATAGAGTTATTAAAAAAAAGAAAAACAGGAAAGCAGGTCCATTAGCAAGAGGGAGCACAAAGAGATAATAAAGATATGTAATATTCCAAACGTACCGCCTTGCTTGTTTTCGTGTGGCCTCCAAACCCCACAGTGGTGCCTGGCTCCATGCCCTCCCCTCCTCCACTGGCACGCAGCTAGACAACCATAGCCTGCGCATCGGCGTTTCCCTGTGGCTCGGCCTCCGGATCTGCCAGCCACACCAATGTTGCTGCGATTCCACCGTTGAATCTTTCGGCCTCCACGCGCTTTCCTGTCACCACAGTGCCGGCCGCATTCAAACGCCATGCTGCCCTAAACCAGGTCATTCAGCTGCAGGCTTCCCTTCCCAGCTCGAGCCGGTGGGGCTGGATCGAGAGGACGGCAAAAGGCCAGATGGCATGACCATCTTCCCGTTCCACGGTGGCAAACCCCTCGTCTGGGATGCCACTTGGACCGACACTTTCTGCAGCCGCAACCTGGTCCAGTCTGCGACTGACCCAGGTTCTGCTGCATGTCGGGCTGAGGGGGCCAAACTCCTCAAATACCGGTCGCTCTCTGACAGGTTTGCGGTCGTACCCCTGGCAGTGGAGACTTCTGGTGTCCTCGGCCCCTGGGCTACCTCCTTACTCACCACCATAGGCGCTGAGCTGACCAGCCGCAGGTGTGAGCCCCGCGAGTTGGAGTGGCTTTTCCAGCGCGTCTCCCTTGCCGTTCTCCGGGGAAACGCCTTCTCCATTCTGTTCGCCGGGGCTGTGGGTGGACCACATCGCGTACCGTTGTAGTTGTTGTAGAAGAAACAGGAAGACAACAACTGGAAAGTTTGATTTTCTACTTTATAATTTACTTTTATTATCTATTATTATGTATTAAACTTCAAATATAAAAATGAATTTTAGAGCAATTTTGGTGTTTTATCTACATTGGAAAGCCTTTCCTATCTTATACTAAATTATAATGGAAGTTTTTTTTCAAATATAAACATTTAAAAACAGGTTTGTATCCTGGATCCAAAGGTAGTTAGTTGAATCATTCAGCCAAAACGTAATTAGTCAAGGACGTGATAAAACTTGGGTAGAATGTAGTGATAAGCTATCACTACATTCACAATCAGGTCTCTCAATGTATCAGGCACTGGATAAGGTTAACAAAAACTCTGTTGGCTTCGAACAGGACATATATTCTTAACTTATATTTTATCTTATAGAATTGCTTCTATGTTCATGAAATATTACATTTTTCTAGCAGTTTAAGAGAGGGGACATTAACAACAACAACCAAGATTGGAAGTACAATATTTTTTAAAGGATCTACCATCCCTAAATAAGGTCTTCCAATACATGAGGGTTCCGAAAAGATTCAACAAGAAACATTTAACAGCCCCGTAGCTGTCCTTGTTTTTCAGCTTTTACATATTTTTGTTTCTTTTGCCGCTTCTCTCTCTCTCTCTCTCTCACTGTCTATCTGTCTGTCTGTCCGTCTATCTATTTGTCTCTCTCTCTCTCTCTCTCCCACTCTTTCTCTCTCTCTCTCTCACTTTTTCTTTCACTCTCTCACTCTCTCTCTCATTTTCTGTGTATATAGGTTTTCCTTGCAGTGAAAATCAGTGGAGGTAAGAAAGGCGCGTGATTTATTCGTTAAGGTGTTCGGCTCACGGTTGCAACGTCGTAAGGTCCTTTCCAGGTGGTGCGTTGTGTCTTCTAGCAAAACATAATATTTCACATTACTCCTCTTTCACTTATCTGCAAAAAATTGTAGCTGTAATTCAAAGAGCCTATCATGTTACACACCGTGTTACGTTGAATCTCCACGATAACTACGATAAGAGTACATGTGTCTATAGAATGCTCAGCCACTTGCACGTTAATTTCACTGGCTGGTTGTTCTGCTGACAAAATCAAGTGGAATGTTAGTCCTGAACAGATAAGGGTCCAACACACACACACACGCATACACGCACACACACACTCTCTTTGTCTCTCACAGACACACAGTACACACACACACACACACACACACACACACACACACACACACACACACACACACACACGCACACACACATACATTCACACACACATACACAGAGGGAAAGAAGGTAGAAGAAGGCGATGTCAAACCGGAAATATGACGGAACAATTGGTAAATTCGTATTCCAATTACCCTGTTAGTCTATCCAAAGATTTATTATTTGTTTGTATATATGTACGTAGTGTCAAACATTTAAATTCACCTCGGTATATAGTGGAACTATATAGGTTGGCATCCACATAAAGAGCTTATACAACAGCAACAACAATAATCTACATTTCACATCCAGGTTTTCCCCAACTACAGTCGAATTCTTAACATGACTTATGGCCACCAATAGCGTATCGATTGTGCTATTTCTACACAAGCTTTTGTGCTAACAACGGACAGCGACATAAGCAAATGCTGCTATGGAATAATGGAATAACAATATAACAGATTGTAGGAATTTCAGTTGAAAGCTCAATGGCGGAATTGAAGCAATACAAAGTAGAAACAACTTTTGAAATTTGACCTCAACCATTTCTCGTTGTTCACCCGGTGTTGTTTGTTCTGTATGTGTTAAATTTCCCTGTCATTGGTAGAGTCGTTAGACAGTCAGATGGAATGCTTTGCAATATTTGTTCTGGTTTTCAAATTCCGTCAAAGTAACCTTTGCATTTCATACTTTTGGGGGTCGATAAATATAGTACTAGTCCAGTAATGGGGTAGATATCTTCCGTTTATCTCTTTTTCACTCCATATTTGTCTTTCTCTTAAAGATATTGGTTATGACAAGACCTGAAAATGGATGGGTTTCGCCAGGATTAAAATGACTAGCAGGAGTAACAGATCAAAGAGAGAAATAATTACGTGATCGTGAAGTGAATTTTATTCATGGAGTATTGAAGGGAATTAAGTGTTATTTGAAGAGTATTAATTAATCCGATGTTATCCGAGGGATACGAATGTGAATTCAATATTATTCGAGGATTATTTCATTTCCTTTTTACTCAACCGTTCTGTTGTAAATATTCATCGTATATATCGGAAAGCAGGAATAAACACCTATCGGTTTCATTGATGAATGAAGCCGAGGAAATGAACGAGTAATTGACTCAACAACTTTATTATCACCCTTGAGCTCACAAGATCTCATCAGAAAAAAGGTCTGCCATCTTATCTATTCACCTGATGAAAAGTAATCTCAAGTTAGACTCTAATAAAATGTATAACCACTACAGTGGCATGCTTCAAAACCAAGGGCACACATTAATAATACTTCTGCCCTGTTCATAACATAAGCCATCCTGTTTCCTTAGTATTTTCTAGGGAAACCCTCGATGCTACACACATACAGACACACACAAACACACAAAAACAAACACACGCACACACAACCACACACGCATAGACATACACACACATATATATATATATGTATATATATATATATATATATATATATATATATATAATATAAGTATGTATACATACATACATATATGTATACAGACGTACAGTAGTATGTATATATATATATATACATACATGCACACATATGTATATATATGTACGTATGGATTCACCGAACATTTATTATAATGCTCGGCGTGTTTGTAAACAAACATCCCGAATTAGGCCGTACAGTGTCTAGCAACCATCGTTGCTCATTTGTTCAACACTGACAAAGGAACGCTGTACTAGTTTCAAGCTTATTAGCTATCGTCAGCAACGTATACCTTCCTGCCAGATCGTTGAACATCTGAAAGTATATACTTTCCTTATGCATATTAACGGCTGAGCAGCCTAATTTGCATACATATATATATATGTGTGCATGTATGTATATATACATACTACAGTACGTCTGTATACCTATATGTATGTACGTATACATACTTATATTTAAGTAACAGCCGTACTAAGAGTGAGAAATGAAATTTCGTTTCATTTTTTCAGTTTATCGTTTTCGGTACCCGGCCGATTAACTCACTCAATATGCAAATTAGGCTGCTCAGCCGTTAATATGCATAAGGAAAGTATATACGTTCAGACGTTCAACCATCTGGCAGGAAGGTATATGTTGCTGACGATAGCTAATAAGCTGGAAACTAGTACAGCATTCTTTTGACAGTGTTGAACAAATGAGCAACGATGGTTGCTAGACACTGTACGGCTTAATTCGGGATGTTTGTTTACAAACACACCGAGCATTATAATAAATGTTCGGTGAATCCATACGTACATATATATATATGTCTGCATGTATGTATATATACATACTACTGTACGTCTGTATACATATATGTATGTACGTATACATACTTATATTTAAGTAACAGCCGTACTAAGAGTGAGAAATGAAATTTCGTTTCATTTTTTCCGTTATATATATATGTATATGTATATATATATATATACACATATATATTGAAATCGAAAGTTAGAAGCCTCTACGTTGTTTGACTATGAAAAATAATTGTTTCTACGTTAGGCACAAGGCCAGCAATTACCCAGTGTATTACTGGTACTTTATTTTATCGACCCCGTAAGGATGAAAAGCAAAGTTAACCTCGGCGGGATTTGAACTCAGAATGGCAAGGGCCGTAACTCTATGCGCCAAAGCATGGCATCCGACACTCTACCAATACTGCCAATCCACCGCCTATGGAAAATAATTTAATACGTTGAGTATATAAACTTTGGAGACGGTGTATTCAGCTGTAGGTTCGCGTCCCACGGGTGGCGCCTTACAACGTTAATGGTTCTAACTTTCTTATCCAAAACAAATTCAAAACTTCTTCGATGTTTTTAAAGATGGATTCTCTACATGCAGACACACATTCACATACCCATACTCTGGAATCAAAAGATCAACCTTTCACTGGAATCGAAAGACCCTCATGTGTGCCTCAGTATGTAAGCTCGACTCTGATTTTGTGCGAATTTCTCCAGTAGCTTGTACACACACACACACACACACACACATATGCGCGCGCACGCGCACGCGCACACACATATATATATATACATATATTTACATATATATACATAGGCCGGATTCATCAGAGTAGTTAATAAAGGTTAAACACAAATATAATGTCAACACTTTGTCACAACATTAGGAAGATACATAATATGGGAGGCTAGATAAGCAGAAGTATCAACATGCGGAAGGGGTATAAGGATAATAGAAGCCGATAAATGCAATAAAAAGGAGCAGATAAAACCATTGAAAATTTAAAAAGTTTAAAAAACATTCTGTTACAGACAAACATTCTGTTACAGTGAAAAATCTATATCATAAGCAGTAAAGATAGTTAATGAAGTTAATAAGAGAAGGCATGCAACTCAATTTAAAACACATCTCCCCTCAAAATGTTTTTAAATGATGCATTAAAAAAAATATTTTTAATTATACATTTAAAAAATGTTCGACTACGTAATTCAGTCAGAATCTATCTATACATATATATAAAACTGTAGTTGTCTGTATGTGTCCTCATTTTTGCAAAGTCTATACAAATACACATTTTTAACAATAACTGCAACTGTAAAAATCGCAATTTTTACCCATTGAGTAACTGTCTAGATAAAAATATAATTTATGAATGAAAAGTAAAAACGAATAATAAGTTATATTGGTGCAAAACGAAAAATAAGTTATATTGGTGCAACTTCCTCTAAATTTAACGAAAGCTGGTAAAACCATCGCCACTTATTTAAAGAAGATAAAAGATGTAGCACGGCCTTGTCGGAACTGATTTGGTCACTTAAAAATAAAAATGTTGAATACTCCCTCCCTTGGCAAAAACTATCACACGCTCTTCCATACACAAATGCTTCTATATCTAAAGAGTGTGACCTCTGTACCATTGAATTCTCCATATCATAAACAATAGACATAAAATTATAAATAAACTCTCGGAAAATTTTAGTTCTCGTCTGCAAAATATCAGCAATACTTTTCATACAGTATTTAATTAAAAAGTAAATAAAATTAATAGACTACGAGATAAGTAATTCAAAATTTCTTTGATATATAGTTACATTACAACTTCAGCATAAATATGAATAAATATCTAAAATTTGAAATAGTATCTAAGTGAATTAAATCTAGCGGATTAAATCAAACAGATAATACATGATTTCCTTTGAACTAATTGACTAATTCAGTAACCTGATACCGAAGCCAGTTCAAAAACAGCAACGTCAACTGTAAGATATATCTCTCGCTCATATAATATATACCTTGAGAAGTCTTTCCAGGCATATGTTGGCCAGTCGCCGAAGTAAATAACTCGTGTGACTGCTAGCATATCAACTGATATTTACATCTCCTGTAGATTTTATCGAAAGAGAACATGTTGACTGATGTTATACAAAAGCCATACATCTTCGAAATACGTATAATGAAATAAATAGGCATGGACTAACATAGCCGTCTTACTTGTTTATTTTACACACACACACACACACACACACACACACACACACACACACACACACACACACACACACACACACACATATATATATAATACAACGACGATTTAAAGCCTTCATTACGCTTATTGATTGGTGACGCGCGTTTCGCTATTGATCAGCTCAAGGTTCGATCTGTATCGATCTGGCCCGATTATGGAATCAAAAGCTCGTCGGACCTCTATTTAGCTCTACACCTTGCCACTGACGCGAACCTAAACATCGAGTGTTCACCTGAGTGAACCTACACAGTATCTTCACGTTACACCCCTCTCTCTCTCTTTCTCTCTCTCTCTCTCTCTCTCTCTCTCACTTTCTCACTATATATATATATATATATATATATATATATATATATATATATATATGTATATATATATAGGGAGCGTAACATGCTGTTACCGTAGGTTCACACACTCATACATATATATATAAATGTAAGCATGCATACGTAAAATTGTGTGTACATATACTTAGAAAAGTACCTACGTACATAATATATATATATATATATATATCAGTTAAAACAATTAAATAAAATACCTCTGTGTATATACATATATATATATATACTTATATGTGAGTATGTGTACATATATTTACGTAAGTTCATACTTAAATAGATATACACGTATATATGAAATATAGATATAACTAAATGCATACATAAATAGAGATACACATACACGTGTAGATATGAAATTTGGAGAATAATAGACTACCGTACACATCAAATTCAATGCTGAAGAGAATGCCGTCACATAAACGATAATATTATGTTAGTGGGATGTATTTAAAATATTAAGACTAGAAGAGAATAAAAGAAATTTACTTCGACTATGTGATAATAAATAGCAACTAGTCATATCTGTCAATGATATGAGAACCAATACTTGATATCTATATCATGTATATAAATATATATATATATGTGTGTGTGTGTGTGTGTGTGTGTGTGTGTGTGTGTGTGTGTGTGTGTGTGTGTGTGTGTGTGAGTGTGTGCACGTGTGGTGTGTGTATATATATAGGGTGTATCAGTGTAATGATATATATATATATATATATATATATATAGCGAAGGAAAAGTGGTAAGGAACCAGGTGGACCATAACGCACCAAAGCACTCAATACTTAGGGTAGTAGAGTGGGTAATAGGAGTAAGTAAGACCCCGACGGCTGAGCTCAAGCCGTTTCGACGGCTAATTCTGTACTGAATGAAAAATCAGTTCTGGTATTTAAATAGCCGAACTTGTCAAGGGGCAATTCTACTGGCAGGTTTGGCTACCTCCCCCACCAACTTACCATCGCAGAATTACTACTACCTTGTGGGATGACCAATCCTGGTGATTATCTCTTTGACCATATATGGAATTGCCCCTTGACAAGTTCGGCTATTTAAATACCAGAACTGATTTTTCATTCAGTACAGAATTAGCCGTCGAAACGGCTTGAGCTCAGCCGTCGGGGTCTTACTTACACCTATATATATATATATATATATATATATATATGGGTGTGTGTGTGTGTGTGTGTGTGTCTGTGTGTGAGTGTGTGAGCGTGTGGTGTGTATATATATATATATATATATAGGGTGTATCAATGTAATGATATATATATATATATTTATATATATCATTACACTGATACACACACATACATACACACACACACAGATGTGCACAGAATGACAGCCAGACATACAGTTATTACCTACACATATTTTACAGCTGGTTCACCTAACATTATGTTTCTGTGATAATTACAAATGCATTGTCGCTAAAAGCATTCAGTTTTGACGACATCTTGGAAACCACCGCCGTCAAAGAAACACTTAGGTCTCCTTTGACAAGCGGACATTTTACTATAAAATGAATAGCTAACATAAGCGATATACAAGTTAGTGGTTTGGGTCGTTAGAGATGCTAAAAATAGTAGTTACAGCTGTTGTCTTAGACTATTCGTCTAAATAGAGAACCCTTTCAGTAGAACGAAACGTGAACATTATGGTATTGAACGACGAAACCATAATACAGACACATACATCCATATTTTATTCATTCCACTCCTCACTGTCACCGTTGATTATATTTACCAGAGTAATGAACAGAGACTGCGCTGGGGTTAAATAACACTCTTAACAACGTTAATTTCGGCGATGAATGATCCAGTTATTCGATCAACGAAACAGTATGCTCATGAAATTAACGTGCAAGTAGCTGAGCATTCCATAGACATATTTACCTATAAAATAATTCTCAGAGGGATTCAACGTGACGGAGTGTGTGTTTTACAAGGCTGTCCTTTTCAATTACAGGAACAGTCTGTGTATATTTTAATTGTTTAAAAATTATTTTTAAATGAACATGATTTTAAAAAAAATATTTTGAAATGAACGTGATCCAACGGATCACGGGTGGCCTAGTGCTTTATAAAACTATTGTATACACTGATACTGACTATGGTAGTTATATATTTCTATAATATATACTCGTACACACGTTAGTTCCAAGTGCAATCGCGATTTGTAGTCGACATATTTGCTTGATAATAATAGTTTCTACTTTTGGCACAAGGCCAGCAATTATTCCAGTGTATTACTGGTACTTTATTTTATCGACCCTGTAGGGGTGAAAGGCAAAGTTAACCTCGGCGGGATTTGAACTCAGACCATAAAGGGCCATAACTCTTTGCTTGCAAAGCATGGCGTCAGACTCTCTACCGATACTGCCAATCCATCGCCCTTGATAATAATTGTTTCTACTTTTGACACAAGGCCAGCAATTATCCAGTTCATTACTGGTACTTTATTTTATCGACTCCGTAAGGATGAAAGGCAAAGTTAACCTCGACGGGATTTGAACTCAGACCGTAAAGGGGTGTAACTATGCTGGAAAGCATGGCGTTCGGTTATATAATGTTATATAATAATTGTTAACGGAAGACGACGAATTGTTAGTTAATAGTAAACAGCGTATTGGAAGGATTGTTAGAGAGCAGAGTTGCTAGAGTGTAGATTTGTTACGCTTACGACGAAATGTTTTGTGGTATTTGTTTCGACTCTTTACATTCTGAGTTCAAATCCAAGGGGTCTATTTAATCAAACTTCCTCTTTTACTGGTCTAGTACCTAAACTAGATATTATTATATATGCTGATTCCTCTAACTAAAGTGCTGTTAGTTCCTTATTGTTGGTCACCAAGAAACACTGATAACCAAACTAAAAGCCAAAAGGATACCTACAAAATTAAATAGAGTACCCTAGGTAAATGCAGTTCGTACTTCAAAGGAACTTACCTTTGCCTACAAGAGAAGTTTCGGAAAATTAGGGGACTAAAATCTCCCATAACTAAGGACGAGGTATTTAGATGTTGCCCACACTCATATCCCATCTTCCATCAGCTTGGTAAAATACAGGCTCAGATAGCCAACATCAGCATTTCACTATGTCGGTCTCACCCCAACACTCACATCATCCATATATAAAAACGATCTGAACTTAACACAACAAACCATAAATAATACGCACATAAATGTCACACGGGCACACAGCACAAACAAAACATTCAACATATACAAAGGCCGCCTCCGTTTAGCTCCAACTACTGCCCTCACAACACACTAAACACGACGATAATCAGCAATATGCAATATAACAGCATGAAACACAATTGCCCGCATCCATGATCTGATGACAATTCATACAAAATAACGCCCACCATCTTATCTATTTGCATACTTCGATACCCCCCCCATCTCTCTCTCTCTCTCTCTCTCTCTCTCTCTCTCTCTCTCTCTCTCTCTCTCTCTCTCTCTCTCTCTCTCTTTCTCCCTATATATATATATATATATATATATATATATATATATATATGTAGATAAATCTACCAAAAAATACGGTAGTGTCCAATCCGTATGAAGAACTCAATGTAATCCAAATATCATGAAAAGAGAAGATGTATTCAAAATGTTTTTCGATGAAAATCACAGGAAAACAGAGTCAAAATAAATTAATAAAAACAATGAATAAAAACAAAGAAACAGTTCCTTATATTAATAAATTCATCATTTTACGATCGTTTCTAGGATATATATGCGTGTGTTGGTATGTATATCATATAGATCTATGTAAACATTTTACAAACTATCAGAGGAAATATACATACCTACACATATATATGCTGTCTTCAGAAATAATTGTTTCTACTTTTTGGCACAAGGCCAGCAATCACCCAGTGCATTACTGGTACTTTATTTTATCGACCCCGTAAGGATGAAAGGCAAAGTTAACCTCGGCGGGATTTGAACTCAATGATATTTGTTTATTGAAAAAAACCAACAAAGATTTAATATAATAGGGCTGTTTGGGAACAAGTTTTGAATTGACCAATAGAAAAGTAGTAAGTGGTCAAGTTCATAGAATAGTAGTAGTAGAAATTTAATTTAGGGGTAGAGGAATGCAGACTTATGTTTTGAATAGAAAGAATACTTTGAATGAAAAGATTACTTTGGGGATGAAAAGAGGTCAAGTCGGTGAAAGGTACACGAAAATTTGATGTTATTAAAGAATAATGCTAATGTTAAAATCGAAGGAGAATAACATGTTAGTGAGAAATACCAATCTTATTTAAAACACAAGGAATTTAGATCTATAACAAGAAATTAAATTAATTTAATTGATAGGTATACTTATAGGGATAAATTTATATTAATTAATATAGATGTGATAAATAAGAGTTAGATGTTATTAAAGAATGTTGTTAAAAACGAAGGAAAACAATTTTTTGGGATAAATGTATTAGTGAGAAATAACACACTTATACACACTACAAGGAATTTAGATTCATAACAGGAAATTAAAATAGTTTATATGTATACTTATAGGTATTCATTTTAGGAAAAGAGAGCTGTAAAATGGAAATAAAATTATGAAGTTCTCAGTAGTAAAATACTAATTATATGTTAACTAAATTTAAAAAAATTAATTATAATAATTTGTAAAATATAAGTGTAAGGTGTATATTAATTAGGTTTATAATATTTGAAAGTTCTTCTAATTCTATGATTACACGATACAATTAATTCTTGACGCTTATTTAATAGGATATCCTTAGATTTCATTATTTCAAAAAGTTCCAGGGATATATCTGTTATTTTGATAAGGGGTGGCCCTTTTGAGCACACTCCAGGTCAGGTTATAATCGATATTCTTTTTTCTATAATTATTAATTATTTCAGCCAAGGATGTTATATTAGCTAATGCGGCATTTTTAAAACTATGTTTGCGGGTATTAAACCTTACTTTAAATTGGTTAGAAGTAGCACCTATATATGAATAAGTTGAGTCCTTAGTGCTAATTTTACATTTATATACTATGTTATTAATAAGACAATTTCCTTTTAATGGGCAATTTCCTTTGTTTCTACAGTTACAACCATTCGTGAATATTATATCAAGGGAGTTAGTCAAATTTGGTGTGGAATTTACGCGACTTGTTATATGTGAAGGAAATGGTGGTTTGCTGCGGTTTATTTTAGTATTATGGTTAGTTTAATGTGTTGGTGGTATATTCATATTTTTTTTTACATTTATATGCATTGTAGGCACTTATATTTTGTTGTATATTTTTGGTAGTGGAGTAGGAAAATTTGACCGTTGATCTATTTGAAATTTGATGGTATTTATGGTTTGGCGGGAAGTTTTTCTCTAGGACAGTAAAAACATTTTTGGGATATTATCTTTAATTTGTAGATTAAATGGAACATTATACCAGGTAACTCGTCTATTACGGTTTCGATGTTGTTTTTTTATATTTATACGATGTATCAGGATGTTTACTAAGAGAGTTAGTATTAGTGAATTTATTATATATAGATTTAGGTGTTTTAGTCTGATTATTAGGAATTTTGTTAGTAATGTTATTAACGTATATTGGAGTATTAGGATGAATGGTTTTTTTGAAAGTTATTATATTGTATGTGAGAAGAGGTAGAGAAATTAAGTTTTAAGTTGGTATTTTGGGGTATAGTGTGAGTGGCTTTTAGGTGTGTGTTTTTCATTTGGTGTTTATTGGTAATATTGGGTTGTATGTTTGAAGTATTATTGGTTCAAGGTATATAGACTAATTTGTTTTTGTGGCCGCTTCTAGCTAAAAGGTCGCATTTTTATCGAATACATCCTGGTTAGATGAAAAGTTAGAAATTCTGAGTGAGATATTATATGCTAGGTTTTTAAGGATAGATCTAGGGTGATTGGAATGTGAGTGTATGTAATGTAAGTTTTGGTTAGGTTTATGGTAAGGTTGGTAGATACCCGTAGATAAGTCTAAGGTTATATCAACATTCTTTAATAACATCTAACTCTTATTTATCACATCTATATTAATTAATATAAATTTATCCCTATAAGTATACCTATCAATTAAATTAATTTAATTTCTTGTTATAGATCTAAATTCCTTGTGTTTTAAATAAGATTGGTATTTCTCACTAACACATTTACCCTAAAATGTTATTCTCCTTCGATTTTAACATTAGCATTATTCTTTAATAACATCAAATTTTCGTGTACCTTTCACCGACTTGACCTCTTTTCATCCCCAAAGTAATCTTTTCATTCAAAGTATTCTTTCTATTCAAAACTTAAGTCTGCATTCATCTACTCATAAATTAAATTTCTACTACTACTATTCTATGAACTTGACCACTTACTACTTTTCTATTGGTCAATTCAAAACTTGTTCCCAAACAGACCTATTATATTAAATCATTGTTGGATTTTTTTCAATAAACAAATATCATTATTTCTGAAGACAGCATATATATGTGTAAGTATGTATATTTCCTCTGATAGTTTGTAAAATGTTTACATAGATCTATATGATATACATACCAACACACACATATATATCCTAGAAACGAACGTAAAATGATGAATTTTTTTAATATAAGGAACTGATTCTTTGTTTTTATTCATTGTTTTTTATTAATTTATATATATATATAAAGAAAAAAAGATAAAATCGAAAATGCAACTGGAGTCTTATTTAAAAAAATATATATATATTTATTTGGTTCCTTTACCGGTTTCGCAGTTTTTCTGCTTTTCAAAAGTAGAGTTGAGATGGAGGGTCTGTTGTTTATTTCACATCTGGTTGGTCTTAGAATGTTACTTGTTTTATATGGAAAAAAGTGGCTCGAAACGCCAGCTGTTTAGAGAAGTAATTTGATTGGTTGGTCAATAAGTATAATAAATTTCGCGCCAGTTCGCGTTACAAAGTTCTTCAAACAAGGGGGGGGGGGGGGGCGTTGCTCAGGTTGTTTTTTCATATATGAGTGAAGTCACGTGAATAAGCAGATCAGCTCTCGCGTCAGTTTGTTTGAATTTCTTTTTACTTTAAAAAAAGTGGCTCACGAAGGCTTTTTTTAAATAAATGTAATTTGTTTGGTTATAAATAAAATTATGACTGTCACGTGAACAAGCTCATTAAAATTCGTGCCCGTATTTAGGAATTTATTTTGTAGCCTTTTAGAGAATTTTATGACAAACAAAAGATAATGGTCAAGAGAAATGGGATGGGAGAATTGTTCTGGTTCAGTGAATATGGCTGGTTCGCTGGGGTGTCAGAATTCAGACTTTCTATTGAAATAAAGATAATAGAGATATGTATCTTTATTTGTGTGCTTGTCTGTGTGTATGTGTGTGTGTGTATAGGAAGATGATTCTATTAGTAAAAATGGGGGAGGGAGTTGTGCGTGTGTGTATATTGGTGTTATGTGTGTGTGTGTGTGTGGGGGGGGGGGAGTATATTAAGATGGAGAGAATATATACATTTTGTGTGTGTGTATGTTTGTAGGAAAGTGATTCTATTAGTAGAAATGGGGGAGGGAGTCGTGAGCCCCTTTTTTTAAGTAAAAAGAAATTCAAACAAACTGGCGCGAAAGCTGATGTCCTCATTCACGAGACTGCATGAACCAACCAAACTTCACTCATATATGAAAAAACAACCTGAGCCCCCTCCCCCTTGTTTGAAGAACTTTGTAACGCGAACTGGCACGAAATTTATTATACTTATTGACCAACCAATCAAATTACTTCTCTAAAAACCTGGCGTTTCGAGCCACTTTTTTTCCATATAAAACAGAAGTAACATTCAAAGACCAACCAGATGTGAGAAAAACCACAGACCCTCCATCTCAACTCACCTTTTGAAAAGCAGAAGAACTGCGAAACCGGTAAAGGAACCAAATAAATATATATATTTAAAAAAAAATAAGACTCCAGTTGCATTTTCGATTTCATCTTTTTTTCTTTATACTTTCACTCGTGTAGGACACGGTTATTTTTCATTTTGTAAAAAAAACCTCACTTTCTAATATATATATATATAAATAAATAAATAAATGAATATATATATATATATATATATATATATATATATATATATATATATATATATATTAGGGTAAACATTGATGCAATTCAATTCAAGCACTCAACGTACTTTTTCCACATAGGAGTGACGGAGTAAATATCGAATAAGTAAAAGCGAAAAACATCTGAAACTACTTCGCTTTTACTTACTCTCTCTCTCTCTCTCTCTCTCTCTCTCTCTCTCTCTATATATATATATATATATATATATATATATATATATATATATATATATATATATATATATATATATATATATATATATATATATAACGAAGGAAGTATGGTAAGGAACCAGGTGGACCATAACGTACCAGAGTACTTGATACTTTGGTCCAGAAATAGCTGTTGAAACGGGTTCAGCTCTGCCGTCGGCGTTCTGACTTTTTTCCTATATATATATATTAAAGAAGAGATATGTATCATAAGAAAGGAGGAGAGAGAAGAAAGTGTGATACAGTATACTAGACGCCAATAGCA
>OZ024741.1:155723337-155758337 GCA_964016885.1 Eledone cirrhosa
ACTAGTGGTTCTGGACCTTGGCAGTGGTAAAGGCGGAGCGTTTAGGTTGGTAGCCGCCTACGGCCCTTTCGGGTCAATGCGGCCGGACTTCTTCCATCGTCTGGAGACTTTTCTAGGGACGTCCCGCTCCTTGCTATTAGTGGGGGACTGGAATGGTATCCTAGATGCACGCTGGGACTACGTAGGGGCCTGCCCCGATAGAGAGGGGTGTAATAGCCTCAAAGGGTTAATCGGTCGATTTGACCTGGCCGATAGATATCGACTAGATTTTCCGACTGCGCCAACCTGGACTTGGGCAAATCGTAGCGGATCATCTAGGTCGTACCTAGATAGGTTCTTAGTTAGAATTAAGGATAAGGACTTTTTAAGTTGTCCAAAAATGCGCATGGTTGGCTATTCAGACCACAAATTAGTGACCTGCATGGTCAACCTTGACAGAACTCATAGACAGGGCCCCGGTTACTGGAAGCTCAACTTGTCCTTGCCGGCAAGTAGAGCCTACAGGAATCGGATTAGTACGTTAGTTAAGGAACGGTTGACTGGAGCGATCGTCAACAGCAGGTGGTGGGTATCTCTAAAGAGAGAGATTAGAGTAGTCTCGATAGAATTTAGTAAGGTTCTAGCTGCGGATAGGAATAGGAAGGAAAGGGAGTTAATAGATAGAGTAGAAGAGGCAATTAGAAGCGGCGACGTGGCCAGAGTGCTAGCGTCGACAACGGCTTTGAGCCAGTTTTTCGACGCGAAGCACGAAGGCTGCGTTGTCCGAAGTAAAATACGTGCTCTAGGGAACGAGGGGACCAAAGCTGTTAGCTGGGCCCGCGTGACAGAGGCCAACAGTGGAACTAAATCAACCATCCGGTCTTTGCGAGACCTGGATGGACGAGCGATTCTTGAGCCTAAGCAGATGTGTGAGGCCTTTCAAAGGCACTTTGCCCGACTGTTCGGGAGGGGCGGGGAGCCGGTTGGGAACGTGGACTTCGGTCCATACCTCGACGGCCTGCCGCGCCTCTCGGACAGGGAGGCGAAGTCCTGCGAGGAGCCGATTTCGGCCGCTGAGATAGAGGACGTGCTGAGCCAATGCGGCAAACGCAAATCCCCGGGTCTCGATGGTCTTCCTTACGAATTATATCTAGCTATGCCGGACTTGTTCCCCGATCTCCTCGAGGCGGTCTACTGCAACTGGCAACAGAACGGGAGAATTCCCTGTACTGTGACCAAGGGCGTAGTCACGCTAGTGAGGAAGGACGAGAACAAGGGGGACGAAATAAGTAACTTCAGGCCCATAACACTGCTAAATACAGAGTTACAGATTTTGGCCAAGGTGCTAGCAAAGAGGTTGGCGCTTGTCGTGGGCAACCTGGTGGGAGATGCGCAGACATGCGCTATCCCGTCCAGGTCCATCCATGACAACCTCCACCTCATGCGATACATCATAGAGAGGGTTGGGAACGAACCCGGCTTTGGTGGGGCTCTGATCAACTTGGATCAATCTAAGGCGTTCGATAGGGTCGACCATGGTTACCTGGATGCGGTGCTAGCGGCGGCAGGCTTCGGACCCGTTTTCAGGGGCTGGATCACTGCTATGCACAGCAGCCGCATCTGCTCTAGGGTCAAGGTGAACGGCTACCTCTCGGAGCCGTTCAAAATCGCGCGGTCCATCCGACAAGGGTGCCCTCTCTCCTCCCTTCTGTATGTGTTGACTCTAGAGCCACTACTGCGGAAGTTGGAGTTGTTGCAGGGCATCCCTTTGGAACCGGGATTGCGGAAAGCGGTGTCGGCCTACGCCGATGACGTGACAGTAATGGTGTCGACGGCCTCCGAAATCGAGGCGGTCGGCACCTTACTGGAGGAGTACGAAAAGTTCACAGGGGCTAAGCTGAACCGGGACAAGTCGATCGGTTTGCAACTCGGCACGTGGAGGGGCAGACCGATGCCCTCCGATGGCGTCGTCGGACGCTGGACAGAGGGCCCGGTGAAGTTGCTCGGGGTCTGGTTCGGACCGGACCTCCAGGTGGAGAAAAACTGGGCGGAGGTTACGAACAGGGTGTTTGCACTGACCCAGAAGTGGGCCAGTTGCAAACTATCCCTGAAAGGTCGGGCGGAGGTGGCGAACACCTACATAGCGTCCGTCATCTACTACCGCCTGACCGTAGTGCCCTGCCCAAGGGAAACCCTCACCAAGATGGAGCGCGCGCTCTTCCAATTCCTTTGGAAGAGGCGGGCTCCTATGGTGAGGAGATCCATCTGCTGTCAACACCCTTCGAAAGGAGGGCTGGGGATGCCGTGGCTAATGATGCGTAAACACGCATTAAGGCTACGGCACCTCTACGTATTCCTCACCGGACAACCGGTGTGGGCCTCGTTTGTGAGACGAACCTTTCCCAGACTCGTCTCACTCACCGAGCTGCAATCCTGGGTCAAGCAAAGACCGAGAAAACTGGGCGCCTGGCACACTGAGTGTGCCCAGGCGCTCACCGCCCTCTGGCAGGCGGATCCGGTTATCAGTGGAGACTCCACCGCAACATTCTATAGAGGGCTGGTACGCAGCAGGTGCGACGACGCCCTCGGAGAAGCCCTAGACATGGAGGAGGACGAACTGGCCAGCCTGTTCGGTAGGACATTCAGCCCGGGACCTATGGACAACTTCCAGAAGTCCCTGGCCTGGCAGTGCTACCGAGGGGCTTTACCCGTTCGAGAAAGGCTCTACAGACACGGGCGCCCGGGTAGGGACCCCGCCAAAAAGATCTGTCCCAGATGCGTGTGCGACGAGGAAACCGTTGCACACGCATTGGTACACTGCTCGGGCGTAGCCGATCTGTGGGGCTATGTCGAACAACTGCTGTCAAGGGTGGGACCGATCCGGTTGACCACCGAGTCTATTGTAATGATCAAGCCGCCTCCCCCCTTCAAAGATGATGCAGAGGCGGTGTTTCTGTGCGTAATAGCCATGGCGAAAGAGGTTGTATGGTGGACGCGTCTGAAAGGACTGAGGTCAGGCACCTTTCTCTCTGGCCAACAACTGGTCCGTTTCTTCCGATATCATTTCGGAAGAAGGATCAGGATGGAGAGAGAGGTGCTGCACCCCAGCCGTTTCTATGAAAGATGGGTGAAAGTGGCGAGAATGGCCCGTGTGAATGGGCCTTCACTCTACATCAGACTATAGGTGAGGAAGATGAAAGACCAAGGGAGCACCCCTTCTCTGTGCTCCTGAGGAGAAGGGTTGCACACTTTTTTCGGGGGTGTGTGCGACCCCCCAAGGCGCCTCCTCTCTATTGAGGATTTTGTTAAAAATTTTATTTTTTGTTATATCTTATTTTATTTTTATATTTTGTTATTGCCTCCTCCTTATTGAGGACGCCTTTTTGTGTAAACTCCCCCCTTTGTACTTGTCCCACTTTTGATGCCCTAGTGGCAAATAAAAGAAACATATCTATCTATCTATCTATCTATCTATCTATCTATCTATCTATCGACCTGTGGGGCTATGTAGAACGACTATTGTCGGGGGTGGGACCAATCCTGTTGACCACCGAGTCCATTGTCATGATCAAACCGCCCCCTCCTTCAAAAACGAAGGAGAGGCGGTTTGTTTTCCTTTGTGTGATAGCTATGGCGAAAGAGGTTGTATAGTGGACGAGGTTAAAAGGGCTGAGGTCAGACACCTTTCTCTCTGGCCAACAACTGATTCTTTTTTTCAAATACCACTTTGGAAGAAGAATCATGATGGAGAGAGAGGTGCTGTACCCCAGCAAGTTTTATGAAAGGTGGGTGAAAGTGGCGAGAATGGCCCGAGTGAATGGGCCTTCTCTCTATATCAGCCTGAAGGTTGAGGAAAAAGAGGAGGAGAGGAAAGGAGTACAAACTCTTCGTACTCTTGGAGATGAGGGTTGCACATTTTTTTCGGGGGTATGTGTTACCCATATGTTACCTCTATTGAGGAAAATCAACTAATTTTTAAATTACATTTGTGATAATATTTTACACGTTTTTATTGTATGTAAACTTCCCCCTTTGTATTTGTCCCCTTCTTTTGCGCCCCTGTGGTTAATAAAGAAACATATTTATCTATTTATCTTTCTCCCACTCTCTCTCCCCCCCCCTCTCTATCTCTCTCTCTCTCTCTCTCTCTCTCTCTATATATATATATATATATATATATATATCGGGGGTTACTTCCCTTGTTGGAAATAACACCTGAAACACTGGGAGCTACAAATGATAGCAGTTCAATGTTCCAGTCTACACCGGCTTAAGGCATAGAACGAAATTTCCCCGTTGACGCTGTGAATCCTTGTTCGATCATAGAATACCACAGCCTGCATGTTACGTAGGCTGGATGGATGATTTCGGTTTCATAGAAACCTATCGAACGTATTACAAAATATCGTTTGATATGCCCAGGTCAGCTGTTTAACCTGATTGTTTTTGGTATTATGAGGGTAGGACTGCCTTCCGCAACTTTCAATTTGTCAAGCTGTCTAAACCTATGTTATTACTCTAAGGCCCTACCGTATTGAGTGCTTTGCTGCTCATTCCTAATTGAAGGTCGCTTGCTTGGCCACAGCCAAAGCTTCGATTTTACTAAGCTTCCTTTCCTATCTTCGGTTTGCTTTTATCCTTCTATGTTGTTTACTTGTCCGCCCCTCGCCTTACGCGAATTCTGGTCCCAATAAATTTTTTTAGTTATTGCTCGCACCAACCTCAGGTATCTGATTTTTAATGCGATGAAATATCAATGATGATTGGAAAATCACTGACGAAGGACTATTTTTATCATATGTAACCCATGTGCAAACCACGCAGTATTCTTCTTTCTTCTCATGTTTTATATATATATAATATACATACACACACACATATACATATATATGTATATAGTTTTTCGAGTACTAATAACATTCGATTCGTTTGCAATTATGCAAACAAGCCTCAATTTTATAGCCATGTCAGTAGAATGAACACTTCATTCTTGTTGTTGTGTTGGCATGCGAACAGAACTGCAGACACTAATCATTAGAGTTCACTGTTCACCTGCCAAACTGTCAGAGCTAGTGAAAATATATGCTATTTTCAAAAATACACAGTGACTGATCGGCCTGATTTGCATATTAGTAGACTGGTTGATCAGTCAGATCTGCATATTAACAGATCCACTGATCAGCCAGATTTGCATATCAGCAGACTAGCCAGTCAGTTTCCTGTATACGAGCGATAAATGGCCGGCTTTGCCAAATTCAAATAAAAAAGTAAATTTCGCTCTACATGGCTTAATACAATAAATATAATATGAGTTTTTCGAATATTACTGACATGGCTATAAAAATGAGGCTTGTATGCATAATTGCAAAAGAATCGAATGTTATTATTAATATTCGAAAAACTCAGATTACATTCACTATATTCAGCCATGTAGAACGAAATTTTCTTTATATATATATATATATATATATATATATATATATATATATATATATATATATATATATATATATATATATATATATATATATATATATATATAATATATATATATATATATATATATTATATATATATATATACATATATACACTCTTGTATATATCCGAGGTGTGTCAGAACATTTCCAGGACTGATGTCACAACAGATTTATTTCAAACCCAAACTTCACACTAAAAGGTTTCTCCTTCAAAGAAATCCCCATGGAGTCTAATGCACTTTTCCACCCTTTTCTGTCACGCTTGCATGCACTCCTGGAAGGATTCTTCCGGGACGCTCCGCAGTTCCGTCGTCACGGCTTTTTTGATGTCGTCTACGTCTTCAAAACGGGTCGCCTCCGGGTCGTACTCGAAGATTCATGACTCATCACCGGTGATGACTGTCCCTAGCAAGTCTGGTTCGGTTTCAAGACGTCCGAGGATGTCCTGGCACACTTGCATGCGTCGACCCTTCTGGTCATCGTTCAGCAGTTTTGGCACCACCATCATCGCGCAGACTTTCCGCATGTCCAAATCTTCAGTGAGAATCTTCCAGACGCTGTTCCGATTCATGCCCAGCTCATTTGCCATCAGTCGAACAGTCAGCCGACGATCGCTACGCACCATCTGCTTGACGCGCTCAACGTTGACCTCAGTCCTGTTTGTTGAGAGCCTTCCGCTCCTGGGGTCATCTTCCACGTCATCGTGTCCTTCTTTAAACTCTCCATGCACTTGCTGCAGCAAACCCAGTCCTTCTACCGTACCAGAAACTTCAAGTTTGTTCGTTGCTCTGTGCTCTTTACTTGATGACCTGAAACAGAAGACATGTATATAAAATTTTGAAGACAAAGGTTTGATCACTGCAGAGAGCTAAGATTACAGTTACATACTCCAGGGGGATTACTTTGAAGGAGAAAACTGTTAGTGTGAAGTTTTGGTTTGAAATAAATCTTTTGTGACATCAGTCCTGGAACCTTTCTGACACACCTCGTATATATATATATATGTGAGAAAAATCACAAATGTGAAAAACCCACAAACCTTCCATCTCAATTCTACTTTTGAAAAGCAGAAGAACTGCAAAACCGGTAAAGGAACCAAATAAATATATGTTTTAAAAAAATAGACTCCAGTTGCATTTTCGATTTCATCTTTTTCCGTATACTTTCACTCGTATAGGACACCTCGTTTTTTTTTTCATTTTGTAAAATAATCTCACTTTCTAATCTACATACACACACACACACACACACACACACACACACACACACAAACACACATATATATATATATATACAGGGTGGACAAAAAGTCGCAATACATAGGAAAAATAATTACACTTTTAAGTTTCCATATATATTTCTAACGAGTTCTTTTCTACTTTTAGGAAACCTTGATATCCTACTATCGCAACTGTTGCTCCACCCTGTATATGTAAGTATACAAGGTATATGAAAGTGATCATTCGATGTTTCGAAAATGCTCAATATATAAATAGTTGCAAACAAATTTATAAAAGTTATAAAAAATGAATAACACTTCATATTCATGTATTGTATAAGTTACCGCCTGATTATACGGTCATGTGTTTAAAATATAGTCGTATTGATACACGTTGTATATATACATACATACACACATACATATATGGTGGCTGCCAACTCGTTTTCGAGTACGGCCACTACTTTATATCCATGTAGGAGAACCCCTACCGATGCGTTGAACGAGTGTGACTTTTTTGTCCAGCCAGGGACTTGAAAACTCTGGTACAAACACTACACTTGTGACAATTACTGACACATAGTGCTGGACCCATGGTACCATGTGACGACAAGTGCAGAGAGATCTCCAGATATAAAGCAATGCTTGTGCCGTGAAGCTTTTATAGTGAGCACTGCACAAAGCCAGTCCCACTCTCTTAACCAAGATGATATTTACCAAAAAGAAGAACAAGTCAACATCATTGGATACCATCAGAATTGCAGGTGTTATATCAGAGTTTTCCTTCTCCTAGAATTCTGCCTTGACAAAGGCTAAGGGGTCATCTCTCCCAGTGATTTTGGATGGCCATTGACTCTTAAGAGCTCCTTTGCCCTTTGACAGGTTTTGTGTTTAGTCCTCCAGGATGTCCAAAGTCACCCTCCTCACCAAGAAACCTTGGTGTGGTTGCCAGTTTAGTCGCCAACGACCCGACCATGACACAGGTTGTACTGGGATACATGTTACCAGTAACACCAACTGGTGGCCTGACATACATACATACATACAGTACATACATGCATACATGCATACATACATACATACATACATACATACATAGTAGTGGCTGCCAACTCGTTTTCGAGTACGGCCACTACTTTATATCCATGTAGGAGAACCCCTACCAATGCGCTGAACGAGTGTGACTCTTTAGTCCAGCCAGCGACTTGAAAACTCTGGTACAAACACTACACCTGTGACAATTATTGACACATAGTGCTGGGCCCATGGTACCATGTGACGACAAGTGCAGAGAGATCTCCAGATATAAAGCAATGCCTATGCCGTGAAGCTTTTATAGTGAGCAAAGGCACTGCACAAAGCCAGTCCCACTCTCTTAACCAAGATAATATTTACCAAAAAGAAGAACAAGTCAACATCATTGAATACCATCAGGGTTGCAGGTGTTAATCAGAGTTTTCCTTCTTCTAGAATTCTGCCTTGACAAAGGCTAAGGGGTCATCTCTCCCAGTGATTTTGGATGGCCATTGACTCTAAAGAGCTCCTTTGCCCTTTGACAGGTTTTGTTTTTAGTCCTGCAGGATGTCCAAAGTCACCCTCCTCACCAAGAAACCTTGGTGGGGTTGCCAGTTTAGTCGCCAACGACCCGACCATGGAACAGGTTGTACTGGGATACATGTTACCAGTAGCAACAACTGGTGACCTGACATACATACATACATACATACATACATACATACGTACATACATACATACATACATGGTGGCTGCCAACTCGTTTTCGAGTACGGCCACTACTTTATATCCATGTAGGAGAACCCCTACCGATGCGCTGAACGAGTGAATACATACATACATACATACATACACACACACACACACACACATACACACGCAGGCACACACACACACACACACACACACACACATATATATATATATATATATATATATATATATATATATATATATATATATATATGTGTGTGTATATATATATATATATATATATATGTGTGTGTATACAATGTTATATATATGTGAGAAAATACGTATGTATGCATGTATAAATATATAGTGAATATTTTCCCTATAAACCCGTTTAACTACATATATCTATATCTATATACACTCACTGTCTCTCTCTCTCTCTCTCTCTCTCTCTCTCTCTCTCTCACACACACTCATATATATATATATATATATATATATATATATATATACATATATATATATATATATATATATATATATATATATATATACATATATATATAAATACATATACATATATACATATACATTCTTACAGAGATTAATGCATACACACGTATAATATTTATGCATAGCTATATAGAGATACACATACTTGTGGTTATGTAATTTGGAGAATAATAGACTACCGTATAAATTCATTTCATTGCTGGAGAGAATGCCGTCACGTAAACGATAATATTATATTAGCAGAGGTTCATTTGAAATATTTGGACTAGAAGAGAATAAAAGAAATTACTTTCTCTATGTGATATCAGTTAGTTATATCTGTCAATGATATAGGAACCAGTACTTGATATCCATAAAAATAACACATACAAATAATTGAGGTGAGAGAGAGAGAGAGAGAGAGAGAGAGAGAGAGAGAGAGAGAGAGAGAAAGAGAGAGAGAGTGAGAGAGAGGGAGAGGGAGAGAAAGAGAGAGAGAGAGAGAGACTTCAACATCTGAAACTATTATATGGTAGGGAGGGTGGAAAACATAATTTGTGCACTTCTAAAGATCCAGTGCAGTTCATGCCTAACCTTTATGTGTCATCCTCCACTTTCACGTGGAAAGTTTTTTCTACCGACCTCCTGTATAATAAATATTCAAGAACGCATCAAAAATGTTTGATAAATGTTTGTTACTGGTTCGTAAACTGACTTTTATGATGTAGTAAAACATACCAAAGGGAGGTAACAAATAATGGTTTCTACCTTTGGCACAAGGCCAGCAATTATCCCAATTCATTGCTGGTACTTCATTTTATCGATCCCGTAAGGATGAAAACCAAAGTTAACCTCGGTGGGATTTGAACTCAGACCATAAAGGGACATAACTCTAGGCTTCCAAGCATGGTGACCGACCCTCTAACGATACTGCCAATCAACCCAAATAATGCTGACTCATGTGGTGCCTGCTGCAAGTACCACCGCATTAAAGAACAATTGAAAGCAAATTTTACCATTTAAAGCTGTATTTTATTAAATTTAATTATAAAGGATATACTTTAGTTTCATGGTCAAGGTTAGTTTTATGGATAGTGTTCACGAATATGTCGCTAAGGAAAATATCGCCTTTTGAAGCCATCAGAGAAGCAGATTGTGGAGTGCTTTGAAACAAAAAAATTATTGTAACAAACATTTCGACAATATGGACAACACGGCTGCTTTTTAACAACCATGGTACTTCACTATGGCACAAAAGTCTCACATAGTTATCATCAATATCAAGGCAGAATTGACGGAAAATTCGGTCAGACAAAGAATCGATTTTAGCTTGTGCATAGTTTTAATAACTAACTGTAGCACATCATGGCCCTTCGTCGATATTTTTGCCACTAAATGCTGCTGGTGAGTCACACAGTGAACTGTTAAAACAGAATGCGAAGGTTCATGATTTAAGAGAGTAGAGAATCCTATGTATCTACCTACAATATCAGGGGCTCTATCAGATGCACAGGCAACAATATTTTTTTTATCGGATGTTATGTTCATTAAAATATAGCTTCAATAAATCTAAAATAGACTTACCTTTTGAGTAAAGCAACAATTGGTTAGTCAATAGCATCTCCTCATAAGGTGGAACATTTTCATAAAAAAAACGAAAATACACCATCATCCAGCGTTGACTTCCCACAAATGTTCATTCATCAACATGTATGGAAAATTCATAACTACAGATATTATGGATGAGTTGATGTTTGATGTCGGTGGTCATTTCATTACGTCGAAAAATTGTATCATTACTAAGTGGAATTGTCTTAATAATTTTATGCATTACAGTCAAGAGAACATCTTCAATAACAGGTCAAAGTTTCTCCTATAGTGTGGGAGGTACCGGCCTTTGCAACCAGTGACGCTATGTTGTACGACACAATCGTACCGTTATCTTCCTACGTAGTTGCTTTCTAAAATTACGAGAATAACGTTTTTCACATTTTGAATGACTTCTTAAGTTGTAAGAAATATGACAATAATTTTTCCGTGTGGTCAGCAAACTTAGAATACATGGTGCTTTAAGCACGAAGGCGGAACCCTTCGATGTTTAACGTTTGGTTGCCCTTAAGACCAATACGTAATTGGTTGCTCTAAGGAGAAACAATAGATCCTTAAGACAAATAATCAATGTTGTATTGACAACAGTCTTTCTTAAATGGAGACAGTGAGGTGATTAAAATCGTACAATACTCTAAGAAAATTGTAGGAACAATAGATAACAATATTCCTGTTCAAAAGTTTATATTCTTACTTGAAGTCTATTTTCCACAAATACGAGAACACAAGAACGTTGCAATCACTTACCGATCTATATAATCTAAAAACTTAACATAGCTGTCTGTTTTTGTTTTATTATGCGCATTGAGCTGTGAACAGGTCCTCTGTTGTGATTCTCATATTTTATCTGGCACTATCGTACGTGCCTCATTGTCTACAGCATATCAGAATTCTTAAAGGTCATCGCTTGTGACAAATGTTTGTGTGATCTACCGGTGTTGGCGGCATTGGCAAGTTTACCCTGAAGTCATTTTTTTATTTTACTGGCACTGGTATAGTTGTTCTTGTTCTTCACTTATCTGATTTATATCTCCAAAAATGTTATTTCGTAAGAAGAAGCATTTGAGAACCTTTATAAAAACTATAGAAAATACCAAAATGTTCATTGTTTCTCGAGTTGTGTATCAGCTATCTAAGAATGTGACCCTGTTATTGCCTTTGAATATTTTTTGTAGCACATGATGAAATAACTTCTTTTAATATGCAAAATCCTATATAGCTCACACCAACATTTCCAGTCACCCACTATTTTATTTCAGATGCTCATCGCCGTCTGGTATGTTAAATCCCCCAGGTTGAGAAACTCTGGTTTAAACGAAAAGACTAATTCTACTGAAGCGACGATTTGGTAGTCGTTTAACAACTCTTTTTAGCAGCTCTAATGACCACAACCATTAGCTCGTATATCTCCTATGTTGGGTATTTATTTAATAGTAAAATGTCTGCTTATCAAATGAGACTTGCGTGCTTCTGTGACGTTGATGCTTTGTAATATGTCAAAACTGAATATTATTAACAATCCCGGATAAATAAATACGTTTGTAATTATAATACAAACGCAATATTAAGAGAACTATAGTAAAAACCATTCGGAATATATGTCGATTTAATCTCTCTCTCTCTCTCTCTCTCTCTCTCTCTCTCTCTCTCTCTCTCTCCCTCACTCTCTCTCTCTCTCTCTCACTCTCATTATCACTTTCCATTTCTCCTTGTATATCTGTGTAATGATATGTATGTGTTATTTTATGGATATCAAGTATTGGTTCTCATATCATTGACAGATATGACTAACTGATATCACATGGAGAAAGTAATTTCTTTTATTCTCTTCTAGTCCTAATATTTTAAATGCACCTCTGCTAACATAATATTATCGTTTACGTGACGGCATTCTCCCCAGCAATGAAATGAATTTGTACGATAGTCTATTATTCTCCAAATTACATAGTCACAAGAGTGTGTATCCCTGTATAGTTTTGCATAGATATACATATATTATAAGTGTCTATACATCATCCTCCATAAGTATGTATATGAATATAGCTGTCAAAACGGCTGAAGCGCAGCCGTCGGGGTCCTGAAACTTTTCATACATATGTACATATATATATATATATAATAATAATAATACTATTTATAGTTATGTATATAGTATAAACAACTATAAACAGGAAGGTCAGTCATTTATTAATTACCTTATTACCAGTAAGAGAAATAGCTCAATTTATGAACATAAGTTGTTTTACAGAGTAGTTAAATAGATAAATTATACAATTATTAAGGTTGTGTTCAAATCATTTAATAACTGACAATCGTTTCTTCCAAACTCTCGTTTGGAGTGATCGGAGCATTATCAATGTTAGCACATATATTCACATATATTCACATATATTCAACCGAACAATAATATAGATACATATAAATTGATGTTGTGAGCAACAGTTTCGTATTTACAGGGTGGAATGGATGTGACATATATTTTACGAGAATTGTACAATAATTGTACAAACATTCAAGTTCAAATTCAAATTAAAATCAAAATTAAATTACAATCAAAATCAAAAGCACAGAGTGGAATACATGCGACAGTTAAAACAAGGGAATAGGCCAAATATTAAAGAGGCATTGAGGAAGTAGTTTTGAGAAAGGAAGAGTGCAATAACAATTCATATGCAGGCGTGTGTATAGTGCGACTGCATAAGACGTATACATGAGCAGGAGACAAGCAAAGCTATTATGCATATATAGATGAATAAATACTGCAGTTAAAGCAAATATGATAATGTATGAGAGTCTATGGTTTATGTTGAATGTTGATGGTGTTCGAATTAATGTGTGTTGAGAAACATACAGTTTTTGCAAACTTTTCCATGACATAATACATTAACATATTTGCTTTAACTGTATTTATTCATCTATATATGCATAATAGCTTTGCTTGTCTCCTTCTCATGTATATGACTTACACAGTCGCTCTATGCACACGCCTACATATGAATTGTTATTGCACTCTTCCTTTCTAAAAACTACTTCCTCAATGCCTCTTTAATATTTGGACTATTCCCTTGTTTTAACTGTTACATGTATTCCACTCCGTGCTTTTGATTTTGATTGTAATTTAATTTTGATTTTAATTTTAATTTGAACTTGAATTCCACCCTGTAAATACGAAACTGTTGCTCACAACATCAATTTATATGTATGTATATTATTGTTCAGTGGAATAGGAGTTAATTATATGTGCAAACATTGATAATGCTCCGATGAATCCAAACGAGAATTTGGAAGAAACGATTGTCAGCTATTAAATGATTTGAACACAACTTTGATAATTGTATAATTAATTAATTTATATATATATATATATATATATATATATATATATATGTGTGTGTGTGTGTGTGTGTGTGTGTGTGTGTGTGTGTGTGTGTGTGTGCGTGTGTGCGTGTGTGTGTGTGTGTGTGTGTGTGTGTGTGTGTGTGTGTGTGTGTGTGCGTGTGTGTGTGTCTGTGTGTGAGTGAGTGTATATAAATATATATATATGGTTAAACAGGGTTATAGGGAAAATATTCACTATATATTCATACATGTATACATACTTATATTCTCATATATGACATTGTATACACACATACATGTGTGCGTGTGTGTGTATGTGTGTGTATACAGCGTGTATAAAAAAGGCTATATTTTAAAACACATGACCATATAACCAGGCGGTAACTTATACTATACATGAATATGAAGTGTTATTCATTTTTTATAACTTTTATACATTTTTATGCAATCATTTATATATTGAGCATTTACGAAACATCGAATGATCCATTTTTACCTTGTATACTTACATATACAGGGTGGAGCAACAGTTGCGATAGTAGGATATCAAGGTTTCTGTAAATTAGAAAAGAACTCGTTAAAAAATATATAATTATGGAAACTTAAAAGTGTAATTATGTTTCCTATGCATTGCGACTTTTTGCCCACCCTGTATGTATATATATATATATATATATATATATATATATATATATATATATATATATATATAGGCGTGTGTGTTTATGTGTGTGTGTGTGTGTGTGTGTGTGTGTTTGCGGCGTGTGTGTGTGTATACGGAGTGGATAAAAACTCGTAATACATAGGAAAAATATTTGCATTTTTAAGTTTTCATAAGTTTCACACTGAGCTGTTACACAGAACGCAATGCCTGTTGAAAAAGACGTTCGATCTTAGGATACAGTACTGAACCATGTGATTCCAGTTCCTCGGAGGACTAACAGCCCACCCAGGAGTTCGACATATCGATGGATTGACAGAGTGGAACACATTTCAACACCATGTTTACCTGTACTTTCTACATTAATTCGTGCTGCCTGATGAGGTAACAGCCAATAATAGCTGTCACTGAAATATATATAGCAGAGAATTTAAAATAAACGAAGCCAAATTTAATATGTTTGACTTACTTATTTTACATTACTCCGGAGTGAACAAACCAACATGCGTACTTCGTCGAGTGCTCCACACTGTATACTGAGGTGTCAGTAAACAACCAACAGATGTGCAAAAAAAAAAATATATATATATATATATTAAAATACAAATATTAATAATATAGATGTTCTTTTGATCAATTAAATTTTATTATACATATTTCAGAGGTACAACAGTACGTTCTCATCAGAGAAAATATAATGATGCATGACATACTCTGAGATGTTAAATGGTTAAGATTTAATCAAGGTAGTGATTAACCTAAGAGAAAGCTCAACATTTATACCCTAATAATGAGAAAATGCGAAAATGTAACAAATTCATAACAAGCTACTATTCTTCCATAACACCTAACCTTCTAAATAAGGCTCTTTCATATGCTTATAAGCATAATGATCTAACCACGGATGAAATTGATATCATACTAACATCCAGAATAACTCTTATTAACTTCAACAATAAATATTGGACCCGCTCAGATAGAGATAGAAACTTTGGTATCACTATGGGGGCATCCAATTCTGCGCAAATCACAGATCTTCTGGGAATTCTCATATTAAATATGATAAATAGAAAACTGCCGGAGATTACCGGTGGTTTATATAGGGACGACATTTTATTTACGGTGGTCAAACACAACAATATAGAACTAAATAGAGTAAAGAAAAGTATAATAGAATTCTTTAAAATGTATGACGTTAAGTTAGAAGTAGAAAATGGTACCAAAATAGTTAATTTCCTAGACGTTACGTTTAACTTAAACACTGGCTTTTATTACCCTTTTCATAAGCCCAATAAAAACTTAAACTATGTTAGTAACCATTCCAATCACCCTAAATCTGTAAAAAAAGCTATAGTAAATAGTGTACAAAAACGCATTAATAAAACATCAGCCAATAAAGCTATATTTGACGAAAATGCTGAATACTACAACAACGCGTGAGAATAATATAGAATATGTAGATAATAATAATCCAAGTCTTAATCCTGATGAAAATAATAACATATATAAACGAAACTCTAATAATTATAATTCAAACACCCATACGCCAAACAAATTGAGGAAAAGAACTAGAACTAAATCAGTCATATGGTTCGCCCCCCCCCCCCCCTGCTTCGGTTGCTGTTAGAACACCAATTGCAAAATTATTCTTTAATGTTTTTGACACCTCTTTCCTTACTCAACATAAATACCATTCCATTTTTAATAGACACAGCATTAAATTGTCGTATTCTACATCTATGAATATGGCTCAAAACATTGCTAAATTAAACACTAAAATTCTAAAACAGAATCAGCATAATGATCTTAATAATAGCGTTAACATAAATGATACTAAACCAAAATGTAATTGTAGAAATAAAACTGATTGCCCTCTGCAAAATAATTGTCTAGATAGTAATTTGGTTTATAAATGCACCGTAAAAACTGATCACAACACATACAACTACATAGGATCAACTTCTTCTACATTTAAAGCCAGATTTGCGAACCATAAATGCTCATTTTCGAACTCCAAGAGGAAATCATCCACCTCTTTATCACATCTCATATGGTCATTAAAAGAGAGGAATTTAAAATACTCCATTCTTTGGACTAAACTTCGGAATTGTGGAGTTTACCGCAACTCAAGTATATCAAGTAACTGCGCCCTGGAGACCCTGTGATTATTAATAACTATGAGACCCTAATTAACAAAAAAGTGAATTATTCTCTAATTGCCTTCATAAAGCTACGTCTACATTCCAAGCCTCCCATAAGACCAGAAAAAACCCCACTAAATCACTAAACTTGGTTTTAAGACGTAAATAATCAACAGTTGAAAACCTTAATGTCCTTTAATATTGCTTTATCTTATAACTATCTATAGAAGAAATAACGCTCGAATGAATGACACTTGTTCAATAACACGCTGACACGTTGATATACATAACATAATATTATTTATTTTGAACTATGAATAATTCATGCCTTTACACTCTTTTATATATATGTATGTATTTAACTTTAGCATGTTTGAATCTATTATTTTATTTTCGTTATCATTTACCAAAAGTATACTGGCTCATTAATACTTAGTATATCTCTCTATACCTAATTTTCACTCTTGCAAATATGTGTATCTGTATAATAACATAATCATATTATTAGTTACATATATTTTAGCTTTTGTTTTCTTTGCATATATATCTATAGTGTTTAATAACATAATTACCGTTTTGGTTTAACGCTATATATAGTTTGTGCAAATATAGATATATTGTACAATAGCATATTTATTATTTAGAGTTTATTCCTCTCATGAAGGTAGAACTTATATAGAGATTTAATATAATATAACAAATATTAATTTATTACCATAATTCCACATACACATGCACACACACACAAACAAACACACACATATATATATATATATATATATATATATATATATATATATATATATTTATTTATTAAAGTAACAGATTAAAGATTAAGCAAAGAATCGCTGCTTTCACCCTTAACGGGATCTTCTGAAACTGACAAAGTCAATCTGTAAACGCAGAAGTGAATATTTCAAAAAACGTTGCAACCGGAGGAAGACAGGAAGACGATACTTTGGTTCGTGGAAACGTTCCCTGGCAAAGAACGGGAAAAACGAATAAAATACGTCATTATTTGGAGCGGTGAAAATCAATTACACGCAAAGACAGAACCACGTTTATGGTATGAAAGAAGTCGTAGACTAATATTCTCTTAGGTGGTTCATAGAGACGTTCTCTGGCAATGAACGGAAAAAACGAAGATAATACGTCATATGTGGAGCGTGGAGAACAATTGCACGCAAAGACAAAACCACGTAAATGGTATAACTGAAGTCTTAGACTAAAATTCTTACTAGGAAACCGAATGGTTCTCCGCTTCAGAGTTAAGAATAAAGTAAATAAAATACAGATGTAATTGAAATTAAATAAATACATACACGCATCCAAATACGTACATACACAAGCATACGCGAAACACTCGCCATAGGTATACAAATACACGCACATATAAATATGTGTATGTGTGTGCGTGTATATAAATAATTAAATAAACCTATATAAATAAATAAATACGTATATAACAAGCGCACACACATACCTACATGTAAATACACAAATGTTCGGAGACGTACGTCAACCAAAACACGAAGTACACATATACACACACCCTACATACGTACGAACCAACATACTCGCACATACGCAAAATTCACGTATTCACATAACCAAAAGCATATGTACCAGAATATATAAAATATACGCCATAACATATACAATCAAATATACGTATTTGCTCTAGGATTCTTATATATTTGATATATATTTATCCTTATCGAGCCCTCTTTGAATTTTAGTCTTCAAAATTATTATTATTACTATATATATATATATATATATATATATATATATATATATATATATATATATATATAAGTGGCTGAAAACTCTGCGTTAATCATTACACTAACTACTTAACAATACATGTTTAGATATTTCTAACAATAATTACTTCATAAGCTTTACATACCGAAAATGTTGACAATCTTATAGGCAATTTTCGTTAAAGATTACATTTAAGTAAATATTCAACAGTGTACATTTTCCTTTCGCTGGCCAAATAAATCCTTTAAATTTTGTCTTCATAAAATTCAGAATTTTAGAAATGTTAACACATTTATAGAATTTATAAAATTAATAAATATAAATAACCATCAACTTTAAAAAAACTTAAAATTTTGATTCTTCACCCTTAAAATAACATAAATTAAATATTTTGAAACTTAACCGTTTAGCCTTTAAGCGACAAAAAAAATGTTTCTGCATATATTTATCCCCTTTATCTCCCCCTCTCTTTAAATCTCCTATCAGTTGCCTTCATAAACTGTTATAGTTCAAGAGACGTTTTCCTAGATAATCCCAATTTGTAGTATCCCACATTTTAAAATCTCTATAGCTGCTACATTAAGAAACGTTTTTGTTACTCATACATCCTCTATTGAATTTATTACGTTTTCGCATTTTCTCATTATTAGGGTATAAATGTTGAGCTTTCTCTTAGGTTAATCACTACCTTGATTAAATCTTAACCATTTAACATCTCAGAGTATGTCATGTATCATTATATTTTGTCTGATGAGGACGTACTGTTGTACCTCTGAAATATGTATAATAAAATTTAATTGATCAAAAGAACATCTATTTTATTAATATTTGTATTTTAATATTAATAACTCTTGAAAATTATTTTTAACTGTAGAGTGCTTCCAATCTACAGTAAAACTCATTCTTTGATGTACGCATTGAATCTTGTTTAACTCTTTAATATATATATATATATAAGATGTGTGCTAGCAGCAGTAGTGTATGGCACTATTTCAGCCATGTAGAGCGATAACTATTTGTTAGTTATTATATATATATATATATATATATATTGAGTATATGTTGGTTGTTTACCGACACCTCAGTCTACATATTGGAGCACTCGACGAAGTACGCAGTTTGGTTTGTTTACTCCGGAGTAATGTAAAATAATTAAGTCAAATATGTAAAATTTGGCTTCGTTTATTATAAATTATAGATATACTACTATATATATTTCGGTGACAGCCATCATTGGCTGTGTTCTCTTCAGGCAGTCAGAATTGGTGTGGGAAAGACAGGTACACATGTTGTTGAAGTGTGTTTTACTCCGTCAATATATCGATATGTCCAGCTCCTGGTTGTGTTGTTATTCTTCTGAGGAACTGGAATCATATGATTCCGGTTACTACATAGGCATGCACCCAGATTTAAGGATGAGAACCCGGCAGATGTTTTCATCTCTAATGATGTTAACTCATTGAATCTAGTTGTACAGGTTACTGCCTCAGTTTGATTTCATACAAAGGTTATACACCTTTCTCTTCTTCCTCGACATGCAGATGGGAACATCTAATGAAGGTTTTAGACGGTATGAAAAGAGCACTAACAATGATGTATATGTGAAACACACAATTGGTCAGCAAGGGCTGTAGCCCTCGTACATGGGCGTGGCTACATTTAAAACATACTCCAAGATATTGCGAGTTATTAGGAACAAACACCTGTAACAAATATAAAGCAGGCAAAGGGGACTGTCTGCAAATTGCTCTGATGGCTAAGATCTAGAATCTAATTGGTGTACAATTCAACAGAGCAAACAAAAATTTTCAAGGATTTGAAGTTGACAGGAATAACATGATTCATCTAACTGATTCTCTAGAAAGGTTTCTAAAATCCTTTCGGGATAGGTATTAAATGTTAAAAATGAAAGCCAAGAACTTTTGAGCCAGAGCAACAAGAGGTGGTCGAACATGACAATGCAAATCCAACACAAGTCTCAGAGGAAAGTGTACGTACCTCAGGAGACGAACTCAGATTCATAACTTTTAATGCATTAATATCATTTTAGATCAGTTAATTGTTGCCTTACAACAATGCAGGTTAGCTGATGAATTAATGCATAAGTTCAAAGCCATAATGAAATTGTGTAGTTTATCTGATGCAGAGATAAGAACTGAAACTGAGAAATGTATCTCTGCCCCGTGAGTTTTAGTTGTGGAGATACAAGAAATTATCCATTTTGCTGCCTTTCCCAAGCACAGGTTAGGTCATGGCTCAGGCCACCTGAAAAGGCATTGTTACATGATGAATGACTTGTTCATACCTTTCCAGGTGTTGATGTAGTTCTAAAATATATTTGAGTTTCATAGTTTGTGAGATCATTCAGCAAATTAACACTCATACAGATTTAAATGAGAATCATGATAACCCACAAAATCCTAAAAGCTCTCTGCCTACAGGATGTAGAGAGCAGTGTTCTGAAAATGATACTGTTTGAGGAGTTCATTCAAGATTTTTAAGATTTTCGAAAGACTTTTTGTCGGTATTGTAGTGATACATATCACTATAAGTTGGCATAACTTACTGTACTTAGTTTAGATAACGCTGTGTGTTGATAGATGCATTTCATCTTGTTACAGTGGATTTGATACGTTTTGGTCTAAGCTAAAATCTCTGTGGTAGCCTTGTCACTAACATGTCAGTACATTTATATGTAATATTTAACATTTACCTATTGCGTATATATTATGTATATTCTCATTTAACTTTCATGTATTAATATCTATTTCCATGTTACATTTATGGATTTACATTTATGTATTACTAATGGGTTTTTAGCATTTAGCATTTGTTTGTATGTATATTTTATGTTATATTGTCAGCTAGATGACGTGTTGTTGAATCGGTAAATTCATATAACTACATCCGTCTCGACTTGCCAATTAAATGAGTTTTTCCATTTTTTTTTTTTGTTTTCAACTAATTTGGTCTCCGGTCGAAAAGTAACGATAAAATAGGTGTGAAGTCATGTACAATATATATATGCGTTTGCCGTACGCGCATACACACACACACACACACACACACACACACACACAGACACACACACACACACACAGAGACACACACACACACACATACACACACACACATATATGAAGGTAGTTAAGGCTTTATTTATGTCTATCCGGAATGAATGTTTAAACAAGAACGCTGCTTACCAGAGAGATTGACTAAGCGGTATGTCTTGAATCGTATAGCATAGATATCCAAGCAGGCGATTATGGTATATGTAAAATATCATAGAGTAGATTAATATAAGAAAGTGTTGCACCAAGAAAAAAAAGTCGTCGGCGTGAAGAGATTATGCATTTATAATAACCACAGAAACATGTTTCTGTGTCTATTATAAATTATCTACATACGCTGACTGAAATATATATTGTTCAATCATATGCAATATTTAAATATTTACTACATTTCACCAGAAAGGCTATACTAGTGGAATTCAACTATTCACTACGAGGTAGAATTCAGTACTGAGATTTTTGTTTAAGAAAATGTAAACAAGTTAAAAATAGTATGATATACACTAAGTTAATGTGAGAGTAGAGAGAAGTGGGGGTGGCGTAAAGAGTTTAACACTATCAATCCGTGTGCTGTGATTTGGAACAATTATTCTTTGACCATTGTTATAGGTGAAAGTTTTGATGTTTACCATATATAGGAGTAGAGAATTTATGAATAGAGGGACAGAGAAAGATAAGGTAGAGATTAAGAGTAGACTAGAGTGTATAAGGTGGAAAGGAATTAAGAAAATGGGATTGTTTTGAATACTACTGAATCCATTGGGCGAGAAAAGTTCAAATGCCACAGTAAATGTACCAAATAGGATAGAGTAAAACATAGCTCACTATGTCTATCAACGACGGGAACTCTTTTCCCGTAACACTCAGCTATCCACCGCTGACCACCGAACAGGTCCCTGAAATCTTTGTCTTGTATAGTATGAACAGCACATTTTTCTTCATGGATCTCCCTGTTCACCTGTTGCACACTCACAGCGCATGGTGTTCTCGTACTACCAAACGGTACCTCGTCATCACTCACTGTAACGCCTCCTAAGCAGCCAATCCTATCCATTCCCATTGCCACATCAATTCCATCCACCACGTTGTCGATCACGATCAGCCGCAGCCTTATTTTCATTCCTCGTGCCACCACCTTCACCTCACTCCATCTAATCTCCCTACAGCCGACTGTCTTTACACTACTCATCCCGCTCCTCTTTTTGACCAACTTCGAAATCACTAAGATCGTTTTGTAGCTCGTGTCAACATGGGCTAGTGACAACTTCCACCTGCACAAGAAGCACCTCTACGGGTAGCGACTGCAAGAACACCTCTACTCGCTTCTGAGCGTAGCTACCGGCTCAGTAAATCCCCTTTGACCGTTCCCTGTTCGTAATTGTTGGCGATGTGGCCTACCCGCATACACAAGTAGCACATTATTTCAGGATTCGGCTACTTGTATTCAAAGACCTTTGAATGCCGGCGGTCGAGCGTTCATGGGGGTTCTTCTCCCGTTCCTTTTGTCGATCGTCGATCGTCGCCGACCGCTTTGGGCTTCCGTGGCTGCTAACGCTGCAACGTTCTGCTCAACGCCTCGTGTCACTACGAGGGTCTGTGTGATTAGCTGACTCATGGCTATTTTGTTGTTGCCCGACAACTGTTGGAGCCTCACCGAATTTCATCGGACAAACCGTTCACGAGGATCATTCGTGCGGTTCTTTCTAGATTCTCTCTTGTGAAAATTTTCACCGCGAACATGTTCAGCTGCTCTCCCATCGATTTCGCACTCAAGCGGACATTGACCTACCTGGTGCAGATCCTGGCCGAGATCGAACATCAGACCCCGAGCAAGATGGCTGGATAACATACATGAGCTCGATTGGTCTGCTTGGGTATCCAGCCGGATCAGTTGGAGTTGGTTGCTTTTGACATGAGCCGCTGGAAGGAGTGTTTGAAGACTCTGCTCCCACAATCCTCTGAAGAAGAAGAAGAAGAAGAAGAAGAAGAAGAAGAAGAAGAAGAAGAAGAAGAAGAAGAAGAAGAAGAAGAAGAAGAAGAAGAAGAAGAAGAAGAAGAAGAAGAAGAAGAAGAAGTTGTAGTAGTATTAGTGCTCTCTCCAGAGATGCATCAATGGACTCCTAAATCAAACTAAGGATACAAGAAGCATTCAGTAGATTTGAGGGACAAATCTGGTAGGTCAGAGCCATCTCGACATGCCCTAAGATAAGTCCTGATTGCTATCTTGTACGCTTCTGAGGCTTCGTTCTCAGGCCGGCAGCATGTCAAGATATTAAATGGATTCCATAAAAATGCCTAAGGCGTATCTCGAACATTAACTTGCAGTTATTTACAGCTCACACCGATATTCTATAGAGGGCCAATACTTGCACTGGAGAGGACATTTAAGCTGGATGTGGTATGAGATTGACTAAGCAAATTTGGTGTGGAGTGCTAACTCTTGAAAAAGGCCCAGACAACCACAAGAAGCGATTCAGGAATGTTGTTGAATGCAACCCTAAGAGTCTTAGAAATAGTGTCGAGGCAGAGAGAAGATCTGGCTGAAGATGGTTGTAATCACTTTGAGGTCAAACGAATTGAACATTCAGTGTTTAAAAGAGTCTTTAGGAAAGCTGATGTAGGCTCTGCCGCGGTGGAGGATGTCTGTAACTTCTCCGGAAAGGATTTTCCTTTTAGTGCTCAGGTTGCTAGTAATTTAAGAGGTCACAGCAATCAGCTGTTTGCGGCCGATTATGTGGATGTCCTCTCTGAAAGGCCAGTGACGTATTCATGTCAGATATCAACATCGGATTCTAAAGTTGTTCTAAATTATATAAAGATGGGGTAGAACACTCACACACACACACACAAACACACACACATGAATCTGTCTGTCTCTCTCTCTCTCTCTATATATATATATATATATATTTATATATATATATATGTATATATATATATATATAAGTATTAAGTTGTTAAACAATATTCGATGATTATGTCAATAAATGAGTTTTACAGTAGATTGGAAGCGCTCAACGGAGATAAAAAAATTATTTTCAGTTATTAATATTAAAATATAAGTATTAATAAAATAGATGTTCTTTTGATCAATTACATTTTATTATACATATTTCGGATGTACAACAGTACGTCCTCATCAGACAAAATATAATGATACATGACATACCCTGAGATGGTAAATTATTAAGATTTAATCAAGGTTGTGATTACCTGATAGAAAATTTTACTTATATATCTGTGTGAGATTGCGAAAACGTAATGAATTCATTAGAGAATGTGTGAGTAAGAAAAAACGTTGCATACTTAAAGTGTTCTAAAATTTTAAATTGTATGATACTACAAAATATCTAGGGAAACGTTTCATGAATCATAACAGCCAGTGACAGCCACTGGAAAAAGATTTATAAGGAGGGAAAGATAAAGTGTGGTTTTTTTTTTCGAAAGTTAAACGGTTAGAATTTGAAAATATTTAATTCACATTACTATTATAAATTAAATATTTTCAAATTCTAACCGTTTAATTTTCGAAACAAAAACTCCAGACTTTATCTTTCCCCCCTTATAAATCTTTTTCCAGTGGCTATCACTGGCTGTTATGATTCATTAGACGTTTCCCTAGATATTTTGTAGTATCATACAATTTAAAATTTTAGAACACTTTAAGTATGCAACGTTTTTTCTTACTCACACATTCTCTAATGAATTCATTACGTTTTTGCACTCTCACACATATATTATATAGGTAAAATTTTCTATCGGGTAATCACTATCTTCATTAAATCTAAACCATTTAACATCTCAGGGTATGTCATGTATCATTATATTTTGTCTGATGAGGACGTACTGTTCTCTGTTGTACATCCGAAATATGTATAACAGAATGTAATTGATCAAAAGAACATCTATTTTATTAATACTTATTTTTTAATATATATATATATATATATATATATATTCAGGTTTGAGGTTCACCACTGTATAGAGCTGGTCTATTCCGTATGGTCAATCGTAATGCAATAATATAGAGAGTACTCAACGTAAGACAGTTCAACCTTCTTTGTTTTTGTAGTTGGTGGTGCTATTACGGAGTTAAATATTATAATGAAATGACAGGATGCTGGATTTGTGTAAATCCTTGAAAGGTTTATTATACTATGATCATTTCAATGACCGGGTTCCGTGTGAATCCGGTGATATCATCAGGTATTCGAAATATAATACGTGAATGTAATAGATAAAATCCATGGGGCTGAAAATCGAGGACCCGAGGGCGACCGCTATTCTGTTCCTTCAGCTTCAGCCGGTCGCCCTGGAGTGACGTGGCTAAAGTTTATAGTATGCTACTACCGGTCAGATAAACGAGAACAGAAAGGGATGGGAACATAAGTTAACGTCGATCTCATGACACAAGGTAAAAGAAAGAAAGAAAGGAAGGAGAGAGAAGGGGGAAGACAGAAGAGAAGAAGCCAGGTTTAATGTCAGCTAAAAGAAGAAAGGCAACTACTACCGGTCAGATATAGGCAAGCAAGAGGGGAAGGAAGATAAGTCTGCGGGAGGAAGACAGGAAGAGGGAAGAAGAGAAGGAAGAGAAGAGAGAAGTAGAAAAGTAAGGGTTGATGGCTACAAGAAGGAAGATAGAAAGAAAGAGGAAGAGAGGTCGATATTAATGTCAAACCACAGTCAGGCCAGGAGTGGCGCGAGAAAATTTTCACAGGGACCCGCATCTTAGCAGAGGTGAATATATTTGTTTCTACTTTAGGCACAAGGCCAGCAATTAACCAGTTCATTACTGGTACTTCATTTCATCGACCCCGTAAGGATGAAAGGCAAAGTCAACCTCGGCGGGATTTGAACTCAGATCGTAAAGGGACGAAACTATGCTGGAAAGCAGGTGAATATATTGGGAGTCAGTGTGTTACAGTGTTTAGACTTCTAGGATGAAGTTAAACAAATTAATAATCAATATTCAATATTAAAGAGGTTAGAGAATTTAAAGTTCAACAGTTTAACATTTTATTATATAATAGTTCCGATTTGTTCTGTAATTTAAAGGTACTATGTGGCGGTTAAAACACCGGCCGCGCCCCATGGCGAATTAAGCTACGCCGAGTATTTTCATTTACCGAAAGAAGGGGAAATTTATTTTTCCAAGCACTCCAGGTGAGCTCGTTCGCCAGGGAGCTGGTCGCGCCGCCATTAAAACCCTACCAACAGTCCGACAGAAAGTTGGAACTTTAAAATTTTGCTTAGAGAAGTAGAAGAGTAATGGTTGATGGCTACAAGAAGGAAGATAGAAAGAGAGAGGAAGGAAGGTCGATATTAATGTCACACCACAGTCGGGCCAGGAGTAGCGCGAGAAAATTTTCACAGGGACCCGCATCTTAGCAGAGGTGAATATATTGGGGGTCAGTGTGTTACAATGTTTAGACTTATAGGATGAAGTTAAAAACTTAATAATCAATATTCCATATTAAAGAGGTTAGAAAATTTAAAGTTCAACAGTTTAACACTTTCAGGTTGATATATCTAATAGTTCCGATTTGTTCTGTAATTTAAAGGTACTATGTGGCGGTTAAAACACCGGCCGGGCCCCATGGCGAATTAAGCTACGCCGAGTATTTTCATTTACCGAAAGAAGGGGAAATTTATTTTTCCAAGCACTCAAGGTGAGCTCGTTCGCCAGGGAGCTGGTCGCGCCGCCACTAAAACCCACCCAACAGTCCGACAGAAAGTTGGAACCTTAGAATTTTGCTTGACTCTATCGGATGAAGTTGAAAGAATTCAGAATAACATTATAAATCTAAGGAGTAAGAAGATTGAGAATTGAACAAACAGAAAATTGAAGATTAAACATTTAAATAACTTCTATGAGGTTTTGGGTTGCGGGGTTTAATTAAATAGAGTCTTTTATGAAGAAACGTTAATTGTATTATGTAGATCTGTAATTTATCCTAGTGGGATGTAGAGTACGGGATATAGTCGTGTAATGTTTAATTTTTGTTCTCAGGAGGAGACATTCTAGAGTCGTGTGCTAATGGGTACAGGTCCCAATGTGAGGAGTAGAAATACATGGATACAAAGAAGTGGAATACGTGGAAGAGCCCATTGGTACAGCAGAGGTATAAATACATAAACATATCAATATATAGGTATAAACATGTAAATAAACCAACAAGAGTGGTGTTGGAGTAAGATGGAGAAATCAAGACATATTAGAATTACAATATAGTTCAGGTTGCAGTATTTATGTTCCGGGGGTGGGGGGGGGGGGGCAATCCTGTGTCGTGTGCTAAGGGTACACGCGAGTAAAAGTCCGAATAAGGGAAGTAAAAAGTACATGGATGTATAGAGGTAGAGTACGTGGAAAGGCATTAATACAGCAAACAAAGATGTGAAGATATAGATAAAAAAACAATAGTCGTTGTCTAGTAAATGTAGAGTTCAAGACACAGGAGAAATACAATATAGTTCAGGTTGCAGTATTTATGTTCCCAGGGGGAGATATTCCAGTGACGTGTGCTAAGGGTACACGCGAGTAAAAGTCCGAATAAGGGAAGTAGAAAGTACATCTTTGTTTGCTGTATTAATGCCTTTCCACGTACTCTACCTCTATACATCCACGTACTTTTTACTTCCCCTATTCGGACTTTTACTCGCGTGCACCCTTAGCACACGACATAGGATTGCCCCCCCCCCCCCGGGAACATAAATACTGCAACCTGAACTATATTGTAATTCTCCTATGTCTTGATTTCTCCATCTTACTCCAACACCACTCTTGTTGGTTTATTTACATGTTTATACCTATATATTGATATGTTTATATATTTATACCTCTGCTGTACCAATGGGCTCTTCCACGTATTTCACTTCTATGTATCCATGTATTTCTACTCCTCACATAGGGACCTGTACCCATTAGCACACGACACTAGAATGTCTCCTCCTGAGAACAAAAATTAAACATTACACGACTATATCCCGTACTCTACATCCCACTCGGATAAATTACAGATCTACATAATACAATTACGTTTCTTCATAAAAGACTCTCCTAACCCAAAACCTCATAGAAGTTATTTGAATGTTTAATCTTCAATTTTCTGTTTGTTCAATTCTCAATCTTCTTACTCCTTAGTTTTATAATGTTATTCTGAATTCTTTCAACTTCATCCGATAGAGTTAAGCAAAATTCTAATGTTCCAACTTTCTGTCGGACTGTTGGTTGGGTTTTAGCGGCGACGCGACCAGCTCCCTGGCGAACGAGCTCACCCTTCTTTCGGTAAATGAAAATACTCGGCGTAGCTTAATTCGCCATGGGGCCCGGGGCGCGGCCGGTGTTTTAACCGCCACATAGTACCTTTAAATTACAGAACAAATCGGAACTATTAGATAATAAAATGTTAAACTGTTGAACTTTAAATTCTCTAACCTCTTTAATATTGAATATTGATTATTAATTTTTTTAACTTCATCCTAGAAGTCTAAACACTGTAACACACTGACTCCCAATATATTCACCTCTGCTAAGATGCGGGTCCCTGTGAACATTTTCTCGCGCCACTCCTGGCCTGACTGTGGTCTGACATTAATATCGACCTCTCTTCCTCTTTCTTTCTATCTTCCTTCTTGTAGCCATCAACCCTTACTTTTTTACTTCTCTCTTCTCCCCTCTTCCTGTCTTCCTCCCGCAGACTTATCTTCCTTCCCCTCTTGCTTGCCTATATCTGACCGGTAGTAGTTGCCTTTCTTCTTTTAACTGACATTAAACCTGGCTTCTCTACTTCTTTCTTCCCCCTTCTCTCTTCTTCCTTTCTTTCTTTCTTTTACCTTGTGTCATGAGATCGACGTTAACTTATGTTCTCATCCCTTTCTGTTCTCGTTTATCTGACCGGCAGTAGCATACTATAAACTTTAGCCACGTCACTCCAGGGTGACCGTCTGAAGTTGAAGGAACAGAATAGCGGTCGCCCTCGGGTCCTCGATTTTCAGCCCCATGGATTTTATCTATTACATTCACGTATTATATTTCGAATACCTGATGATATCACCGGATTCAGACGGAACCCGGTCATTGAAATGATCATAGTATAATAAACCTTTCAAGGATTTACACAAATCCAGCCTCCTGTCATTCCATTATAATGTTTAACTCCGTAATAGCACCACCAACTACAAAAACAAAGACGGTTGAACTGCCTTACGTTGAGTACTCTCTATATTATTGCATTACGATTGACCATACGGAATAGACCAGCTCTATACAGTGGTGAACCTCAAACCTGAATAAATAATGCTCCTGAAATGTTGCGCACTTCAAAATGTAATAATGAACAGCGGCATGGGACTGAATATATCTAACCACAATTCGAACTTTGGCTACCCGGTGTTTTCGCCTGGCCCATTGCTACTCCCCTCTCAGAATATCCGAACTTCGACGAAACTCCACGGATTAGACCACAACATGTATTGTACTGCACTGTATTAACTAAATCGCTACCCTATACTTCTGGGCATGTATAACTCACACTGAACTCCCAGACTCGAACACACACACTGTTTCCACATCTATATGCATTATCTGACTGCAACTTGAATTACATTGTATTTCTCCTGTGCCTTGAACTCTTCATTTAATAGACAACGACTCTTGTTTGTTTATTTATATCTTTACATCTTTATTTGCTGTATTAATGCTACTCCACGTATTCTACGTCTATACATCCATGTACTTTCTACTTCCCTTATTCGGACTTTTACTCGCGTGTACCCTTAGCACACGTCACTGGAATATCTCCCCCTGGGAACATAAATACCGCAACCTGAACTATATTGTATTTCTCCTGTGTCTTGAACTCTACATTTACTAGACAACGACTATTGTTTGTTTATCTATATCTTCACATCTTTGTTTGCTGTATTAATGCCTTTCCACGCACTCTACCTCTATACATCCATGTACTTTTTACTTACCTTATTCGGACTTTTACTCGCGTGCACCCTTAGCACACGACACAGGATTGCCCCCCCCCCCGGAATATAAATACTGCAACCTGAACTATATTGTAATTCTCCTATGTCTTGATTTCTCCATCTTACTCCAACACCACTCTTGTTGGTTTATTTACATGTTTATACCTATATATTGATATGTTTATATATTTATACCTTTGCTGTACCAATGTGCTCTCCCACGTATTCCACTTCTATGTATCCATGTATTTCTACTCCTCACATTGGGACCTGTACCCATTAGCACACGACACTAGAATGTCTCCTCCTGAGAACAAAAATTAAACATTACACGACTATATCCCGTACTCTACATCCCACTAGGATAAATTACAGATCTACATAATACAATTAACGTTTCTTCATAAAAGACTCTATTTAATTAAACCCCGCAACCCCAAACCTCATAGAAGTTATTTGAATGTTTAATCTTTAATTTTCTGTTAGTTCAATTCTCAATCTTCTTACTCCTTAGTTTTATAATGTTATTCTGAATTCTTTCAACTTCATCCGATAGAGTTAAGCAAAATTCTAAGGTTCCAACTTTCTGTCGGACTGTTGGGTGGGTTTTAGCGGCGGCGCGACCAGCTCCCTGGCGAACGAGCTCACCTTGAGTGCTTACAAAATAAATTTCCCCTTCTTTCGGTAAATGAAAATACTCGGCGTGGCTTAATTCGCTATGGGGCCCGGGGCGCGGCCGGTGTTTTAACCGCCACATAGTACCTTTAAATTATAGAACAAATCGGAACTATTAGATATATCAACCTGAAAGTGTTAAACTGTTGAACTTTAAATTTTCTAACCTCTTTAATATGGAACATTGATTATTAATTTTTTAACTTCATCCTATAAGTCTAAACATTGTAACACACTGACCCCCAATATATTCACCTCTGCTAAGATGCGGGTCCCTGTGAAAATTTTCTCGCGCCACTCCTGGCCCGACTGTGGTGTGACATTAATATCGACCTCTCTTTCTTTCTTTCTATCTTCCTTCTTGTAGCCATCAATCCTTACTTTTCTACTTCTCTCTTCTCTTCCTTCTCTTCTCCCCTCTTCCTGTCTTCCTCACGCAGACTTATCTTCCTTCCCCCTCTTGCTTGCCTATATCTGACCGGTAGTAGTTGCCTTTCTTCTTTTAGCAGACATTAAACCTGGCTTCACTTCTTCTTTCTTCCCCCTTCTCTCTCCTTCCTTTCTTTCTTTCTTTTACCTTGTGTCATGAGATCGACGTTAACTTATGTTGCCATCCCTTTCTGTTCTCGTTTATCTGACCGGTAGTAGCATACTATAAACTTTAGCCACGTCACTCCAGGGCGACCGGCTGAAGTTGAAGTAACAGAATAGCGGTCGCCCTCGGGTCCTCGATTTTCAGCCCCATGGATTTTATCTATTACATTCACATATTATATTTCGAATACCTGATGATATTACAGGATTCATACGGAACCCAGTCATTAAAATGATCATAGTATAATAAACCTTTCAAGGATTTACACAAATCCAGCCTCCTGTCATTTCCTTATAATATATATATATATATATATATATATATATATATATATATATATATATATATATTGTTATACTTGGGGAGGGTCATATTTGTGTAATATTGCCAGAATTAATAACAGAACACACTCATTGTTTGGTTGGTTTTCGCTTCTCGCTGTCTTTTATATCGGTAATCTAACTTACTCGGTCCTCAATGTTGCCATTGACTGACCGACGGTCAAAAATAATACAGATACAATATAGACACAAACACATATATATAGTTTATCATAAATCTTTCGTTGCACATCTGCAACATCGTCAGTGGTGTTATATTTTCCTCCTGTTGTGTTGTATGTCTACGCCATTTTTTATTCAGTCTGTCTATATATTTCTTTATTTATTTGCTTGTTTGTTTATTTTATTTTGTCTTCTTTGCGCATGCGTTTGCATGTGTGTATAGTGTTATGTTTGCTGTGTGATGGGTAACTAGTGTGTGTTTATGTGCTTGTTGTTATTGTGCTTGTGTATATATTTATTTATCTTATTTTATTAACTTATTTATACTTCTCTTAGGTCAGTGTTGTTTGTTTGGGTGTTGTTGTTATTCCATTCATTCTCTCTGTTTAGCTTTGGTCTTCTAATTTCTATTTCATTGGCCTCTCTGATTTGCCTATCTGCTGGGTCATTTCTATGTTTAGATATTATTCTAATTTCTATGTTGTCTATGTTACCGTCATGTTGTTGTCTAGCATGTTCGTATAGTACTGACCCGTTTTTTCGTCCTTTTAGTTCCCCCCAGTGTTGGTCTATCCTTTCACCTTTGCTACGAGCTGTCTCACCTATGTATGTTGTTGTCGTGTTTCTGCAAGTACCCTCTGTACATCTTATGCTATAGACTACGTTTCTAGTTTTACAGTTTATCCGGGGGTTCACCTTACATATGATACATTTCCTACATCCATTAACATTGATTTTGCTGTGAAAAGATGTGTGGAGATGATCATTGAGAGTGAGGTGGAGTTCTGCGACGTCGACACAGACGAACTGGGCCTCCTACTTAGACTTACCTACGACACTGACTACCTAGACAGCCATCACCTTAGATGTTTCTGCCCTAGTAGACCTATAAGAGGTAGACCCCCCACCATAACCTCAATGGCAAAAAAGACTCCTATGGGAAGGTGGATTGGGTGGACCAAAGCTATACGGATCCCCCAAAACAATGATCAGGTAAGAAAAATGGTCGCACATGCAATAGGGGCTAGTATCAAAACTACACTAGAGGGCCACATATTTAAGTTCAATGAGAAAATCTACACCCAAAATGAGGGAGCAGCCATCGGCGTCAGCATAGCTGGTGATGTTGCCAACCTTTTCATGGTATGGTGGGAAAGGAGACTTAAAGATCTCCTTAATGAAAGCTCCATAGACCTCATCATGTACTCTCGTTATGTAGACGATATCAATATAGTTATAAGAACACCCCCACTAGAGAGCACTAACAAGTTTGATTTAGAACGTAGCACGATGGAAAGCATCCAGCAGATAGCTAATTCCATACACCAGAGTATAACTGTAACTACCGACTTCCCTTCCAAACACGCTAACAATAGACTACCTGTATTAGACACAGAACTCTGGATTAACACTATAGACGAGAGAGCCCAAATTCTCCACTCACACTATGCTAAACCCATGGCCTCCAAATATCTGATACTCAAAAACTCAGCAATGTCCAGTAGTGCTAATTTTAATATTCTGATCGCAGATTTGGTACGAGTGATGAAGAATGTGTCCCGCATGTGCGACCCAACAGAAATGGAAAGACACATCCAACACTTCATCAACCGCATGCAGTTCTCTGGCTACAACCAAAGAGACAGAGTCAGAGTATACGAAGGAGCCATGGAAAAGTATAAGACCCTCATAGAACTGGACATGAAAGGAATTTGCCCATTATACAGGAGCAAATCATGGAATAGCTTAGATAGGGCTAGACATAAGATAGGGAAAGCCACATCATGGTACGACAACCAGAGATACCAGAGATACCAGAGTGTCATGTTTGTGGACGCCACCCCTGGAGGGAAATTAGCTAACCAGTGTAGAAAGGCCCCGAGAAAGACCCACTTAAAAATAAAGGCGGTAGAAAAGCCAGGAACCACCATAAAATCCCTGATCAGCAAAACCTACCGTTTTAAGAAAACCCACTGTACTAATAGGAAATGTATCATATGTAAGGTGAACCCCCGGATAAACTGTAAAACTAGAAACGTAGTCTATAGCATAAGATGTATAGAGGGTACTTGCAGAAACACGACAACAACATACATAGGTGAGACAGCTCGTAGCATAGGTGAAAGGATAGACCAACACTGGGGGGAACTAAAAGGACGAAAAAACGGGTCAGTACTATACGAACATGCTAGACAACAACATGACGGTATATATATATACCGTCATGATTATATATATATATATATATATATATATATATATATATATATATATATATATATATATATATATTTATATATATATATATGTATATATATATATGTGTGATTGTGGGTGTGTGTGTATAAATATTTATATATAAATATTTATATATATATATATATATATATATATATATATATATATATATATATATATATATATATATATATATATATATATATAATGTGGGTAATATTAAATATTATCCAATTACAAGTATGAGAATAGCTCGATGTAAAATAACAAATATAATACAGAATCGTTATAAATAACCATCAAAGAGTGTTTAATAATATTTATTTACTAACGATCGTTTCATCCAATCGCAAAACCGGATGTATCGCTGTATAAATCAAAAGTTAGTAGACAGATAACTCTCAAAGCTTTCTTCCCATATGCAGTATCCCCAGAATGCTCTCTGACAAAGTTACCTGTGTATTAACTTTTGATTTTTACTCTGATGGATCCGGTCTCGCACTTAGATAAAACGATCGTTAGTAATTAAATATTATTAAACACTGTT
>OZ024741.1:155760837-155763337 GCA_964016885.1 Eledone cirrhosa
CAACATGCTGGGGTATCGGCTTGAAGGGACTCAGTCGTTTATAACATCTCGAATGATTGCTGAAGAAGCGCACACAGTAATCCTAAAGGTACACACACACACGCGTATATCAACTCAAAAGTTACTGGAGTAAATATTCAATGATATTAAATAAATGGAAACTAAATTCATAAAACCATATTTATTTTATTATATATATTTCAAGGGTACCAAAACTTTGGTACGCTTTTCTCAGATAAAATACAAAGTTTGTTTTATAAATAGAGACATACCCATGAAAATTCTACCTTATTGGTGGGATATTCTCTGGATATTCTCTGGATATTCTCCAGAGAATATCCAACCGATAAGTTAGAATTTTCATGGGTATGTCTCTATTTATAAAACAAACTTTGTATTTTATCTGAGGAAAGCGTACCAATGTTTTGGTACCCTTGAAATATATATAATAAAATAAAATATAGTTTCCATTTATTTAATATCATTGTATATATATATATATATATATATATATATATATATATATATATATATATATATTATATATATATAACCAAATATTAATATGGTTCATTGATTACTCAATGAATATAGTTTTACAATAGATTAAAAGCACTCTACAATAAAGTTTTCTGGAGTTATTAATATTATTCAGTATATTAATAAATGAAGATATTCACATAATCAAAATATATGTTTTATTATATATATTTCGAAGGTACTGTGCTGTTTTTTCAGTACGTCCTCGTCAGATAAAATACATGGAGTTATTATTCCTCAATAACTCCTAACCTACTAAATAAGGTGCTTTCATATGCATATAAACACACGGATCTATCTAGTGACGAGATTAATATTATTTTAACGGCAAGGCGAACCTTGATCGATTTTAATAATGATTTTTAGACTAGATCTGATGGGCAAAACAACTTTGACATTACTATGGGGTCGTCCGATTCGGCGCAAGTTATCGATCTTTTGAGAACGTTCATCCTTAATTTGATAAACAGAAAACTGCTGGAGATTACCGGTGGTTTATATAGAGACGACATATTATTTCCTGTAGTTAGGCATAATAATAGCGAATTAAATAGAGTAAAGAAAGTAATTATAGAATTCTTTAAAAATTATGACCTGAAATTAGAAGTAGAAAATAACAATAAAATAGTTAATTTTTTAGATGTAACTCTTAATTTAAACTCAGGCCTGTATTACCCTTTCCATAAACTCAATGAAAACTTAAATTATGTTAGCTTTTACTCTAATCATCCTAAAGTGTTAAAAATGCAATAGTCAATAGTGTCCAACAACGAATATCCAGACAATCTGCTAATAGATCCATATTTAATAGTAAGGCTGTATATTATAATGAAGCGTTACATAAAACAGGATATAAAATAATATTGAATACGTAGAAAACAATAATATTAATTATAAACACAGTATTCATAATAATAAAAATAGAACTGACTGTAAAAGCAACAACTTGAGGAATAAATCGGGGAAAAAACTAAGGACTAGATCTATAATTTGGTATGCTCCGCCAGCATCTTTAGCTATTAAAACACCCTTAGCACATTTATTTTTTAAAGCCTTGGATAAATGTTTCCCTAGATCACATATCTATCTTCAATAGACACACAGTTAAACTCTCTTATTCAACAACTATGAATATTGCTCAAAATATTGCAACAATAGTAAAATTCTTAATTTGAATCAGCATATAATTAGCGATAATAAAAATAATAATAATAATACATTAGTTAATGTGAGTAACAATAACAATAGTTTAAATATGAATAATAGTAGAACACCTAGAAATAATAATGATAATATGAATAGTTTATGTTATAGAAATAACATTGAATTGAATTGTAACTGCAGAAGGAAATCTGAATGCCCTTTACAAAATAATTGCCTTGACAAGAATCTAGTGTATAAATGTACCATTAAGACAAATAATAATTGTTTCTACTTTAGGCACAAGGCCAGCAATTACCCAGTGCATTACTGGTACTTTATTTTATCGACCCCGTAAGGATGAAAGGCAAAGTCAACCTCGGCGGGATTTGAACTCAGATCATAAAGGGACGTAACTATGCTGGAAAGCATGGCGTCCAACCCTCTACCAATACTGCCAATACACCACCTCATTAAGACAAATAATAATAATACTTATAACTACATTGGTGCCACTTCATCGAACTTTAAGTTTCGCTTTTCCAATCATAAACACCCGTTTTCTAATCCAGTTGAAACATTTTCTACATCACTATCACAATTAATATGGTCTTTGAAAGAGAAAAATATTAAATACTCAATTTCTTGGAGTAAATTAAAGAATTCTGATTCCTACCGTAACGGTTCCATTTCACCAAATTGCCATCTTTGCAATTTAGAGACTCTATTAATAAGTACAAATTATGTTAATTTAATTGATAAGAAGAAAGAATTATTTGGAAGCTGTCTACATAAGTCTGGAAGAACCTTTCAAGCATTA
>OZ024741.1:155768337-155775837 GCA_964016885.1 Eledone cirrhosa
TTTGTGCATAGTATATGAACAATTCTAGGTGCTCCCACCTAGAATAGTAACCTCTAGGAGATGGTTCATCTTCTGCCTGACTGTAAAACGTGTATCATTGCATAGACGTGGTTGTTCCACGTTTCTCAAAAGGATGATGGAAGTTCCAATCTTTTATATTATATGTAGATATAGATATAGATAATTAATATAAAAGATGTCCGTCAATGTAAAAAAGGTCCCTATTTACTTGAAATGGTTTATACAAATTAATATGGATATGGATAACATGCTTATCTATAAGTGGTCAGCTATAATAATAAAACAACAAATTATATGACACAAAAATTTATTCACTAATTTCCAGGCTCTTAGCCACTGAGTAATAGACAGTCAATAATTCCCAGAGTTCAACTCGGGGAGGTGGCGGATCCTTCTACTTCGAAAATAGAATCATTTTTCAATATTACTCTAGCCCTGGCCGGCCATAGGCACCAAACGTTTTGCCAGACTCACTATATGATGAGGTTTTATTACCACCGCTATCAGAAGCGATAAATTTGAAGGCAATTTCTACCAATATTTGTTGGTTTTTATTGCTCATTATCGACAATAAATGACATTGAACAGAAATGATAACTCTGTCAAAGTTCACAATACTGATCAAAGGACACCAATGTCCGAATCATTTACGTCGCTTATTGATAGCATTAAAGATATGCATACATCAGCTCAAAGCTTCATTATAGACAATATTCAGGGTTGTTCCTCTGTTAGTGGTATCAATTGCAAATTTTACACCATCAGGATCGCACACTCGAGATGCAGCAACATACAGTTGCCCATGGCTGAATGCTGGATCATTCAACTAGACACCGACTCGCTTGAAAGTCTGTCTCTGTGCCTTGTTGACAGTCATGGAGAAGGCCAAATTGACGGGAAACTGTCTCCTTTGCCAAATAAATGACAGCATATCTTCACTTGGTCTCAGCATGAACCTCGGAATGAGAACCGATTCCTCTCTGCCTGGGAGTTTAGCTTCTAAAACTCTTCCGTTAATCAATCTCTCAACAATCAATCTGGTACCATTGCAAAGACCCATTTTATGATTGATATTTCTAAGCAATATAATTGGCATACCCTTTTTCAACCTCAAAATATGTGGGGGGGATCCGGGTATTTGAAGTGAATTCAAATACTCAGTCGGAACATCCATATTGTTCTGCTGATTAAGCTCCATTGCATCCGTACTGACGGTCAACCATTCCTCTCCAGGAAATATTCCGGCTACTTGTGAATTTATTTCATCGACCGTTGCATTCGTATGAGTTAGAATAACGCGTTCCGATATCCAGGAGATGCCAAAAAGCATTCAAATTAGGGAACACCCAGTCAATCATTGCTTGGCGGTCCAGTGGCATGACCAAATGGTCTGGGATTCTTACAGTCTGATTATCACCAACGTGTGGCAATTCATCGTTTCCCAACTGCATCAACCATCGGCCGTTTTTCTTAGCCTCTTCATTTTGCCCGAACATACGAAGTCGCATATTATCGTGTAATCGCAAAACTCTGAAATGGCGCCACAACGGGGACTTTTTCAGACATGCATCGACAATTTGCGCTCTTTGAGAATTCCTAACAATTGGTAGCACCTGTCTGAAATCACCACCAAGAACGAGTCTTCCCACCGAATGGCAGGTCACTACCACAGATATCTCTCAAACTTCTGTCCAATGCCTCCAGCAAATATCTGTGTGCCATTGAAGTCTCGTCCCAAATAATCAGAGACGTATTGCGTATAAGGCCCGCGAGTTCACTTTGTCCTGTAATGTTACAGCCACTCTACTCATCCGGAGCCAATGGAGCCTTGACGCATGAGTGGAAGGTCCTTTCCCCACTCAGCAAAGTGGAAGCGATCCCACTGGTGGCCACAGGGAGAGCAATCTTCCTCTGAGCTCTGACTGCCCATAACATAGTGTTGAAACAGAATGTCTTTCCGGTGCCTCCTGGAGCATCTATGAAAGCACAAAGTTGCTCATTAGTGGAAATCGAGTGGAGAACGCCATCGACTAATTCTCTCTGAGATTGGGTCAACATTGGCATACGTTCATCCACAATACGTTGCTGTTCCAGTAGATCAAACTGGAATAGTTCCCTCCGATCGAGTGGCAATCGTCTAAGCTGCAATCTCATGTTCAATGCTAAGACACGTTGCCGCATTTCTTCATCAGGAATTGGCAAATTGAAATCTGTTAAACATTTGAAATGAACTTCAAGCAGTTGCTCATCATCGACCTGAAGATGATGCCTAAAATCATCAACCATAATTCCCCAATGGCGTTCAAATAACTCTCTTGGATCGGCAGGATTGCAGAATCCTATAATCGTGACAAACAACTGCCTTATTTGAGCTGCCATCTGTGTGGTTCCTGCAGCTTCCATGGCGTTATCCCATTCAGCGTCATCTTGAAGGAATCCCAAATGCTGACACACAGCCTGGTATGTTTCATATTCCACGGCATTGATTGTTTTCAAATCAGCGAAGCTCTGTTTATCTCTCGAAAAATGACTATGCAACATAATTCGGATATAAAACACATCACCAGATGCTGGATGGACATTACAAACCCATCCAATAGTCATGAATCTCAACTTTTGTGTTCTATCATTCCATTTCTTTCCATTCTTATCCCACGTATAGTGCGAAGGGAAATCGCAGAAGAGCTGCCTTTGACCCGGGTTCAAAGTATGTTCCCTATTATGCTTGAACCACTCAGTCAATTCCGTCTTAGGAGGTGGTGCGTTAGCAATTCTTTCGACAGCTCTTCTAGTGTCCTGAAAACAGAGCATTTGCCTATTCTCTAAGTGAACCGTCAGTTTCTGAACGCTGGGTTTGCGTTCATTGAGATCAAAGTCGAACAATCTCCAGCAAGCGTCGCTCGATCCAATCGAGCGAACATCCTGGAACCTGCCAACTTCATCTCCTTGGTTCGCTTCCTCATTCCTGACATTGATCATTGCTCGATCATGACCTTTGGTAAACATATTTGAATAGATATTTGCAAGCTTTCACTGCGCTATAAATTTCCACATTAATATGACAACGATATTTCATAATCAAATATGGATTGTATGACACAACCCATTGATTTGTAACCTGTCGACCGTTTACATTTTCAACCAAACCGCCATCGGCAGGCGACCGTATTCTGTATGAGGGATGAGCACCCCCATCGTTCCAGGAAGTGTTCGTGACAAAAGATTTCGGAAAGTGCTTACTGCATTGGCCATTTTTCATGCAAGGCGCTTTCTGATTTGCTACTCCGCATTGGTTGTGCACCATTGACTTTTGCCACCAAGTTGCGTAGTGCCTCATTCTCCGGCAGTTCAGCACACACAATGCTGTCGACATCCTCAGCACATCTCAATTTGCAATCTTTATGTAAAATGATCAGAAAATGTGCATGTAGCAATCCTCTTTTTTGGAATTCAATTACGTATGTAAAAGCAACTATACCTCCAAAGATTCCCTCTTTTTCTACATCATCCATTATCTTTTTCAGATATCCTTTGAATACTCTTGCCACAATATCAGGACGGTCCTTTGGCTGTTGTCCTGGCCAAAGTGCATCCTTAATATCAGTCCATTCCGGATTGCATGTAACCGTTATAAACAAATCTGACTTTCCAAACTTTCTAACAATAGACATTGCATCCTGATAGCGAATGTTCATATATCTCGAGCCGCCGATGAACGACCAAGGCAAAATGATGCGTCGACCAATTTGCTTGTAATTGGCATTATCGGCTGTTATCGCATCCTGTATATTATTATACAATTCAGCTCTGATATGTTGCTGATGTGTAGCTATATAATTTAGCCTTTGATTTTCGATCTTTGCGAATGCCATACAACAGTATTCCTGGAACAATCTGCTGGCTTGAAATAGCGCATTTCTCTGTTGATTCCTGTCGTTCAAATGGAACGCGTAAAAGTCGCGAATCGAATTATTGTGTCTATTGCCACCTCCCTGTTGATGCTCATTCTCATGATCATCTAAATGAACAGATATGTTCCATCCATTTTCACCTTTTGGGAATAAAAGAACATAATGCAATGGATCGTATGCCCTATTTGACTCATTGATAGTCTTGAGACCACCATCTCTGCGATTGAGGACGATATCTCTCGATCCAGGCTTATCGTCCATCAACACAGCAACTTCACGAAATCCTTCAGGGGCATTATATCGCCGTTCGTGTTGATTCCTTGGCACTGCGTCAGCCTTAATCACCAATGTTTGCTGCGGAACATTTTGCAGTTCAGCCACCAACATGAAATCCATAACATAAGGATTACACTGTCTAAGCCATGATTGCAAATCACGGATCAAATCACTTAACATTTGCCGTTCAAGTTCAGTTATATTTCCCGGCAACTTCATCCAACCGATCCTGATATCCTCCTCCGATTCACTATAATCTGGATCGTTAACGTAAATTTGAGCGAATCGAGGCCTCTCTCCTGGGGTAACTTCTAAATTACCGATACACTGATACAAACGGCCTTGAATGACTACATTCGGTTGCCATCCTCCACTCTCAAACATCTCACTAACTCTCTGCGATGCTAAAGCTAATGAATTGTTAATTTGCCGCGAATATTTGCGCAGTAATCTACCTCGGTCTCCTTGATCACCCCACACACCTAGTATTTTAAACTCCGGTGACTTCTCATCATTCGGCATTCGCAAGGGTTCTAGTTGAACTCCACCTTTATGACAGCACATTGTGGTCCACGTCTTTTCGTACCTCCAAAGCAATGCTCCACAATGTCGACACTCTGCTCGTCCACCAATCTGAAAATGATACGGTTGCCATGATCCATTTTTAATATCATCCGTTCGCCTTCTAGCCTCTTTACTGGAATGCGGAGCACTTTGGCGACACATTCTCTGAACTTCTGTATTGCGCTGGCGCTGTTCAGCCAGCTCCTCTTCATCCATCGCAGCACGCCGTTGCTGCTGAATTCTGGCCATCTGCTGATGATGCTCAGCCAGTTCATCTTCAACCATCGCAGCACGCCGTCGCTGTTTGGCTCCAGTGTTTCGTTGGCGTTCTTCAGCCAGCTCATCTTCCTTCGTTCCGATGGCGCTGGTCGGCCCGTTTTCTTCATTGCTGGCTGAACGCCGTCGCCGCTGTAGTTCACTGTTTGATAAAGTCGAATTGCTTTTATTATCAGTATTCATTTCGAGCAATTGTCAAAAAATGTAACAATAATAAATATAAAAGATGTCCGTCTATGTAAAGAAAGGTCCCTATTTACTCCCTTCACAACTCTGTGTATGTTAGAATGACAGACAGGCACACAGACAGATAAACTGCGTGGCCATTGTGGAACGCCACACACATACACGCATGGAAACGCGCACACGCACGCAAACTTACACACGCACACACTCACATATGTTGATAGTTTTTATTTTTGTGGAAAGCTGCACGCACGCATACACACATAAACATACGCGCACGTACATACACACGCATACATATTAATAGTTATTGCTTTCCTTCCCCTCTTATTTCCACACACTTCACACACACACAAGTCTCTACACTGACACATATACATAGTGTATAAAAAATGACACAATAATAAATATGTTAACAGTTATTGAACACAGCGTTCACACTCTCCCCTCTCACTCCCTCAATGGCATTATGCATATTAATATAAGTTTGTCGTCGTTGAGCTGGGTGGAGTCGTTTGAAACCTATGAACCAATGATAATCGAGAATTATGACACACGGAATACTGACGTTCTTGAAATTAATAAATATATATATATATGTTTGTTGGTTCACCACTGGATAGAACTGGTCCTTCCGTATGGTCAACCTCGATGTAATATTAGAGAGAGCACTCGACCTAATGCAACTCACCCGTCTTCGTTTGTGTTGTTGGTTGTGCGTGTACGGAGTTAGTTATTATAAAATAACAGTAGGCTGGACTGGTGTAATTCCTTAAAGGTTTATTATACTATGAACATTTCAATGACCGGTTTCAGTATGAATTCGGTGACATCATCAGGTATTCGAAATTTAACAAAGGAATATAATCCATGGAGCTGAAAAGGCAGATTGACACGAAGGCGGCCACCCATTTAGCAGTTTCTAGTTCGGTCGGCCGCCCTCAAGTGACGACTACCAATTCTTCTTATGCCTTTCTGGTGAAGGGGCATAATCTTATAGTGCACTACTACCACTCCGTCAGGGACAGAGGCTAGCGGTGGGATCAGGTTACATTGAAGTTTGTCAGGAGTGCTAAAAAGTGTTAAGAAATATATTTTTTCAAAATACATATATATCTTTAACAAAGCTATATATAGTGGGCGCCTATACATTATATTTTTCGTTGTAGGATCAGAAATTACGATTACCGATTAGAAATGTAAAATTTATGCTCAGAATTAAAAGATATCATTTAAGATGAGATTAGAAAAGAAAGAGGTTTAAATTTGGGAGATTTAGTTAAAGAATTTACAGAAGGAGGCGTTTATGAAAAGGTTAATTGTATTATTGATAGTCACGATAAAGTTTCAGGGTAGAATATAAAGTCAGGACTAAGCCCATGTTTGGCGGTCAGTAACCAGCGACGTTGCGGACTCTCAGCCCACTTGGGGCCCAATGACGTGTCAACCGTTCCGAGTATTTTCGTCTACCGAAAGAAAGGGAAATTTATTTTTCCAAGCACTCCAGGAATGTTAACTATCTCAGGCACCGGGGGTGCTAGCAGGAAGCCCGCCACCGTCGGCTGATCATCGTGTATACCAAACGTTTCTTAGTTATTCACACTGGTGGGGGACTTAGTTAAAAGGATAGTAGAATGAGGCATGATACATTTTAAAGTTAAGCGTAGAATTCAAAAATACTGTTTGGCGGTCAATAACCGGTGGGACGGCGGATTCCAAGCCCGCACAGGGCCCAAGGACGTAACAGCCGTTCCGAATATTTTCGTTTACCGAAAGATGGGGAAATTTATTTTTCCAACCACTCTAGGAAGGCTGATCGACTCGAGCGCCTGGCGTGCGATCGGGAAAGTCGCCACATCAGTCGGATCATCGCGTGTACCAAACGATTATTAGTTATTCACACTCGTGATGTCAAGTTTATCAGTGGCAAAATCTAATGAAATGGGTAAGAATACTATATTTAGTCCCCAATTAGCCCGGGTTATACTGTATGTAGTGTGATTCCTGAGTGGGTGTGGGGAGTGATTAAAGATAAACATATATAAAGGGTACAGAGAATAATATTCTAGGGTCGTGTGCTAATTTTAGGTACCAGATGAGTATATAAGGAGAGTAAAGTGAATAAATACATAAATAAATAAAATGCAGTCATGCCCAGGGTGGTAATTGTGGGAGTAAAAATGGAAGTAAATAAAAACATATCGAAGGAATCAAAATACAGAAGAAATAAAATACAGATCAAGGTGTAACAAATAAACAATAGATA
>OZ024741.1:155778337-155798337 GCA_964016885.1 Eledone cirrhosa
TTCGTGGATGATCGTTTGTCCGGGTACCTAAAGGTCGACTGATGGTTCAGGAAGCGTTTCTTACATCAGCCCTCTGCCATGCCCACATAGGATTTGATCTCCTGTGGTTGATTTGGTCGGTTGGAAGTGACCACATGTCTGGAAACACCTCTTACATAACTACAAAGCTCCGGGTTGAATAACAACAACATTCTAATTTTCTTACCAACTCGAACTACTTTTCGGACTTTCGCAGTTATCTCCCTTACACCTTTCGCCCGTGACATTGTATCGCTTGGGTGACGTGACCGTTTCTGCGCATGCGCGTTCATGGGGTTATACTTCCTATTCCGTATAACCATGACCAGTCCGAGCGAAAATCCGGTAAGGTGAGACAATTGTTCTCAGTATGGTGAACTAACTGTTGTGTTACCACTTCTACCTAACCCGCCCCATGGACTGAGTGTTCTACCACTACGGATATTACCTTCAAGTGTTCTACCTCTATATATACATATTTATATTTGGCTATACTTATATATATATATATATATATATATATATATATATATATATATATATATATATATATATATATATATATATATAGATTTACAGGTGTGGTAGAACTGGGCGACATGACCGCCCCCCAATAATATTTTTCTGCCCAAAATACCGAAACACACATCTATATGTATATGCGCTACAATTATGAACATGTTATGTAGAGATAGATGGGAGATACAGATACAGAAAGGGGGAGAGTTCCGTGTAGTAGATATTGAAAGAGGGAGAGTTTGATGTAAATTGATATAAAGAGGGGTTTTGAAGAGAAGTCCATGTAGTTGATATAGAGAGGGGTGAGTGTGGTATTACTTGATATAGAAAGGGAGATTTGAAGAGAGTTTCATGTAACAGGTATAGAGAGGGGGGAGGTTGGTGTTAATTGATATAGACAAGGGGATAGGAAGATATTGCTGTATGGTTGACGTAGAGACGGGTGGTGGTGGTAATGAATAGAGTAAGAGGATAGTTAGAGATAGGTTTTGATAGATATAGATAGGGGGAAAATATTTTAGTGATAGATGGAGTGAGAGGGAATGAAAGAAAGAGTGTTGTAATACAGATATAGAGAGAGGAATTGTTTGGTGGTAATTGATATATAGAGGGGGATTGAGAGAGAGAGTATCGTGTAGTAGATATAGAGGGGTGTAGATTTCAATGCTTGTAGATATATTGAGGGGTTTGGGAGTGATGAATATTGCTAAATATAGAGAATGTGTGATGGATAGAGAGAGAATGATTGCTAGAGAGTGTGGTAGAGATGGCGAGGTGGAGAGTTTGGAGATGATCGATATTAAAAGGGGGATTGGGAGAATATTTTGAATGTTTGATACAGAGAAGGGAAAAAGTTGGTGATTATAGACATAGAGAAAAATAATGGGATAGTGCCGTGTAGTAGACATGGAGAGGGTCCCAAATAATAGGATGGGTGAGATTAAGGGATGGGGCTTGGACAATCGGTAATTGTATACTTCACGTCTGTAAATATGGGATTTCTTGTAATGTTATTTTTTTGTCGTATATACTGTTTTTTAATATAAAATAAAATAATTAAACCTGAGATTAGGTCAATTTTTGATGGGCGTACGATTGGAAACTCAATACAGAAGTAGAGTTTAAATATTCATTTATAATGGCTAAGTGATGAACCTTGTTACTCTGGATGATCCATTAGTACACAGGTAAACTGTGTACTAATGGATCATCAGACATGACTGGTGATCCTATGAGTGCGCAGGTGAAACTTTAGAGTAACACACACACACACACACACATATATATATATATATATATATAGAGAGAGAGAGAGAGAAAGAGAGAGAAAGAGAGAGAGAAAGAGATGGAGAGAGAGAGAGACAGAGAGAGACAGTGAGAGGGAGAGAGAGATGAATAAATTGGGTATATTACCAGTTTATTACCAAATACGAAGAAGCTCGATATATCAACCTAAGGAAACGGTGAAGAGCATTACTTTTTTGTTGTCATTATATATATGCGGGTAATTGCTGGCCTTGTGCCTAAAGTAGAAACAATTATATATATGCGGGTATAACGAATACCATTGCAACTAATTTTTCAGTATAATGAAATTGTTTTCAATTCCCGGTCAATCTTGTTATAAAGAATTTTTCGTTACATCGAATTATTTTTATACCCCGTGAATTTCGTTATAACTAATTTCACTGTGTATATATATAGAGGCGGTCGAACTGGGGGTAGGGTGCCCCCCCCCCCAATAATTATATTTTTCTCCACAAACTAACATCTATTTGGATATGCGCTACAATTTATGTAGATGTTATGTTTATCGCATATCGAAGTTTTCTGACTATTTTAGAGTGCAAAGAGCTAAGCTAATTACTAAAACTAAATTGACCAAATTTGGCCCCCACCAATTCAGAAATGCTTCCACCGCCCGTGATTTATAAATGTACTCACGTGTGTGGGCTTATTCATCCGCGCGCTCGCGCGTTACAGGTCTTACCATCACCGCCACCACCACACAACATATACACACACCACCAACGCCGCCGTTGCAGCCATCCCCTCCGTACGACTTAAACCCACCACTCCGACTTTCTCCTTCACCCACCACACACACCCTCCACCTCAATCCATTAAACTCAATCTGACTGGGGTGGGCGATGATAGTGGGAGTTCGGCTCCTCTGTGTTTCGACCTGGTGTACGTGTATCTGTATGTTTAATGTCTTATCACACGTCACCTATAATTATAAAACTAATCGTTATCTTAGGATCGATATTCATGCCTATCTAATGATATCTCTGCTTAATTACAAGATCTCGTAGATCTATATATATAATACTGAGATTGTCTGTCTGTATGTCTATCTACTAAAACGGTCGGCACACATCTCCTCCTAAACCGTACGTTCAAATTTCGGTGAAATTGCTACACTTATAGATGAAGGTCCGACGGAGACATCGGTAAAAGAAATGTTCAAATCGACCCACGCCAAGTGCAAAAATCGAATTTGTAATGTATTGATTTTTCAGTTCAAATGTATAAATAGAGATGAGAGACGAGTTATTTCCCTTTTATGGCGTCATTTGTTTTTCGGACCAGCAAAATTTTAACCTGCAAAATTCATGAGTTCGAAGTTTCAACATCAAGCTTCCATTTTGCTTCATTTCCATTAAAAAGTCTTTTAAAACAATATTTTTACTTGAAAACAAGCCTATTTGAATACACCGTAAAACGAGCAAATATTTAATAAAAAAAAGCATTGATCGATATATATAATCTCGAATAAAGCCTTATGAGATTTTCATTTAGAAGCAATGATTTTAAACGACTGTTGGTTGAGGGAATATTAATCAAAAGTACCACATGAAAATCTATACTGTAGACTCTACAGTTATTAAGCCAAGAAAGGAACTTAACATTGTAACTTTAACACAGCTACTGAGCAGCCCCGAGCAACGCTGGGCTTTACTGCTAGTAATCTATATAATCTCACCTCCCAGTACTTCCTTAGAACTTTGCCACTATCATATCCTTGCTACACACATACACACACACCCTGCACTACCCACCTTCATTTCTCTATTCCATTTTAACCACCACTGCCAGCCACACCTCCACCCCTCACCATTGACTCGTTCACAGAGACTTCCTCCTTCCACCTCTGCCCCTACCCTTTTATGAGCATTGAGGTAACACCCCTCCCGTACCCCGAAGTTCTTTCTTACATATCGCCCACCAAAATCTCACCCACACACTCCCTGCAACCACAGCTTTGCCTTTCCCCAAAGATACACCTACCCCATGCCACTCGGCATCCGTGACTTTAGAACTCTTGTAATTTGCCCACCTCGGAGTATACACACATGGGCACACGCAACCAACAACCACACATTTCTGGCAAGCACAGATACCAGAATACACACTCTCACACATATGTATAAAAACACATCTTCATCAACAACACACTTAAAACCCATACACAAGCAAACGCACCATGATGTGCACCACACCTACGCACAAACACGCGCTGCACGTCGTCCTCCCCCACAACCAGTGTGCTGGACTTGTCCTATATTATTACACAAATATGACCCTCCCCAAGTATAACAATATTTGTTTCGAGCACGATTTCATATAAAAAACCTCGCAAAACTATATATATATTAATATATATATAAAATCAGAATTGGTGCTCTGAAACAGCGATGTATATATGAATATATATATAGTGTATTTGGTAATACACTGTATGCTTAATTAAAAGCATTTTGAAGACCTTACGCTATTGTTTTAATGTAGTGACTATGTCACTTACTTCTTTTTACAACAAACAAAGGGAGATAAGTTGACAGATCTCTGTTTCATATATATATATACTAGCAGTTTAGCCTGGCGTTGCTCGGGTTTGTTCATTTGCTATGAAAAGTTACATACAGGTAAACGTGGCTTCAAAGAGAATAAGCTTATCAATTAAGTGCATAAAGCGGTTGAGCCGGTTGTTAAAAGTTACGAACCAATTAGTATTTTGGACAATCAATGATGGGTTAATAATCTTCCAATAGGGAATTTAGCAGACCAAAGTTGCAAGATGGTGGCCCTGATGCCACTGGGTGTCAGATCTGTCCGCCATGGGTGAGCCTACCAGGGAATAGTTTTCCAGACGGTATAGCTCCACCACCTCCAATACCTGCACCAACATCTATAGCACCTCTTTGTAGACGATATTGCGTGTCATCCATTGAGGAGTGTAAGCAAAAAGTCCATTCCTGCACCCTACGCGGGAACAGGCAACAAAGTTGGCCATGGTAGGAGCATGGCTCCTCCAAATGGATTCCCGCCATCAACAATGTTTGCCCTTGTGACTTGTTAATGGACATGGCAAAAGATGGTCACACCGGGAATTGGGATCGCCGGAAATCGAACGAAATATCTGACGCCGAGGGAAAAATGTTCATCCTTGAAATGAAAACATTCTCCCTTCTCCCGCACCCCGTTACAATGGTGGCCTCAATCAAGTGGGGCGTCAGTGACTTGACGACCATGCGAGTACCGTTGCACTGCTTTGGTGGACGCAAGTTCCTTATTAACATAATGGGACAGCCAACCCTAAGCTGTGAGGTGGGAGCCCTGGGGGATCAAGGGAATTTAATAATAACAACCGGATAATTAACGATATTGTCGGGGTCTGACGTCTGGTCGATAGATTTGAAGATGTGCTCTTTACCTGGAATTTTGTCAATCAGCTGCTCATTAATAAAATTAACCATGGCATATTTGGGAGCAAGGATAGCTGTTTCGCTGAGCCAATCGAGGTTTTTAAAGTTAGATGAGACGTTAGGAAAAACTGCTTACCAAAGGTCAGAAGGGCTGCTCACAATGTTGCACAGGGAGTCGATTGCTATGCCGCCCTTATCATCCGCAGGGACCTTGCCCTCACCAAGTGCTAAAATGTTCTGAGCAAATGCTGCAGACATGTTGTCACCATGCAAATGAGCACGCATATTTGTGCTCAGGTACAAAGTCTTCACCTGGAGTCACAACGTGGACGATTTAAGGCAGGCACGCACTTCATCAGCTCTTGTCCCTTTGGGGATGACAGGCAGCGTTTGCCGAAAATCCCCTGATAGCAGAAGGGTTACGCTACCCATAAGAGCCGTAGAATCCCTAATGCCTTTCAGGGTCCTGTCCAATGCCTCAACGGCAACCTTGTGTGCCATTGTGCACTCATCCCAAACAACGAGGCAACATTTTTTGAGAACCAGAGCTTCGGGTGAGCTCTTACTGATATTGCATGTTGGTGTCTCAGTTTTTACTAAATCCAAGGGGAGTTTAAAGGTTGAATGTGCTGTCCTGCCTCCCGGCAGCAGAGTAGCAGCGATCCAGGACGATGCAACGGCCAACGCAATTTTTCTCTCTTGACGAATCATAGCGAGAATCAATTTCGCTACAAAATGTTTTCCAGTACCCGCAGGAGCATCGAGAAAGTAAATACACCCTGTCTGATTTTCAACCGCATCAATGATAGATAAATAGGCCAACCTTTGGTCCGACAGAAGTTTGGGCTCATTTTCCTCGAAGTATTGGGAAAGAGATTCGATGTAATATGCTGTTTCCCGCAACAAATCCGGGGCCAACGTGTTAGCTTCCTCTCTGACGGTTGACGGCAAGCCATACGTCGCCAACTCATTCCCACCCATGTCGAAGAGGGCGTTCTCGATATCAATGACTGCCCTGTTGTAGATAATGTCGCTGTAACCAACTTCCACTGAAGGATACTGTAGATGAGTCAGGCGCAGGAAGTCCTCAGACATGAAATCTCTGTACCTGACTCATACAGATTTGGGATCACGCAATTCACACCTTTGAAGCAAAATGGCAAAGAGTTCCCGTAGACTTTTAGGTGATTTCAACAAAGCACCCTCTACTAATGTGGAATCCCATTGCGAATCATCTTCCAAAACGCCATGCTTAAAGCAGGCTTCCCGGTACGTATCACATATTTCTTCATCAACAGTTTTGAGGTCCTGGAAACTTTGTGGGCCTACAACTTCATGCAGAAGAAGGCGGAGATGAAAACACTCATGCTGACTTGGGGGTACAGTGTAAACCCTTCCAAGACAGCTGTCAGATTTTACACCAGGATTTCTTTCAACAGCCTGACCTGCCTTTCTTCGCACCCAAGTGTTTTTCGACCATATAAAGTAGGATGGAACCTGGGGGTACACAATTGTTTGCGCAAATGTATCGAACTGGCAAAGTTTGAAGAAACCCGTCAGAATGGTCTCTTTCGGATCGGCGGCCAACTTGGCGGTGGTTTGGTCCGTAAAGTAAACCCTTTGCCCATTTTCCAAACGTACCGCAAGCTGTACGATGGCGGGGTGCGTTGGTGTAGGGGTAAAGAAAATAGGCGCCAAAAAGCTTCATTGCTACTGATGTACCGCCCCGCCAGGTATTCTGTGACCACGTCCCTGCTATTTTCAGCTTGAAATGCGAACCAAGAGAAATCAGAGCCCTTATTTACATATTTGCATATGTATTTTATCGACTTGATGTATTTTATCAACTCAACTTTGATGTGGGCGTTGAACATCTTCAAGAGAAACGGGCAGTAACGGACCACCCATCTATTGTCGACTTGACCTCCCTTTACTGTTGGGGTGAATCCACCGTTATCGGGCCGTCTCCGCCTGTACAGGGGGTACCCGTCGCCACCAGTCTGAGTCTCGCCAACAAATGTTTTGGGGTATCCCTTACTGCACGAACTCCATTTCAGCCACGTGTGATGCTCATTAGGACCCGAAGCACACGGACCATGAATCATGTTAGCTTTGACGATGTCATGTAATTCCTGGTCAGTTGCTGGGTTAGGCATTTCAGCCGTAATGAGCTGCATTTGAATTGATTTTATCAGCTAACCAAATCAAAATGTGAGCATGTGGCAGCCCTCGTTTTCGCCATTCGACAGTTGAACGTGTCACATTTTACAGACCCAAATACGTGACCCTTTTTGATTAAAGCCACGAGTTTAGCCAGTTTCAGTTTGTTCGAATAATTTTACCCAGAAAAAAGTTCACGGGTTATCTCAATCCATTTCGGATTACACGTGAACGTAATGAACAGATCTGGGCGACAATAATGGCGCACAAACGTCATAGCATCCTGGGTTCTTTCGTGCATGTATCGGGGCCTCCCAACGCAGCTAGAGGGAAGGATACAAACCCTTCCAAGGTTCGGGGGATCTGCATCATTCCTTATGCCATCACGGAGGTGAATGTAACATTCAGAACGCAACTGTTTCTGATGGGTGTGAATGAAGCATACATTTTCAGACTCCATTTTTGCAGCCATATCAACTGCAAACTGATGGTAAAGCTCTCGTGATCTATGAATATTATTAAAACTATTCTGTCTGATCATGAAGCGGTAGGAATACAAATCCATACAGGATACGCTTTTATTTGACGTCTCGTCAGGATTGTTTAACGTCTCGTCAGGATTGTTTGAAGTCCCGTCAGAATTGTTTGACTTGCTTTGAGGAATGCCGAAATGGTATCCGTCTTCCCCATAAGCAAAACACAGTGGATATTGTAGGCTGTCTTATGGCCGATGCGTTTCACCAATCCTCTGCAGCGTATCGTCACGACTTTTAATGACAATGTCCCTTTTTTTATGTTGATCTCCATGGAGAACAACGGCTACTTCATTGCATGCAGGGGCGTTATAGCGGTGAGCATGCTCCCCAGATGGCCTTTTCTCAGCATCAATAACGATGTTGAAGTTGGGTACAGGTGTTGATTCCAAGGCATATTTGAAGCTCTGGACGTAGCTGTTGTTTTCATGAAGCATGCGTTGAAGACCGAGTAGTATGTCTTTGTCAACAGATTTACCCTTCTCGCCGTTAGACTTAGGAATAATAGAAATACGCATGTCAGCCTGTCTAATGTAGTCAGTTATGAAGTAGATTTGGAGAAACGCGGACTTTTCCGTTTCTTGAGGCTGGAGTGATCCAATTAGATGGTATATCTGTCCCTCAACTTTAAATGTGGGCATCCACCCTTCTTCTCGGACAAGGCGTGCCTCGAAAGAGGTCATCTGAAAGGCACAATTGTACTTTCTGATGAGTTCAAGAAAATCTTTTGACCTAGAAGTTGTGCCAGTAAGAAGTTCTTTCAAAGGCTGCGGTGGGTCCTCTAGGGGGAGTAAATTAACCTTGCCATTGGAGCAGCACATTCCAGGTGGTTCTCCAGCAGACTTATTTGCACTACAAAACTTGCAAGTTAAACTCATATTCCTAATCTGGATGTCAGGCCGCATTGAGAAGTTAAGTGTTGGATCATAATTAAAAGCTTTTAAAAGCCAAAATGAATTGTTTTGACTGTTTATGCCCCGGGCAGTCTTTTTACGCCGATTGTTCGTTTATAGTCTAGTACTGCAATCGTTGTGTGATTCTTCGGCTCTAGCAGCGACAGTAGCCACAGCATTACGGGAATTACGAAGTGATTTTTGCTGTTCATTTTCGGTAGCTCTAGCAGCGGCAGTAGTCACAGCATTCCGGGAATTACGGATAGAACGGTCTAAATCCCTAAGCTTAGCACGCGTCGAAGTATAGTAAGATGTATTGCTGGTTAGACGCTCACTACACTGGTCGTCGGTTTCAGCAGCTCTTCTATTTGCTGAACGTAAAGCAATTTGTGACAATCGCAATTCAGTTTCCTCCTGCGACTCATTCAACCGTTTTCTTTTCTGTTTAGCTGCAGTCACCGTTTTACAACCAAGTGAGCATCTCTTTTTTGGAGGCATTATATCTGAAAATGTTAAACAAAAACCTTATGAAATTCGAAACTAAATGGTAAACACAATTGAATGAAAGATGAAATGTCAAGGAAACAAAAGTAAATGAAGATGCAATATTCAAACAAAATTGGGGGTAGGTATGACTAATTATCTACCAGCTGGTAGTATTTGGACGGAAAAGAAGAATATTTGGGGTGAAAAATCACTGAACAAACGTATATGCAAACTTAAAAGTATGATTTTATGCTTGACAGAAAGTATTGACAGGTATATTTTTAACAACGTAAAAGAAAGAAGAACATACAGGTAAACGTGGCTTGAAACCGAATAAGCTTTTCGAATTCTACTTTTAAATACCATGATCCAGTGTTTTTTGCTTCATGACCTTCTCCTGACCAAAAGCAATAACTCTCCGGACTTTGAATAGAATCCGTTTGAAATAAAACACTGGAAATATTAGACTTTATATGAAAAGAAAAAAAGAAAACATTAACACACACTCACCTAATCAGTGTATTCGGCAGAATTGCCAGAACTACAACACTATGGGTGTTGTCATATTAATATTTAACCAATTAAAGTCGTAAAAAATAAATAATTTAAACATTCCGATTCATATGTCTATAGCATTAATCTTTTATATGAAGTGTTATTTTGTGGGTTGTTATTTGCAATAAGCCGATTTAAAATGATCCAGAAAAGCCGTATGTCAATACGGAACTCCAATGACTGCTGTAGCAGTTAAATTATAGAGAGGGGGAATAATCTATTATAGAGAGATGGAAGAGCGATGAGGAGAGTAAAGCTAAGAAACTATAGGGAGGTGTATTAAACCTCAAAGCATGATGCATTTTTGCCCTTATTGTTGTATGATTTGAAATCTTTCTGCTTCATGACCTCCTGACCAAAAGCAATAATTGTCCCGACTTTGAATAGAATCCGTTGGAAATTGTGGACGTGCATACGTTACAAACCTTAAGACACATCCTCATCTTTATATATATATATATATATATATATATAGAGAGAGAGAGAGAGAGAGAGGGACAACAATATATCGTTAAAGGTGATCCGATAAGAGTTTGTGAAAACTACTTATCATGGATAGTTTAAGGGTGCGGTGCTGTGTGACTCAACAAGAGGTTTACGTGGATAGCGAGTTTATGACTTCACTTGTATTCCTATGTAAGTGCATCTTGAAGTAATTAAAAAGTGAAGAATAACATGGTCAACAGTACAAACAAGGAGATTTATTTACAGTCTGACAATTGTTTCTATGATAGAGTTGTCTAAAGATTGCTAAAAAATTAATATAGTGGCACTCAATTTAAAAACATGCAACCTCCATCATTTCATCGCAAACTATACAAAATATATGCGTAACGGTAAACATATAGATTCAATTACTACATCAATAATAATATTAATGATAAAGATATAGAGAGAAATAAAGGAAGGGGGACAGATAGAAAGGAGGGGGGGGAACGACGAAAGAGAGAGCGAAAATATAGTTAAATGCATAACCGGCAAAATTACGAAATCTAACTATCACATCAAAATAAAGATAATATTAATAATAATGATACAGATAGAAATAAAAGAGGGGGGGGGGGTAGATGTAGTAAAAGTAGAGAAGAAAAAAAAGAAGGATGAATAAGGAAAAAGAGAAAGAGATAGAGAAAGATGAAGAAGGAAGAGGAAAGCAGGTAGAGATAGTGATTGTTGATGAATACAGGCAGAGATAGGAATGAGTGAAAGAGGAAGATAAACAGACGGACATACATTAATACAAGGATGAAAGCAAGTGAAAAATAGAGATTTAAGCAAAGAAACAGATAAATAAATAAATAAATAAAAGGATAGATAAATAAGTAAACAGATAGATGAGTAAATAAACAATTTACATCTATTGTTATATAAAATGGTATAATATATGAAGCGTATAGATGAAAATAAATAAATAAATAAATGCGTTGAAAAGAAGTATTAATGTTGTTAATGTTATTGCGAATAGTTATTGATGATTATTAAATATGGGTAAATGTAAAGTTAAAAATATTATAATATTGGATGTATTTATGTGTGTATTGGATATTTTAATAAGTGAATTAACTAGTTTAAGATGTATTGCATGAGAAGATAAAATGATCGAGGTGAAATACGTTTAAGTAGAGAAATGTAAAGACAAATGGTGAAATATAGAGGGGTATAAAAAAATATAAAAAAATTAATGTAAATACAGAGGTTCTGAAGTTGTTCCTTGGTAATTATAAAGGTGACGATGGTGCTGATCATTTGATATCGTAATAGATTCTAATGGTATAAAAGGGATAAGGAATTAAGTTGGTCTAAAGTTCTCGAATTTCGTTGCTGATTTGTGCCGGCAAAAAATAGTTCGTTCAATTCTACTGTTATGAAGGATTTTACTGAAATTAAGAATTTGGAAAAGCTCCATTTTATAGAGCCTGCAATGGGACATACCAGTTTGATAGGCCTTAGCTTTTGACAGTATTGTCCAACTGATCTCGTATTCAATGCTTGCATTCCTGAGTTTCCAGATTTTGTTGGCGAGAGTTGTTGTATTTGATTGATTCTTATTAATCATCGAATGTCTATGCACATACCATCGTCTTTTAAATTCACCAGCCGTGGAACCAATGTAATACCATGCTAAGCTACCTGAGTTTATAGTACACAGGTATACTACATTTTTCTCCAGGCATCTGTTTAGTAGAGGGCATTTGTCAGGTAAGTGGCAGTTGCACAATGATGCTTTCCTATGCGCCGGTTCTACTATATGATTTTGTAGATTGTTACGTATGGGCTGCGAATTAGGTTTGTTGATGTATTGTAGAGGTGTGCTAGGGCGTGTGTTCGGTTGCGAAGATGTAATATGCGTGTGTTCTGTATTTGGCGATATGGTACTTAATTGCGGGCTATGTGAATTATGAATTCTTTTGTAGTTAATTTTGTGGGTGTGCGATTCTATGTTGTTGGCAGTGGAGTATGATAATTTGATAGTTTTTCTATTAAAGATTTTGTGATATTTATGAATTTTAGGGAAGTGCTTGTCAACTAATTTAAAGAAAGTGAAAGGAAGCTTAGTTTTAATAGAGGAGTTAAACCTTGCATTGAACCATAAGTGATTTCTATTTCTACAAATTCAACGGTTACTAGTGGCTTTTGTATTAGCATTATGTTCATTTAAATTACGTGTATTCTGCCAATTTATGCGTTTAATCTTAGGTTTGTTGTTTCTATGGTTGTGGGAAGTATTACTAACATTAAGTGTCTTGCTATTTTTGGGGCCGGTTATGCATTTAACTATATTTTCGTTCTCTCTTTCGTCGTTCTTTTTCCCCCTCCTTTCCATCTGTCCCCCTTCCTTTATTTCTCTCTATATCTTTATCATTAATATTATTATTGATGTAGTAATTTGAATTTATATATTTACCGTTATATTTTGTATAGTTTCAGATGAAATGATGGAGGTTGCATGTATTTTAAATTGAGTGCTACTATATTCAATGTTTAGCAATTTTTAGACAACTTTATCATAGAAAGAATTGTCAGACTGTAAATTAATCTCCTTGTTTGTACTGTTGACCATGTTATTCTTCACTCTTTTATATATGTATATATATATATGTATATATATATATATATATATATATATATATATATATATATATGTGTGTGTGTGTATGTGTGTGTATATGTGTGTGTGCGTGCGTCTGTGAGGAGGGGGCGGTACACGTATGTATGTTATGTATGTATAGGATTAGAATAGAACTGTGAAAAACAACCAGTATCATTCCAAAGATGCCGAAGTAGTGTTATATGTGTTGTTTATATTTAATGCGACATCAACTTCCATGATCGCATTACGGTAATTCCTTAAACAGATGCTTCTTAAAGAACAGGCAACTTGCATTTGCCATAACACACACGCACACATACATACACACACACATATATATACATATGTTTGTACACACACACACATATATATACATGTACATATATGTGTATATGTATATGTATATATAGACACATATATGTATATAATATATAGCATATATGTATGTATGTCTCTCTCTCTCTCTCTAAATATATATATATATATATATATATATATATATGTGTGTGTGTGTGTGTGTGTGTGTGTGTGTGTGTGTGTGTATCCGTCAGTGAATAATAATAATTGTTTCTACTTTTGACACAAGGCCAGCAATTACTCAGTGCATTACTGGTACTTTATTTGATCGACCCCGTAAGGATGAAAGGTAAAGTTAACCTCGGCGGGATTTGAACTCAGACCGTAAAAGCCCGGAACTCTATGCTGCAAACATGGCGTCCGACTCTCTACCGATACTGCCACTCCACCGTGAATAATAATATTATAATATTTGTTTCTACTTTTGGCACAATGCCAGCAATTATCCCAGTGTATTACTGGTACTTTATTTTATCGACCCCGTAAAGATGAAAGACAAAGTTAACCTCGGCGGGATTTGAACTCAGACCATAAAGGGCCGTAACTCTTTGCTGCAAATCATGGCGTCCGACCCTCTACCGATACTGCCAATCCACCGGTTTATTTGCAAGCAAACAGCCTCACAAACACCATGTGTTTGGTGACCAAATGCATCCTTTTGTTCCGGCGGCAGCTGAGAGTAAACAATCGACAATTATTTAAGAGATTTTGTTCCTTATCAAGATTGGGTATTCTTGTCTCTGCTACTCACTGGAACTGCTGAGAATACATAGTATTCTCAAATGTATACATTGGCAGATTAGCATCATTTGCATACAAACCGGTTTATAGCCGAAAATTGAAATAACACAATTTGTTTTCGCTCTTAACATGGTGGATACCTAAATGTATATATATATACTTAGTTTTTATATTAGTTTTGCAAGATTTCTTATCTGAAAACGTATGTTGAAAGAGATATTGTTATAATTTGGGAGGGTCATGCTACCAATAAAAACAGATGCACATATTTTCACTTTAATTCATTTTAAATTTCCAGTTGGTTAGTGTAATACGAAGATGGTTTTTTATTTGTTTATTGTCAAAGCTCTTTTGTTACACATTCTGTCACCTCCTCAGTGACTAGTTTGTTATTTTGTATCTCTCCTTTGTTTTGCCCTACAAAAAGCAGAGATGCAAATGGTTTCTGTTATAAATCACCAAAAACACAACAGCTACAATGGTAAGCTAATGAAGTCAAGTGTAAAACAACATATCCGGTTATTAAACTAGCCAATTGGGAATTTATAATAAATTGAAATGAAAACTAACAAGTGCATGATTTTCATTGGCAGTATGACCATCCCAAAATATAACAATATATATATACATACACCACATATCCACACACACATACACGCACACGCACGCACACACACATATATACATATGCATATTATATATATGTATTTATGTATATATAAATATATAATAATAATACTATTTATAGTTATGTATATAGTATAAACAACTATAAACAGGAAGGTCAGTAATTTCTTAATTACCTTATTACCAGTAAGAGAAATAACTCAATGTATGAACATAAGTTGTTTTACAGAGTAGTTAAATAGATAAATTATACAATTATTAAAGTTGTGTTCAAATTATTTAATAGCTGACAATCGTTTCTTCCAAACTCTCGTTTGGGATATTCGGATCATTATCAATGTTTGCACATATAATTACCCTCTTATTCAACTGAACAATAATATAGATACATATAAATTGATGTTGTGAGCAACAGTTTCGTATTTACAGGGTGGAATGTATGTGACATATATTTTACGAGAATTGTACAATAATTGTACAAACATTCAAGTTCAAAGTCAATCGAAATTAAAATTAAAATCAAAATCAAAATCAAAAGCACGGAGTGGGATACATGCAACAGTTAAAACAAGGGAATAGTCCAAATATTAAAGAGGCATTGAGGAAGCAGTTTTGAGAAAGGAAGAGTGCGATAACAAATCATATGCAGGCGTATGGATAGTGTGACTGCGTATGTCATATACATGAGAAGGAGACAAGCAAAGCTATTATGCATATATAGATGAATAAATACTGCAGTTGAAGCAAATATGTTAATGTATTAGAGTCTATGGTTTATGTTGAATGTTGATGGTGTTCGAATTAATGTGTGTTGAGAAACATACAGTTTTTGCATACTTTACCATGACATATGTTGAATTAAATTTCAGTTAATGTTTATATTGAGTGTTTTAAGTTAGTTAGAGCAATGGATTGTAAATTAGTCTTAAGGAATTCATATTCATAGACTATATTTGATCAACCGTTAAATTTTCAATCGTTAATTTCCGGAAATGAATAAGAGGAGCTAATGCGTAAGCGGAGGTAACTAGCTAATTACGTTCAATTCAGTTATTAAAATTCTTTGTTCTAATACACAATATAATGTGATACCATTGGATCTCTGTTACATAACCCTGTATATTTATCCCTGATTTTAAATACAGTGTATTCTACTATCATACATTAAAGGTTTCTTTAGATTGTTATTTATTCATTACTGGACAACGTATATGTTATGAAGGATTATACAGCTGTTAATATGTCATAGTGGATATGTCATATGTGCAATAATATAATCCCTAATATAGAATGCTATTACATTCTATATTTAATTATAAGTGTATATATACTTTATTACTATTGTGTTGTGTAATTTAAGCATTTAATTATACAATTACAAATGCACACATAGTTTATCATCACACATTACATTAAATGTCTCTACATACTAAGTGCCAAATATCCAATAATGTATAAGATATAATCAATCTATTGTAGATATATCACAAGGTGGCAACTCTATGTCCAATTCTAACTGTTATTGCAGAGCATAATGTTATAGATGAATAGGAGTTGTGTAGCGGAAAGAGTTGGTCGCGGGATTTTGTGGTTGTGGGTGCTGTTAAGTCCTATATGTGTAGTGTTAATGGTGGTGGGGAATTCAAATCTGACATTGTTGTATACTAACAGCTAGATTTAAAGTTATGGAACGAGTGTCGGTACCGGTGTTGGCACGAGGAAAATGTCTCTGACTTTCTATTCAGGAGGTCTAGTTTCGAAAAGATTATAGTATGGGTCTCCAGAAGGCATAGATTGCACAATTTATTCGGTGATTCATACGATGAGGCCCTACCTACTACTTCCCATTGCAGTGTAAATGGTCTATTCCTAGTTTTCAGAGAGTTTATATAGCTAGATAAAGAAGTGGAGCTGGCTAGATTGTGTTTCTTGAAAGAGTAGAGGTGAGAGTTGTATCTCGTCTTGAAGTTGTTCGAAGTAGAACCTATATATGTTTTAGAAGAGTTGTTTGCGTTGACGGTGCATGAGTAGATGATGTCTTTGGTTAAGCAATTATTACCTAAGGGGCAAGTTCTATTAGTTCTACAGTTACATTTATTCTGGGTGTTAGCTTGCCGGTTCCTATGTTCTGAAGAATTCTGGTTGCTAGGGGTAGCACTAGGGTAATGATGCCTATCATTCGTATTGTTATTGATTTCATTAGTGCTATTATCATTATTACTACTATTGTTTACAGGTACTAAGTTTACCTCCTGTTGTGTTTTAATTAGTTGGAAATAGTTATTAATCTGCCTTTTATTACTACTAGCTATATGGTATGCTATGTTAGATGTGGTGGAGTACGATATTTTAATTGTATTTTTATTGATAAGAGTATGGTGCTTGTGGCCGGTCGGGAAGTTTTTTCTAAGATTGAGAAGAAAGCCTTAGCCAAGTTGGTAGAGACATTTAGATTGAAAGGGGGATTGAAGAATGTATTAGTTCTCCTTCTATTTTTGTTTATATTATTATTTTTTAAGGTATTCATATCCCTGTTTAAATTATTATTGTGGTGTTTACTTTGGTGCGAGTTAAGTTTGGTATTAATCTTCGTCTTAGAGTTATAGTGGCTAGTGTTTTTACTATTTTTCCTCATGGCCATATTATGAGAAATAATGTTGTAACTATGTGATTTTATAAATAGGAATTCAATCTCATTCTTATGTCCCGATTTAGCTAAGGCCTCATTATAGTATTGTGAATTATTGTTAAATATAGTTTCATTATATGATAGATTAGAGATTCTATTAGATATTCCTTTGGTAATGGAGTTTAATATGGATTTAGGGTGGTTAGAGATGGTGTTCACATAAATTAGTTTTTCGTTAAGTTTATGATAGGGTGTGTATATTCTAGAGTCTAGGCTAAGGGTAACGTCAAGGAAGTTGACGTTTTTAGTGTTTTTATCTAGGGTGATACTTAAGTTGTAGTTTTTGAAAATTATGTTTAACTGTTTCTTAGTTTTTTCTATATTAATTTTTTATAGTCTATGAGAAGAAGCGCTTCATCGCGGTATAAACCACGAAAAACTAATTTATGTGACCACCAACTCTAACCACACTAAATCCATATTAAACTCGATTACCAAAGGAATATCTAATAGAATCTCTAATATAGTCTATGAATATGAATTCATTAAGACTAATTTACATTCCATTGCTCTAACTAACTTAAAACACTCAATATAAACATTAACTGAAATTTAATTCAACATATGTCAGTGAAAAGTATGCAAAAACTGTATGTTTCTCAACACACATTAATTCGAACACCATCAACATTCAACACCCACCATAGACTCTAATACATTAACATATTTGCTTCAACTGCAGTATTTATTCATCTATATATGCATAATAGCTTTGCTTGTCTCCTTCTCATGTATATGACCTACGCAGTCACACTATCCATACGCCTGCATATGATTTGTTATCGCACTCTTCCTTTCTCAAAACTGCTTCCTCAATGCCTCTTTAATATTTGGACTATTCCCTTGTTTTAACTGTTGCATGTATCCCACTCCGTACTTTTGATTTTGATTTTGATTTTAATTTTAATTTTGATTTGACTTTGAACTTGAATGTTTGTACAATTATTGTACAATTCTCGTAAAATATGTCACATCCATTCCACCCTGTAAATACGAAACTGTTGCTCACAACATCAATTTATATGTATCTATATTATTGTTTGGTTGAATAGGAGGGTAATTATATGTGCAAACATTGATAATGGTCCGATGATCCCAAACAAGAGTTTGGAAGAAACGATTGTCAGCTATTAAATGATAAACACAACTTTGATAATTGTATAATTTATTTATATAAATATATATATATTTGTGTGTTTATATGTATATGTATGTATATATATAAATACATGCACATTCACATAGAATGTTGATACATGCATAGATGCAAGTAGTCAGACTAACATCAATATACTTTATAGAGACAATGCATACACACACACATACGTACACACGCACACTCATACACACATTCGTATATATATATATATATATATATATATATATATATATATATATATATATATATATATATATATATATATATATATATATATATATATGTGTGCGTATTTGGTCTTGGATTTCCTACCTATAGTTGATCGCATATTTCTCGGTTTGTGTTTTTTTTTTCGCTGTTTTGTTACTGTTTCTCTTTTCTTCCCCTTTGCTTTCCTTCCCTCCCTCCTTCGTTTTCCCAATAATTTATCCAGTTATTGACGACCTGGGGTGAAGTGGTATCTTGTATTTAAAGCGTAGAAATATTCTAGACCCCACTAGACAACTGTTGAGGAACCCCTCCCCGCCGCCCTCTGTTCTTGCTTTCTTCGTATTCCCTCTGCATTTTAAGTTACCTTAAATACCAACTACACAGCCATTTCTATTCTCCATATATTTCATCATGTTTTTCGCTGTGACCATTCTTCTCTCCCCTTCTACCTACCTATTTCGCCACTCTCTACCCTCATCCCGCTTTCTTCATCTCTCTTTCCCCCTCTCACTTTCACCCCCTCGTCTGACCGTTTAGCAGTTCTCTTGTCACTTACAACTGCGGCGATCGGATGTGTGTCTATTCTCTCGATTATTCGGTCTCGAACTTAAGTTCTCTTATCGAGTGGTCTTGGATTTCCTACCTATAGTTGCTCGCACATTGCTCGGACTGTGTTTTTTTTTGCTATTTTGTTACTGTTTCTCTTTTCTTCCCCTTTGCGTTCCTTCCCTCTTTCCTTTGTTTTCCCAATTACTTCTCCAGTTATTGACGCCCTGGGGTGAAATGGTATCTCGTCTTTAAAGCGTAGAAATATCCTAGACCCCCAGTAGACAACTGATTAGGACCCCCCTGTTCTTGCTTTCTTCGTATTCGCACTGCATTATAAGTTACCTTAAATAGCAACTACACAGCTACTTTTATTCTCCATATATTTCATCTCTCTCTCTCTCTCTATATATATATATATACATGTGCGTAAAAGGTAAGCAGAAATAACAACTAAATCGGTACAGTATATGGAAGGTATATATTAGGTTAACGCTTGAAGAGGGTCTTAACGTTTCAGACACTAGTCCTTCATCAGAAGAAAGAATGAGAAATAAAGTAGATTACGGGGACGGGCGGGATGGAATTGGAATGTGTATATATATATATATAATAGGATATGTGTTCCTACACGCACAAGGCGCTAAGGGACACATGTATTGTCCAACCATATGCCAATGTGGTTCAATGGGAGGTTAATAAATTAA
>OZ024741.1:155800837-155809932 GCA_964016885.1 Eledone cirrhosa
CTCACTCTTAGTACGGCACTTACTTAAATGTAAGTATGTATGTATACGTACATGCATATATGTATACAGACGTACAGTAGCATGTATATATATACATACAGGCACACATACATATATGCACGTATCAGTTTACCGAACATTAATTATAATGCTCGGTTTGTTCGTTTGTAAACAAACAAACGGCCTGAATTTCGCCGTACAGTGTTTAGGCAACCACATCATCTTTTTGTTCAACACTGACACAGGAACGATGTACTAGTTTCAAGCATATTTGCTATCGTCAGCACCGTATACCTTTCTGCCAGATGGTTGAACATCCGAAAGTATATACTTTCCTTATGAAAATTAACGGCTGAGCAGCCTAATTTGCATATCGAGTGAGTTCAGTCGGCCAGGCGCACCAAAAACGATAAATGGAATAGAATGAAACGAAATTTCATTTCTCACTCTTAGTACGGCACTTACTTAAATGTAAGTATGTATGTATACGTACATACATATATGTATACAGACGTACAGTAGCATGTATATATATATACATACAGGCACACATACATATATGCACGTATCAGTTTACCGAACATTTATTATAATGCTCGGTTTGTTCGTTTGTAAACAAACAAACGGCCTGAATTACGCCGTACAGTGTTTAGGCAACCACGTCACCTTTTTGTTCAACACTGACACAGGAACGATGTACTAGTTTCAAGCTTATTAGCTATCGTCAGCACCGTATACCTTTCTGCCAGATGGTTGAAAATCCGAAATTATATACTTTCCTTATGAAAATTAACGGCTGAGCAGCCTAATTTGCATGTCGAGTGAGTTCAGTCGGCCAGGCGCACCGAAAACGATAAATGGAATAGAATGAAACGAAATTTGTTGAACAAAATTGAACAAAAAGGTGACGTGGTTGCCTAAACACTGTACGGCGTAATTCAGGGTGTTTGTTTGTTTACAAAAGAACAAACCGAGCATTATAATAAATGTTCGGTAAACTGATACGTGCATATATGTATGTGTGCCTGTATGTATATACATGCTACTGTACGTCTGTATACATATATGTATGTCCGTATACATACATACTTACATTTAAGTAAGTGCCGTACTAAGAGTGAGAAATGGAATTTCGTTTCATTCTATTCCATTTATATATATATATATATATATATATATACTGTTAGAAGGTAAAGCGACACAAACATGAGAGGGACAGTTTCCCTTCGTCAGCTGTTTACTATGGGTCATGGATGTTATCAAAAATCTGTACTTTCTCTTTCTTGCTCTTTTCACCTGTTCCTTTCTCTTTTACACACGTTTGACTTCCTTCTCCATCTCACCCCCATGCATCCTCTTTTCTACATTCCACTCAACGACTAAGTTCCAGAACGCTAAGATTATTTTTCAACTATATCAAGCCATATATTAATACACCATCAGTGTATTGTAGTCATCTCCCCCGTTGTTTTTCTTTGTTGGATTTTCTCACTATGAGAAATTTAAGCTGTGATCCTGAAACATCTAACTCAGTGTATATGTGTGTAAACGTCAGAAATGTGTATTTTAGGATGATTTATCCGTCATCAGTGATATTTATTTACTTGATAGTGAGATTAAATATATATATATATATATATATATATATATATATATATATATATATATTGCACAATTCGGTATAAGCTGGTATGTTAGTGGTACAGCTAATATATATATATATATATATATATATATATATATATATATATATATATATATATATATATATATATATATATATATGTGTGTGTATGTGTGTGTGAATGTGTATGTGTATGTGTGTGTGTTTATGTGTGAGTATAATACACACACATACACACAGACACGCACACACACACACATATATATATATATATGCTTGGCTTCAGACAAATATTAAAAAATGTACACGATACATCAGTATGTAACACATGATTGCACCTACCACTATCAATCATATTGTTTATTGATTTTTCTTCTAGATGTGAATGTTGACGAATAGTTTAGTTTCTCAGTGAAGGATTTGTATGTACGAATATATATATATAGATTGATAGATAGATAATATATATATATATATATATGTGTGTGTGTGTGTGTGTGTGTGTATGTGTGTGTGTGTGTGTGTGTGTGTGTGTGTGTGTGTGTAATATATACATATATCTGACATGTGTGTGTGTGTTTTTATACAAGCTTATACAAATATCAGAAGAGTCAACATAACAAAACTGTACAAAAGAAATAGTAAAGGTTTATTTTACTATAGCCTTTAATAAGCTGGAACGTAGTCTTAAGGTTTTAATCGTATGCTCTTCATCGGAATATGAAAACCGATAGAACAAAACGAATAGGAGAGAGAAGATAAACGAAGATAGGAGAGGGTAACAAAATGAAATTGAGGAGAAATCACGTTTTCCTTTATACGTCCTTTTGCTTATTTCCCAAGTAGTATTAAAATATGTTTGAACATTGTTGTATACAAAACTAATTCCCCCGTAAAGAACAACACATAAGTGATTTTTGATAACCTATATTTTAGATATCATTGCTCCTTATCATGTGATTTCAGATATGGAGCCATATTGCTTTAGCAACATTATACGCCATACAAAAAGTAGGGAAATACCTGAAATGATCAGGTATTACGTGCGGTGACGTAATTAAATAAATAGGGGTTAATTGTGCAAGAATTTTTCCTTCAACAAAAGTACGCCGATAAAATAAGTACTGGACATAAAAGAAGTATTAACTATGGTTGAAATAATTGATTAAGTCCCGTCAAGGCAGTGTCTCTTCATATCTGCAGTCTAATGATCAAAACACATACACACACACACACACATATATATATATATAACGTGTTTGAGCACTACTGAAGATCGACCCCAACCGTGACTAACACCACTGAAAAGTTTCGTGAAATAGTCTTTTAAAACTATATAGTGCATTTGTAGTTTTCCAAAATTGAAGGTTAAATATTTTTTCTTGAATTTATTGAATTAAGATTTTATTACTTATCCCATATCTTTCGTTAAAAATGCTTCATCTTGATGTTACAGTCACTTATATGTCTAAAAATTGTAGGCTTTTTGTTTACATTAATTTCTATATTTTCATTTATATATATATATTGTTATATTGTTATACTTTGGGAGGGTCATGTTGCCAATAAGAAACCCACCCTCCAGTTGCTTTCATTTCAATTTATTATAATAAATTTATAAATTTATTATAATAAATTGAAGTGAAAGCATCTGGTGCGTGTGCTTCTTATTGGCAACATGACCCTCCCAAAGTATAACAATATCGCTTTCAACACACGTTTTCAGATAAAGAATCTTGCTAAACAAATTCAGAAACGAAATATATATATATATATATATATATATATATATATATATATATATATATATGAATGAAAATGGAGAAATTAATGTAAGCAAAAAGCCTACAATAAATGGAAAAGAATGAAACGAAATTTCATTTCTCACTCTTAGTACGGCTGATACTTAAATGTAAGTATGTATGTACACGTACATACATATATGTATACAAACGTACAGTACTATGTATATATATACATACATGCACACATATATATATGTACGTATGGGTTTACCGAACATTTATTATAATGTTCGCTTTGTTTGTTTGTAAACAAACAAACAGCCCGAATTGCGCCGTACAATGTTCAGGCAACCATCGTCGCCTTTTTGTTCAACACTGACTCAGGAACGATGTACTAGTTTCAAGCTTATTAACTATCGCCAGCATCGTATACCTTCCTGCCAGATGATTGAACGTCTAAAAGTATATACTTTCCCTATGCATATTAACGGCTGAGCAGCCTAATTTGTATATCGAGTGAGTTAGTCGGCCGGGCGCACCGAAAACGATAAGGAGAGTATATACTGGCAGGAAGGTATACAATGTTGACGATAGCTAATAAGCTTGAAACTAGTACATTGTTCCTGTGTCAGTGTTGAACAAAAAGGCGACGATGGTTGCCTGAACACTGTACGGCGTAATTCGGGCTGTTTGTTTGTTTACAAAAAAACCGAACATTATAATAAATGTTCGGTAAACCCATACGTACACATATGTATGTATGTATGTATATATATACATACTACTGTACGTCTGTATACATATATGTAAGTACGTATACATACATACTTACATTTATATATATATATATATAATGGAAAAATTTGAACAGGGACAAAACAGAGAGGCAGTACAACGAATGTTTATTAATTTCACGCTCTGGAGAGTGGGGTGTTGGTGGGGGACGACGTTTCGGGCATAAGCCCTTCCTCAGGTGAGAAGTGTGTGGGAACAGAGTTCAAAGAGTGTGTAGGGGAGTGGTGGAGAGACATATAGCGAAAGGAAACGGTGCGAATGAAAAAATAAAGATAAAAATATAAATAAAGCATGATCAAAATATAAGGAATGAAATAAATTTAAATATAAAAGCATGATAAAAAAAAACTGAAATTAAAAGGGGGGTAAAACAGGTGGTGGAAGGGTGTGGGGGTATGTAGGGGTGGTAGCGGGTGGAGTGGGGAGAGGGAGACGGAGTGTCCGAGCGGGGAGGGCTGAAGGTGGTGTGTGTGTGTAGGTGTACGTGTGTGTGTGTGTGTGTGTATGTGAAAGTAAGGGTTGGGGGAAGAACGTGTTGCATGTTCAGGAAGAGGTGTGTGTGGGGGGGGGGGGGTCCGAGTGTCTGTGCGTGTGTGGATAGAGGGGTGGGGGGAGAGGAATCAGGAGGCTGAGGGTGTAAATATGTGGTGGAAAGCACGTGTGTGTGGGGTTTAAGCGTGTTGTCGGTGTAGGTGGCATGTGGATAAAAAAAATGTTTGGGGGTGTGTGTGTGGGTGAGTTATATAGGTGATTACGTAAGAGGATGGTTGAAAAGTTGGTAAAATCCAAAGGTGTTTAGTGGATTCTGTGTTGGTCAATTTCTGCGTGCGGGTATTCCATGAAGCGATGGTCGGAAGAGGAGAGATGTAGGGTGCGCGCGCAACAGGACGTGTTCAAGCAGTGGGAGTGCTGTGTGTCTGTTTGTGCTGGGAGGTGGTCAGATGGCATAGCAGCAGTCGGTGGAATGGTAAAGGGGCGAGGATGGGTAGGTGTGAAAGTTGGAGTGAGGAGGGTGTGTGTGTGTGTATTAGTAGAGGTGTTAGTGGGATGAGTGAGTGTGGAGCGAGGGTGTGGGTGGAGCGGGGAGAGAAGGGTGTGTGTGGTTCTATGGAGGGAGTGTGGTGTACTGGTGTGTGTGTAGTTTGATGAAGGGGTGTTAGTGGGTGTTAGTATACGGGAGGTGGGGAGGGGTTGAATGCATGTGTGAGTGGGGGTTAGTGGTGGTAGGGTGTTTAGAGTTGGTGGTGTATGAGGGTGTGTGGGTACGTGTGCGTGGGGTTGGGGGGTGTTAGTGATGTTAGTTGCGTGTGGGGTGGGTGGTGTAAGTGGGTGCGTGTGTTCGTGTGCTTGGGGTTAGGGTGTGTTAGTGAGGTTAGTTGCGGGGTGGTGGGATGGAGGTGTGGGGGTCAGGGTTAGTGGTGGTAGTAGGGTGTGTGTTTAGTGTGAGCGCGTGTATATATGTGCCGGTGGGTGTGTGCGTGTGATAAGGAGGGGGGAGGAGGAGAAGAAGGGAGGGATGTTAGTATGTTAGTTGGGGAAGGGTGGTCAGATGAGGGGTGGAGTGGAGGTGTTAGTATTGTTAGTTGTGGGGTGGGCGGTGAAAAGGGGGGGGGGTGTTAATGGTGTTAGTGGGGGATAAATGTGGGGGGAGGGGGGCGGTCGAAGGCTAAAGGAATAAGGGTGGGGAGTTCAGGCCGGGGGAAGTGTGGGTCTGTAAGATGAAGATAGTTCGTTGTTCGACCCTAAGGCGATTGGCGGGTGTTCCGTGGCACTGGAGTAGGCCACAGACTGTCAGATGGCGTGCGGAATGTCCAGGGCCACCAAAGTGGCGGGCGATGGGGGAACTACCCCCGAGACGAATATCCCGGAGGTGCTCAGTGAAACGGTCCACCAGGCGACGTCCCGTCTGTCCGACATAAGTCCGTAGACTAGGTTGGAGGAGGTGCAGCGGAAGGCATGCCGGACAGAGAGAGAGTGGCCGTTGGGACCCTGGAAGGTGGTGGTGTTGGTGATGTGGGGACAGGTGTTGCAGCGGGGCCTAGAACAGGGAAAGGAACCGGGGGGGGGGAACAGAGCGTGGGTTGGGGGGTAGGGAGCTGTGGACGAGGAGGGTGCGGAGATTGCGTGCGCGTTTGAAGGAGGGGAGTGGTGGGGTTGGGAAGATGTGGGAGGTGGAGGGGTCGGACTGGAGGCGTCGGAAGAGGCGGCGGATGGTGCGGTGGAGGGGTAAGGTGGAGGGGTGGTAGGTGATGAGGAAGGGGAGATGGTGGGTGGGTGTGCGGTGGCGTGGGGTGAGGGTGGGGGTGCGGGGGACAGCACGGGCGCGGGTGAGAGCGGTGTGGACGAGAGAGGGGGGGTAACCTCTGCGGATGAAATGGCTGACTAGGGAAAGGGCCTGGGACTCAAAGTCAGCATCTCGGCTACAGAGGCGGCGGATCCTGAGAAGTTGGGAGTAGGGAATGGAGTGTTTAGTGTGGGTGGGGTGGGAAGAGGTGAAGCCGAGGTAAGAGTGGGAGTCGGTGGGTTTGAAGAAGGCAGAGGTGACGAGGGAGTGGTGGGAGGGGTCGAAGGCGACGAAGATGTCTAAGAAGTGGACGTGGGTGGTGGAGATAGAGGTGGTGAAGTAGAGGGAGGGGTGGAAGGAGCAGAAGAAGGAGAGAAAGGAGTCGAGCTGTTCTCGGGTGAGGGTCGTGGCTCCGATACAGTCGTCAATGTAACGACCGTACAGTTCGGGCGTGGGGCCGGTGTACTGGGCAAAGATTTGGGCCTCAACATGGCCAACAAAAAGGTTGGCATAGTTCGGGCCCATTCTAGTTCCCATGGCTACCCACGTGACCTGTTGGTAAAACTCACCCGAGAAGGAGAAACAATTCAGGGTGAGGACCAGCTCGGCGAGGCGAAGGAGGGTGGGGGTGGAGGGAATGGGGGAGGGGCGAAGGTCGAGGTAGTGTTTGAGGGCGCGTAGGCCGTCGGCGTGGGGGATGACGGTACAGAGGGATTTGATGTCTAGGGTGAAGAGGAAGGGCTGTGGGCCGGGTGGGTAGGTGAAGGAGTCGAAAAGGCGCAGGGCGTGGTTGGTGTCGGAGATGTGGGAGGGGAGGGTGGTGACAAGGGGGGGCGAGGATGGAGTCGAGAAAGGCGGAGATGAGTTTGGTGGGGCAGTTGCAAGCGGAGACGATGGGGCGGCCGGGGTTGTCGGGTTTGTGGAGTTTGGGGAGGAAGTAGATGGTGAGGGTGCGGGGGGTGCGGACGATGAGGTGGGAAGCGGTGGGGGGGGGAGGCGATAAGGTCTTTGATGGTGGAGGAGACTTGTTGTTGGTAGAGGGGGGTGGGATCGCAGGGTAGAGGGCGGTAAAAGAGGGGTTACAGAGCTGTCTGAGGGCTTCGGCCGTGTAGAGGTCCGCGCGCCACACCACTACGGCGCCTCCCTTGTCCGCCGGTTTGGGGGGGGGGGGGTTTGATGACGATGTCATCTCGGCTACGGAGGGAGCGGAGAGCGAGGAGTTCGCCCCGTGAGATATTGTACCGTTTGGAACGGTGGCGGAAGTCGAAACGATTTACTGCGCTACGGCTGGCATCGGCGAAGGCGTCCAGGGTGCTAAATTGCCCTGGGGCCGGCGTCCAAGAAGATGGTTGTCGGCCCAGGGCGAGAAACGGGTCTGGGGCGTCCGGAGGCGGTGGCGTTCGGCCGAAATGTGCCTGTAGCTTAGTGCGTCGCACGAATCGCTCGACTTCCGTTCGGAGTGCGGAACTCGTCGCTGTGCGGAGTGTGGGGTATGAAGCGAAGGCCTCTACTAAGGAGTGAGCGCTCAGGTGCGGAGAGGGGGAGGTCAGGGGGTATGGTGACAACAAGGGGTGGGGTTTGGGTGTTGGGGGGAGGGAGGGTGTGGTGAGGGGTGAAGTGGAGGGTGGAGATTGGGTAGGGGTGTGGGGTCGAGGGAGAGGTGGAGAGTGGTGGGCGTATGGGGATGGACGGGTGATGGTGGATGGGGGGGAGGGGGGAGGAGTGTAGCTTGCAGGCTTTGGTGGAGCTGAGGAACGAGAAGAGGTTGTGGGGAAACACCATTGAGCTGTAATCCACAGTTCTCTTAATTCTGATTGCAGATTTTATTTGGTTCGACCGTTATTCCTCTTGGTGTCATGTAGAAATAAAAATGTACTTACTCTTGATATTATATCGTCATTGAGACCTTCAGCGTCATTCACCCAAACACCGATTGTAGGTTTCCTCGGCCAAATCAGGAAGATGAAGGAGCTCGGTGACTAGGTGGAATTGCTAGTGCAGGACTACCGCTGATTGTTCTTTATGGCAAACATTTCGCCAACGTGTTCGCTGCAGGCAGATGCGATATACTGTCCAGCCGATGATGTAGATTTTTGCTCCCTGCCGTATTTTTTCCCTTTCTAATTATTATATTTTTCTTTTAGTTGCTCTTATACCATAACTGTCCCACATTATACATGCAAGGGATATAACAACAAATCCTCTACAATATCTGTGATGTACATTAGCCTCAGGATCCAATTATTCATCTGATAATGGAATATTCCAATTTTAATTTAAACACATCACCTAACAAGGAATGTAATGTTATTTCAAGTTTATAACAGTAACAGTAGGTGGCGAATTTGGTAGAGTCACCAGAACATCGGATAACATGCTTCCTGGTATTTGTTACGGTTGTCTCTGTTCTGTATTCATATAACACTGAGGTAACGTTGCTTTTCATCCTTTGAGGTCGATAAATGTACCAGTCGATTCTTCCACTTTGTATCTTTCTCACCTCCTCTCGCTCATTCTCTTTGTCCCCATTCTCCGGGGAAGAAATTAGCATTTTCAGGCTTGGAGAAGGATGGGATCAATCAGATTTAAAATGCCCAAGATGGCACCTCTACAGCCACACCAGGAGTTACGTGTCTACACATAGAAA
>OZ024741.1:155832632-155837632 GCA_964016885.1 Eledone cirrhosa
GTATGGGAGCCTCCCAAAAGTCAGTTCAAAAGTGACATAGAGGAGACTGAGGTTAGCTGGACATGCTCACCGACATCCAGAAATGACATTGCACTCAGTGCTCCTGTGGGAGCCCCTACACGGAAACACTGAAGTGGAAGACCAAGGTTAACGTATGTTGATGCCCTAAGGACAGACACTGGTCTGTTGGAGACGCAGGACATGGCAGCGATACTGAGGGACAGAGACCGCTGGAGAGAACTCGTCCAGGGATCTCGGGAATTTTACGCGTCCTAGATAGAGAGAGAGAGAGAGAGAGAGAGAGAGAGAGAGAGAGAGAGAGAGAGAGAGAGAGAGAGAGAGAGAGAGAGTTTTTTTTTAAATCCCAACTGACAGACTAATTCTATGTAGTCAAATGCGGAGTAAGCACATGTTATTATCTAATTTTCAAATTCGCTAGTCGTTTATAAATAAAGCCTGCTTTGTGTCATTAAACTCTGTTGTTGGTGATCGAACTTTGTGGAGAAAAATATCTCATGTGATGCGCAGTCTGTAACTGGCGGAGTTTAGCGTAGAAGAGATATATTTCAACACACACACAGATACACCCCCCATATATATATATATATATATATATATATAAATAAATATAAATTCAGTGAGAATCGCATTTCGGCGAGTAGAAAAAGCGAAACGCAACGCAAATTCCGAGTCCTGCCGGCGAACACTCCATGGGCTAAAGAGACCAGAGCAATAAACATAGGTTATAAAGGCCATACAAACTGAGAAGGCGTTCAAGAAGCCATTAACCACCTAAGCCAAAAAAACGAGTCGAGCTAAACGGGTCAGACAAAATAATCCAGTACAGGATTTCTGCGACACCTAAATCAATAATACTGTCTGCTTAAAACAATAAGCTTTTGGTATAATGATCGAACGAGGAATATCACGTTATCAACAGGTATTTTGTTCTGTGCCAGTGATGTGGATGACACAGTGTTTTGTAAAAGCACATGTGTAATATAAATATTCTCGGCAGAGATATTCTGCTAGAAAACGCGTCACATGTCGCGGATAACGACACGATCACCAGATACGATGTTTAGTTGCGATATAAACGCCAACTGCCGGACAAAAAAGCACCCCCGAACCAACAGTGGTAAAGTACTAGGGGAGATGGAGTAATGGGTGACACCTGTAACTCCCAAGAAGACTCACACAACCCAGTGATGTGGCTATGACGAGGCGTGTAAAGCCACCTCTAACAAGTCTTGCTTTCGCGGGTTGACAAGTTACCAGATTGATGACTAGCGTGAATAATACCACCGAAACTGCAACTGCAATATGGTGAAAGGAACAAAAACGAAGCATACCGCATCTTCCTTCGCGCCGGTGAATAAGTGACGCATTTAAGTCTTAGATAGCGGGGCCTGTTGGAAAAATATATTGCAGTCTCCATTTCATGCTGCAAAAACTGGCGATGGACCTGCGACCTGTCCTGGAGGCGTGGTATGGACGCACAAAGATTCCATATCCGAGACCCCAAAGAGGGTTCAGAAGGGAGCAAACTGACAATTGGATCCTGGAACATCACTGCCGTTACAGGTAAGGAACAGGCTAGATGCTACCGCCTAGATATAGTCAGGGTTTCCCCAACAAAGTCCCGTGGCTCTGACACCATAGATTTAGATAGAGGATGTGGCGCAAAAAATGACTTCACAGGTGAGAGTGGGGATACTCACAAGCTTCCGGCTGTCAAAATGTGTTATGGGCTGAATTCCATTACGAGGAAGATTTGCCACATGAAGCTTAGGCTGAAAGATGTGCGTGCTGCAAGTTTATGCACTAAGAAAGGAGTTCGAATACATGTCAATCTTTGATGAAGTCACTGTAGCATTAGCTGTAATTAAAAGTAATACATCCTGACGGGAGACTTCAATACACATATTGGCACTGATGACCTGGTATGTATAAACTCTCTAACAACTTAAAATTTAAGAAGTAGCAAATAACATATATATATGTAAAAACTTTCAGAAATATGCTTTACATCTCAATAAAAAAGATTGCTAAGAATCTACTTTAGAGAAGCTTATAAATATAAAAATAACTTAAATAAAAATACAGACTATCCAACGGATAGATCCCAGTAAATTAATTTAATCTGAATTAACTCTTTTTATACATAATCGGGTATATAAATCGTAGTTACGTTCTGTTGGAAACAGCAACTTAATTAGAAGTTTATCCCTCAAAATCTTTTTTTATTTAAAAATTATTTGAAAATCATATTGTGTCTTTCAATGAAAAATACGGTAACATAAACGTTAAACTGTTTATATTCATCTAAAATCGTTCATCATGTACATATATTTGTCATATTCAAAACAATTTAACAATGAGAAAGGTAGATATATCACTGCACTTTTCCAAAATTATTTGAAAATCTTGTGTATCTTTTATCAGAATATGAAAGCAAATGAGTTTAAATGTTTGTATTTATCTGAACACATTCCACCACCATTGTATGAAGAAACCTTTGTTAACTTATGTTCAAAATATCAGCTTAACAGCGAGAAGTTTTATTACCAAATAATTGTTTATTTTCAAAATGATTTGAAAATCTTAGTCAGTGTCTTTCATTAGAAATATAGCAACGAAAGGGCTAAATCAACGTGTGAACAAGGGTTATTCTTTATTTAGCGGCTCACACACCACAGGTTGGCAATATAAGAAATATAATAAGGATATTGTTTATACTGCCAAATTAGTGAAAATGTTTGTCCAAAATGGTTAATGAAATGGAAATATTAGATTTCAATTTGGACAGATTCCAGACAGGATACTTATAGAAACATACCTGACAGATCTTGAAAGAAACGCTGAAATCAATTTCAATAAAAGTTGCAAAGCAAAAGAATCATTTCAATTTAGAGTTTGCATTGTAGAAAAAAAAAACATCTATTGGTTTTGTGATTGAAAAGAACCAAGTAGAGTTAAATTAAATTAATACAATTCGATGAGATGCATTGATGATTAATGCCTGTTATTGAGAGTAAAGTAAAGCGACTGTTCGCCATTTTATAGATGGTAATTTTGGGGAAGAAAAATGTTTCGTGAATGAATTATATGTAGTGTGTATCAGACTGTGAGTGTGTGAATTCCATCCGCTCCAAATAGTCCAGTTGTTCGATAAACGGAAGAACCTCTTCTTAAAATTAACATACAAGTGGCTGAGTATTCCTCATATACAGGTACCCTTAACGTAGTTTTCAGGAACAATACCAAAATTTAGGTTTGTGATTTGAGGGTGATGTGGCTGCTACAAGTTTCAAATCCTAAGAAAATGTCTTCTTTTTATCGGTCTTTTAGATTACTTGTATAGAATATAAATATATTTTAAGCTAATTCAATATTCATGTTATAAACATTCTCTGGCCCGTTAGTTTCACAAGCAGATTGTTCCTTTGATCGAAGAACTCGAGCACCCGTCGTCGGGACCGACCGAGATCCACCAGCAGCTGGTGGTGCTCAGGTATAAAACGTATTATATACAGCAAAAACCCCTTGTTATTGTGTATTCTATCTTCAGCCAATGGTCTATCCGAGTATCAACAGAGGTGGTTAATCGGTCTATATTTGAAATTTATTTCATTGGAACTTTACGCTTATTTATGCCTTTCCTGAAGCTTCTTCAATATGTATATTTAAGATTTGAAAATATTGCGTATCTCTTACAGATGTAAGCTATTAGGGTTTGAACTTTGAGGGAGCAGGACAAACAACGCAAGGTATTTCGTCTGGTGCTCTAAAGATCCTGCTATCTTAATTTTACCTCGCGAAGCATTACATACATTTTAAGGGGGGAGAGAACCATTGAGTTGAGAAACAAGTTTTATTTAAAAAATCGATGCTTCACTGATGATATCATATAAAGCTGATTGTAGATTATCGGATATGGTGGATGTACTCACACAACTTCCATTTTGTGTGAGTTTATAAATTGAGAGAAAGCTGTGAAATATATCATAAATAATGTTTATAGATAAAATACGGTAAAATATGTTTGTCACATTTATTTACTGCAACAGTTTGCAATCAATATTTGGCAGATATATGCAGGCCAGATCGATTCTAAAAAGTTGTTTTATCGATCTTGCATCTAACTGAATAGTTTTGTGCTTCAGTTAAGTGGAACTATTTCAACACATTTTCTATTCGATCTATTTCATATATTATGTTCAAAATGAGCGGCAATCATGACGGATTTCACAGATTTTTAGATTCTCTCTGTTCCATAAATAAAATTAAAATAATCCATTTATCACATTAAGCTCTTTGTAATATATTTCCTGATAATTGCTTATTATTGCAATTGTTAATTCTTTTTATTGACCTCTTACTTTTATTATCTAATCGAACTTTTCATGCGAATTATATTTGAAATGAATGATGCATTACGCATCAGCTTATGAATAACTACCAGAAATATTGCACTCCGTCGGTATTTCTGCCAGTATAAGACAGAGAGAGAGAGAGAGAGAGAGAGAGAAAGAGAACGAGGGAGAATGTGTGTGTGTGGGTGCTTGCGTGCACGCATCCTATTGTACTAGCAGAAATATTGTCCCCTCTGCGGTATATTTGCTAAAGTAAGTGTGTGTGTGTGTGTGCGTGTGCGTGTGCGTGTGCGTGTGCGTGTGCGTGTGCGTGCGTGCGTGTGTGTGTGTGTGTGTGTGTGTGTGTGTGTGTGTGCTTTTGTGTGTGTGTGTGTGTGTGTAATTCGTAATGTATAAATGTATAAAAATGTATGAAAGAAAACATTTTTTACATAAATATTTGATGATCACACAGTGACATATTTTGTCTTGCGATTTATTTAATAATTCTTTCTATCAGTCACAAGCCAGCAATTTGAGAGATGGGGAAAGTGGATTATATCATCGCCAGTACGTGATTAGTACTTTATTTCATCGACCTAGGAAGGATGGAAGGTAAAGTTGACTTTGGCAGAAATTGATCTC
>OZ024741.1:155850132-155885132 GCA_964016885.1 Eledone cirrhosa
TACTGAAGAAAAATAAAATACAATATCATGGAAAGACAATATCACAATTTGTTTTAAAGAAATAAGAACTAAGGATTCATGTTTTATACGAAAAACGATAGTTCAAGTAATTGCAAAGAACAGTACATATGTTCGAAAGATAATAAGTATTGATTTGAATTAGTCACGTTTTAAAATAGCAACATTTATTTTAGCACAGTTTTACATGTAGATATTGATATTAGTTTTTAATGTCCAAATGCTTACATAAATTCGCTGGAGTGAAAGATGTGTAGGAACACATTTACTGGGATTGGAAGATACGTTTAGCAAATCATGTACTACGAGGTGAGACTAGATAAGGGGAGAGTTCCGTTCAAATTTGAATTTATGATGTTGAGACAGACCACACACTGTGTACACCATTCACATGTCAGTTTTTATGAAATTTGCTGTTATTAATTCGGGAAGAAAACAAAACCTGTGTACACTGTAACGCACGACACACTCTAAAATATAGGTATAGTGCAGTGGTTAGTAAATGAGTCACATAGTTGTTCTATAGTGGCTATCATTACATGTTGGTCAGAATTAATTGAACAAAAATTTATTTACAGAAGAATATATTATTTTATCAGTTTATCCCAGGAGAAAACAATGTAATTTTCCATGTATAGAAATAAATCTACAGAAGAAGGTTCAAATCTTGGAACAGGCAGTTCAGTGCCAGCAATTTCAAACATCTACACAATAGAAAACAAAAGGTAAGTCTACTGTTTTAGGGAAGACTTAATTAACACAATCTCCGATTACATAATTTCACTCCCAATACTTTCATCAAGGATTGTCTATGGAAAGGAATTTGCCCAGAATTCCACGCGGTGGGACTAAACTCTGGGGCTTATGAATGAAAAGTGAACTTGCAAATTAATGCGTTGCTTCTATTCATATAGAAAATTCTACACCACTTATCACATCATTGTTACAGAGTATTTTCTTTAAAATATATATCAATCTTTCAGATAGATGTCACTGTTGATTTATGGCACTACGTAACTCTTTAATTGGTCAATAAATTTCTTAGAATCTTAGAATCTTTGAATTTGATATATGTATATCTTTGAATATGATATCTTTACATCTTTGAATATATGTGTACATCTAAGATGATATTACGTCGTTGGAACATTCATTGAAAACTCAGCACTGTTTTATATATAAATCATTGGAATAAGCTGATCTGACGATCGGAACAAGGAAATAACGTTTCCATCGGTCTTTCTATTGTTGACACTATCTGCCGGCTACAACATATGGTAGGAGAAAGTAACTAATCATCACATCGGAACAATGAAGCAATATTTCCATTGCTGACACTATGTTTCGGTCGTAACTTCTGACCGAAGAGGGTGGTTTTGAACCCAGCACGTTAAGTGATTTTGCTGCCCTTGTTCCTCTTTGCTTTTGCTTGTAGTTGCTATATTTACACTCGCTATGTTTGTCGTTTACTTTTGTCATTGTTGTTGAAATCAACAAAACACAGTATTGATACCAAAGATCGATACCTAGATAGCTGATCCATCTCCGATTTATATTCCATTTATCCCACAGAGATTTGGTTTACCGACAACAACTTTTTTAATCTGAAAAAGTTCCATACATAAAATAGTTCATTAATCAGAAAAATCACAAACATTCTTATCACTTCAAATCTCAGATTTGTGTAAGTGTTTCTTTTGTATAGTTTTATCTGTTTGTGTTTTATAACCTCTGTATTTGTCGGTTAGCCCTTAAGTCATCTTTGTTCGAGTTGATATATAACCTTACCGTATATGTTGTACATTGTAGTAATGAGACTACAGTAATATATAAACTACGTAATACGCCGGCTCCAGTAATTGGAACAGCCTGGTTGTTGTTTAACAGAGGGCTGAGGTATGATTGTGAAGGTGTTTGGAGTAAACAAGACAAAACGAAAATATATTTTTGAAGGGAAACTTTTTGAAAATGAAAAGACAAACGAAAGCTGCAGAACTCCAAATCTTCAACCACCAGGATGGACCACCAGGTATTGTGCTTTTTATCACAACTAAGTCTCATAAAAAAAGAGGTAAAGAAATAAAGAAGAAAACAAAAAGAAAAAAAGAAAGTAAGATATCATTTTTTAAAAAAAATGTATTACATTGAAATTATTGGGGGAGAAGAAATAACACGTTCGTCACAGATTAGTAATAATTAGCAAAATAAACAAAGAGGGGAGGGACAACAAAAGTAAACAAGGCAAAACGAAAAGAAATTTTTTGATGGGGAAACGAAAGACACAGAACTTGTATATATATACACAATTCAAACACTTTCAACAAATAATATTTTCTTTCACACTTTTTCGGGATCTTCAGTTGGCTGATTAACAAACTCGTGATTTTTCATAATTTATTTTTCTTTTCTTTCCCCACTCTATCTTTCTAATCCATCTTTTATTTCTCATTCTATCTTCTGATACTCTTTACATAAGTATCAAGCGTTAAACAAATATGTCTTTATTGTACTGTGTTGCTGGCTATGTGATTCTATTTACCTTTTACATAATACACACCCACATACATACCTACACACATGCGCGCACACACACACACACACACATGTATGTATATATGAGTGAGTGTGTATGTGTGCAACCTCAGAGAACTATGAACTGACTTTGCTGAAATATCCTCTTAAAGTTGTAAACTTATATCTGCAATATATTGTTGCACACTTTACGTTCTAATCATTGCACTTTGTTTCGGAGCACCGCAGATTTTACATACAATTTTAACATTTGTTCATGTGAACTTAGTGGGAAAGACTCACTTTATTTTATTTCATCGTATATTATTTTCCTATCCTGCTGTGTTGCATTACCTGGTGCACCGGAGGGAGCAAAGCTGATTTTAATGCCCCAATATTATTGTGATCTCTAGGAAACAACAACGGGTAGAGTTGCGTTATCCATTATCTGTTTACGTCATGTTTGCTCAGATATTGAATTATCTCTCTCTCTCTTTATATATGTATATCCCCAAATATAACAATATACATATATATATATATATATATATATATATATATATATATATATATATATATATATATATATATATATATATATAATCAGGAAAGAAGAGTGACACGGTTTGCTATATAAAAAAGGTTTTTAATTTCATTGCTGACAATTGTTTCTCTGAACTGGTAGGTCTAGAGATCGCTACCCGCTTGTTTTCACGTTATTCGATCACCAATACAAAGTTATAACCAGTCAATTAATCGGAGCTTGTGAGAATGAAAGGAATATACAGGCATGGTTACTATATATAGTAGTAATGGCATTCAATCAGAACAATAACAACAATACTAACAATGCTAGCAATAAATTATTTGAAATAATCACAACATCAATTTAGGTGGGAAATATAGTATATCTACGATTTTAGCGTGTAAAACTAGCTGACATGAGGCAGATGTATAAAATTGACATGTAAAAGCTGTCATGGGGGTGCATTATATACAACGTACTCGCAACATCACTATGGAAACGCCTTGTTGATTCAAACTTAGTCAAGCGTTGATATCATCCACTACCCGGAGTACCATAACTTGACTACACTTAAGTGGACTACCTATAACAATAGTCTGTTACCCCGTATATATATATATAAGGGAACAAAGTATTGTTGCATGATATACATATTTAATTGCATATTACATAAGTTTCACCGTCGATCAGCTCGAAGAACGATCGATTAATGATCGAACGTGTCTCTGGAATCGGAAGCTCCTTAGATATGTTAACATGTACACGTATGGGTTAAGAACCAGGTGACGATCGGTCACTGGCACGGCACAGCTTCAAATCAGGCCGTTCGTTTACAAACGAATCGAACATTATTATTAAATGCCTTAATTAAGTACCAGTAATGCACTGGGTATTTGCTGGCCTTGTGCCTAAAGTAGAAACAATTGTTATTAAATGCCTTTCATCTTTACGGGGTCGATAAAATAAAGTACCAGTAATGTACTGGTTAATTGCTGGCCTTGTGCCAAAAGTAGAAACAACTATTAATGTTCGATATAACCCATACGTACATATGTATATGTATATATGTGTGTGTATGTATATATATATATATATACATACACACATATATATTTATTTATTTATTTATTTATATATACATATATATATACATATATATATATATTTCTCTTGGAAGGTTTTGACGTTGCAAGCTAGAACGAAAATATGTCCCATCTGAGGACATATCTTTCCTTGAGTTACAGCAGGAAGATCGAAAGTCTTCATCCATGGTTGCTCTTGATGCAGGACATGTGAGAGCTATTCAGAAGAAGGAAATGAAGATTCACGACATGAAAGTAAGAAAGAGAAACAAGGAATTCAAAATGTCTTAGAAATTAGTTCTTAAAAGTTCCTCATCCAGCTTTGATATCAGTGATAATTGTTTCTACTTTAGGCACAAGGCCAGCAATTACCCAGTGCATTACTGGTACTTTATTTTATCGACCCCATAAGGGTGAAAGGCAAAGTAAACCTCGGCGGGATTTGAACTCAGACCGTAAAGGGACTTAACTATGCTGGAAATCATGGCGTCCGACTCTCTACCGATATTGCCAATCCACCGCCCTGCTATTAGTGATAATGATGATGAAATCTTCAAGTCAGCACCGCTTCGAAAATCACCGAGATTAAAGCCGACTCTCGGCGCCTCTCTTGTTGCCACATGGGGACAGGAGAAACTATCAGTATGGCAAGTAAGTATTTCTTACATCGCAATTGCGAGGAATCTTGGTGATGATGTTACTGAACTCTCGATTTCTCCCTCAAATTTTTATCGAACAAGAACCAGCCACCGTGGCAAGATGGCTGAGGAAATCGAGTTATCCGCTTCTTCCCCACCTGAAGACAGATTCTGGTTAGTCTCACTCTGGGATGGAAAAGTATTACCATCAGCTACTCAATCCAATACATTTGAAGATAGTATGGCAGTTTTAGATACAGGAAAAGGAGAGGAGGAGCTCTTCGGTGTTCTGATTGCAAGAGATGGAACCTGAGAAGTCACCGAAGTCGTTTTGAAGGAAATACTACGATTCAAAATTAAGGATAGAATAATTGGTATGTCCTTCAAAATCTCTGCCCCTAACACCAGTATGTGCCAAGGAACTAATACGAAAATTGCAGCAGCTCTAAATAAATTCTCCTTGTTGTTGGTTTGCCGCCATCACATTCTTGAACAGGTTTTGAAGAAAGCCCTCGAAATATTTTAGCCATCATCTGGCCCCTGAATGCCACTGATCAAAAAGTTCCAGGAATATTGGGACTCTATAGATAAGTCTCACTGTCAAGTTTTCCTGGGTGTTGAGAGATGTTTACAAGCAGAAGAGAGAAGTGATGGTTGAATATCTCCTGACTGTACTGCTTTCTGGAGATTATACTCGATAAGACTATGTCGAGTTCATAAAGCTCTCACTTCTCTATCCTGGTGGTTATCCATCTCCCTAGTTCTTCTTCTACGTGGCAGGAGCTTTCCATCAGGCTCAGGCTTGTTGGATGGTTAAGACTATATAAGTGATCAAAATAGTTATGTTCAAAGAACAACTTAACCTTACACCACGTGAGTCGAGATATCTACAAAATGTCGCTTACTTTGTGACTTTGGTGTATGTAAAATTCTGAAATGTTCCCAGATGGGCTGCAAAGAATAATCTCTATTTGATGAAACTACTACCAATGTATCCTGACCAACAGATCAGAACCGTGGCAGAGAGGGTCCTTTGGTGTCACCTGTGGTACTTGTCTGAAGAGTTAGCAGCATTGAGTTCCTTTGACGAAAGACATGAACTGGAGGAGAAAAAATGTTCCAAAATCTAACAAAAGAATGCCGAAAGGAAAAAATGGGTTTTAGCAACAAAGAATTGACTTTATTACGAAGTAAACAAATCCTTTTTTCCATTTGCTTCAATTATTTGCCAAAACAATTTGGAATTTTGTACTGACGGTGACATCAAAGCATCTGTTGATACTTTTAAAGTTGTAAATGGTACTAAAGAGGTTTAACGATTTTATGAAGTCAGAAATAGTTCCTTTTAAACATTATTGCGGAGCAAAGGAAACAATACCCCAGAGGACAAAGGGGGCCGTTTCCGGTTATAATTTTCATTCATAAAAATTTTTTCTCTCTTTAACCCCAATATTATTGTGTGTTTCATTTCGTTCTGCCGTCTGGTTTCCTCATTGGATTCAGTAAATATACAACAGAACAGACACAAAAAATATACTACAGAACAGATGCAAAAAAAAAGCGTCATAAATAAAAAGTTCTGAAAGTGTGCAACCTCTAAATATTATTTGAGTTACCTATAATTCGTTATTTTATCAGCTCGAACACGGGTATAATCAACATGAGGTGATTGACGAGGAGTTTGCTGGCCGTCTGAATACACACGTGGTTTTTTTTACCGTTCCTTCCTCTAATCACACTTTACATTCTTTATCTTCTATTTCTAACTCTATCTTCTGATGAAGGACTAGTTTTCGAAACGTTACGACTCTGTTCGTGCTATTTCAACCGCTAAACAAATATAATTCTTCCATATACTGTGCCGTTTGTTTTGTTAGTTTTGTTATTTCTGTTTACCCTGTACATACCCCCCCCCCCCACACACACATATATGTATATATATGATATGGAAAACGAAGAATCAGTTCATGACACCGCGACCACAGAGCAGTAATTTCTGGCGACAAAATTAAGGCGAGTAAAAGCTCACGCCTGAATGGAAATGGTCAGTGGAGGATTTGAATGGTCAAATACACAGATGACGTCTCCAACTATTAACCAAGCGATGGGCCACGCAAACAGGATGATGGCAGATGATAGAAATTCGAAGGGTCGGAGTCCAGCAGAAAGAGGATTTGCTTCGAAATCACTAGACGTATCTAAGGAACTTGCGAATCCAGACTCAGGTTCGATCCACAAACAGATCACACCTCAAGCTGTTCGCCGCAGAAACAATTGTAATACGTAATAAATTGTGTTCCGATGCATCACTGATTCTTCGTTTTCCATATTATTATACTCTGCTCCGAAGGAGCATAGAGTGCTCAACCGGCATACCGCCTATGGGCACATCCAAGCAACCATAATACACACACAGATATATATATATATATATGGCATGTGTCTGTAATTTTCTGATAATATATATATATATGCTCCTGGATGGTATTTTAATTAATTGAGCGTTTTATTGTTGAATAGATTTGTGGCTGCTATTTCTAGTTATCCACACACCTCTTGCCGTCACATGCACAACACAGACGTAGTGGGGCTTTTATCGAAACTCCACGTGCGTTTCGGTCAATCCTTAGATTTGTTTTAGAGGTGTTAATTGTTTCTCTCTGGCCGATGGTCCTAGTTGACTATTGAACTTAACCATTTCAAATATCAAACATGATTTCTGAAGCCACAAATGAATTATGTGCGAGAGAGTAAAATATGTATCTAATGTCCGGTATGTTCCGTTTGATATGTTTGTTAAACTCACTGTACCGCTTATTTGTAATTGATATAAACAGATTAACAGTTGTAAGTCCTAAATCATATATGTACAGAAAAAATTTAAATGGGTGGGCATTGAAACCATAACTACGACTGATAAAATGACATGTCAGTCAATCATATTGATGGTCTCCCCACAGCCCCAGCGGACAGAATGGAGAAGGCGTTTTCCCGGAGGACGGCAAGGGAGACGCGCTGGAAGAGCCATTCCAACTCGTGAGGCTTACATCTGCGGCTGGCCAGCTCAGCGCATCTGGTGCTGAGTAGAAAAAATATGGAACGCTTCACGAATTTGCGTGTCATCCTTGCGCAGGGGCCATGCTAATCTTCTCTGTATCGTTCCAATTTTAGAATATGTACTGCCGTAGTGTTCTTAGATTCTTTGCAAATTATCTCCTGTTTTCTATATATGTCATTCGCTTTTGAATTTATATTAAGAGCTCGGTATTTTTCGTTTAGCTTCCTTGCAGGCGCGAGTCTGTAATTTTCTCAGATACGACATCTTTATTCATATTACTAATATATATATCAGAAGTTCTCTTTCCAGTCAAAAGGGCCTTGGTTAATCTTACATGTGTCCATGTAACAGTTACTTCTCGAACTTTCTCATACATTTAATCCTGTATGTCATATGTATATACGTGCTAAATATCTAAGTACACACATATATCCCAGAACACTTGATACATCATTCTTATTTTCAATCCCTCCCATCAGTCAAACATAAACGCAAACAATAGTTTTTTTTTAATATAAAATATTAATTAATCAAACAGAAATGTCCCAGCTTGTGTTATTGTTCATATCTAAACAATGATAAAGTAAGGACTGCGGGACTGCGTACGGTTTATTTCTTTTAATCCAGTTAGTAAAATAAGTAGGATTACTTTGAATAAATAATTTTCTACTTTTGGCACAAGACCAGCAATTACCCAGTGCATTACTGGTACTTTATTTTATCGACCACGGAAGGATGAAAGGCAAAGTCAACCTCGGCGGGATTTGAACTCAGATTGTAAAGGGACGTAACTATGCTGGAAAGCATGGCGTCCGACCATCTACCGATACTGCTAATCCACATAATGAATGAATATTAAATAATCTATGTACTAAATTTCGGTATTTCGTCGCCACCACCACCACTTCAACTACCATATATAGAGAAAGAGAGAGTGTGTGATGAGAGAGATAAGTAGATTATGATTTTCTACAGGCTGAAGCGTATGAGTGTGCACATACATACATCTATATGTATGAGTATATAACTATTATGAGTATATAATTATAATCGCGCAAACACAAACTTATAAAAATAGACGTTCACAGACATACATTCAGATAAATACACATTCATTCACACAAACATACATACATTCACACATATACATTTACACAAACACATACATAGCAGCATTCGGTAAATTGGAAATGGGAGGGAAAAACAAGTATAACGTTTTATTTATTCATTAACTTTTTATTTATTTATTAACTCTTTTTTTTAAAACTCATTTAATATAATTGTTACCGAACGAAAACACTAATAAATATAATTGTTTCTACTTTTGGCACAAGCCAACAATTACCCCAGTGTATTACTGGTACTTTATTTTATCGACCCCGTAAGGATGGAAGGCAAAGTTAACCACGGAGGGATTTGAACTCAGATCGTAAAGGGGCGTAACTCTATGCTGCAAAGCATGGCATAAAGAACTGGAATAACTATACAGAAGAAAAAAAAATATTATGTGACCCATGGCACAGAAGTGACGGACCACATCAGGCCACAGCTTCCATTCCGTTTAACACACGCGCACATGCACATACCCCGTCCCACAATGTTTACCGAATTCGCAGACCAGACCCCTTCTTCTTCCCCCCGTTAGACCTGTGCGAAATTCCTTCCTTGCTCACATTTCAACCAGGTTTGATGGTCTTTTGTCTCTTGTTCACGAGTTCACCGAGTTTATATTCATAGAAATCTGGGACTTGTCTCTTTCTTCTCACTTTCCGTTGCTTAAACCATTTTGTTTGTTCACCCCAACGTCCCCTTTATTTACGTGTCCCAACGACTTTTTTTAGCCGTTGTTCGCACCAACCTGAGGTATATGGCCCTTAAAGCGATGAAATGCCTGGGACGGTTGGAGGGTCACTGATGATGGACTTACTTTTTCATATATATATATATATATATATATATATATATATAATCAGTTACAACAGTGACATACCGGTACTTAAGTTTTTATATATATATATGTATATATATATGTATATATATATATATATGTGTGTGTGTGTATATATATATATGTGCGTGTGTGTGCGTCTATGTGTGTGTGTGTTTGGAACAGAGAGAGAGAGGGAGGTGGGGGGGAGCAGTATATTTGTGAACAGGCTTATATTCCTAAGTAATTGCTATATGTCTCCATATTTGTTACATTTATATACGTATTATTGGTATTATTTTGAACTACGTTAATATACAGAGCACTTCGGTTTCTTAACGTTAAATTATATTTGGTAAGTCTATCGGAATTTTTTGGGTGAAAAATACAGACATTGTTTCATACTAATTACCATGTCGAATGTTCAATAGATAAATACATCTTTTTACTGAATGCTAATGTAGATACTTTAGTCATGTGTAAAATAACGGAAGCTGGGAGTGCCGGACATTTTTAGGTTAGATTTATTTATGTGTATATAGATATGTTAATAAGTCTGAAATGTTATAGATTTTATTTAACAACCATTCATTTGTTTTTCAAATGATTATGCTGGAAGCATTAAATTCAGTAAATCTATAAAAATAGTGAGATTTTCTATTTTTATTTTTATTCGGAGTCTGGCAAGTAATTTGATCTGAGACTGTGTTAAAACTAAAGCGATTACAACGTAGAAGAATGATTTTAGCCACTTATCTCGCAAGTGAGTTGATCTGAAACCGTATGTTGAAACTAAAAGAATTGCATCGTGGAAGAATCATTTTAGCCATTCTACAAAAGTACACCGAAACTGCTTAATTATCTTTACATTTATCATATATTTCTTGGTTTCAACATTTTTCTCGCAATAAGTAAACGATAAAAGTGAAACTTCCTTTTCTAAATGTGAAATCATACTTGGCACATTAGTAGAAATACAGATGTGTCAATTAATTGCGTAGATTATAAAGTTTATTTCATGCTAATTGAATGTTAGATGAACATGTTAATACACCAGTGATGTTCGAAATAATAGATGTTGGGAGGTCTGAGCACGTTTAATTTAGAAGTATTAATGGTGAATAGGCAGATTTTTAAGAATTTCGGATAGAATATTTTGCAGCATTCGTTCCTGTTCTCTGCGTTCTGATTTCAAACCCTATCGAATTCAATTTGGCCTTTCAACCATTTGAAATCGATACAAAAATGACAACTCGATTTCTGGTGTCGATTATTTCTGTATATTGCTTTCTCACATCACTTAGCCTTACACTCTCTTTATCATTTCCTGGAAGAAGTCGACTGGGTTCAGACTTAAAGAGGGAAATGTTGGGCCAGGTTTAAAGTAGCCATGATATGCCTTATACCACAAAAGCACCCATACAAATACCAAGTGTCTTGGGTCATTCCACATGTAGAAATTATCGATACCTAAATAAGTCTTAAACTCTAGGTCGAGTTTTACATCACGGCCTCATTTCTAAAGAATATATTTCAGCAACACTCCTCACTGTAATGATATTACAAGTTATATATTAAAAATTATATTTTGATAATTTTTTATTTAATCAGCCCTCCCCCCATTTATATATATATATATATATATATATATATATATATATATATATATATGTGTGTGTATGTATGTATACATGCACACACACATACACATGCCTCCTCCCATATATATATATATGCAACTAAGGCCGTAGATTCTCCTATCCTGTAATTAAATACATTCAGAAAATCTAAGCCAGTCATACACCATATGCTTTACACCATAGAATATACGGTTCAAGGATGAGCATGTTTTTCCAGCTGTATCCTCAAGCCCTTGTTAAACCAACCAATGAATCGTACCAATCACTGCTCAGGAGAAAACGGACGTTATCAAGCAGCATCCGACATAGTTTCTATATAATGGTTTCTGATTTAGGCACTAGGCCAACACTTATTGGGACAGGGAAAGCCAATTAAATAACGCCCAGTGTGTTAGTGGTACCCTATTTTTATTGACCCTGTAAGGATGAAAGACAAAGCTCACCTCACTGGGATTTGAACTCTGAACGTAAAGAGCCGTAACTATATCCTGTAAAGCATATTGTCCAACGCTCTATAGATTTTATAGATTCTATATGAAAATAATCGTTATTATCTGCAGCTACTATGACGTAATTCACTATGATCCACCCTATTTGTGCGCCTCCTGAAATTTCCTGAGCTATAAACCCTCTAGTGAACCACCGAGATAAACCACAAGCACCAATAGAGCACAATAAACTAACGGCATGCAGCTACGTGTCTATCTAATATGCGAAAAAATATAGAAGAATTAAATCAGAATATAATTCACTACAAACATGGTTTCGGAGAGGAAAACGTGAAAAATTAAAGATGCTTGTATAAGAAATGTGTTTCAATCCATATGACATTAAATAAAGATATTGAGTTCTATTGACTCAAAAATTAAATCAATTACTTTCTAAATATATGAAATTAATCCAGATCGAGTAATATTAGTTAAATATACAATATCAAATACAGCATATAGATATACATATACTAATGACACTACAATATATATACATATAAAAATAGAATTTTGATATATAATAAAGACTAAATAGTGGCACCATCTGAATTGAAAAAGGTTTCTATCTTACCGAACCACCTCGTGTTAAGTCCACTTCGAAAAAACCTGCTTGTAAACAGGCAAGCATGTGTGTCAACTGAGACTCCACATTTAACGCAAAGTTCAGAGACACAGCCAATCAGTTATGTCAGCGAAATAAACGATAGGACGCCAAAATCATGCATCACCTCATCCAGCCACGTAGTTCAAAGAACAGCAGTCAAATCCACTATAAAAAAAATCAGATACGTTATGAGGCACTACCTACCCTATAAGGCATTCCCAACAAACATACACCTCACTATTTATAGTTACACCGTCCATGCAGAAGAAAGCCATAATACGTACGTCTTACACCGGAGATCACAAACCCAAGGAATCAAAAGGCCCATTACATCCTGGTGGCACAGCTGACCAAAAAGTGAGATAAGGGAAAGAGCATTATTTCCAGCAGTTATAATGCTACTTTGCAATGCGGTTGATAGGCAGCTATTTATTTTTCATCGAAACCATCACTCATATGATAGTCTGTAGGATATGCGAATTAATACACATTGTAGGGGGACACATTTTCCGTTTAAAATTTTACTTAATTCTATTTTTACTTCTGGTTAATTGACTTATATTCTTTTTCACATTTGATAAATTCCTTTTTTTTTTTCCAGTATCTTGTATTCCACAAAGAATTGCTGAAGATTGCACTCTAACTATTAACACAGAAACAAAAGCAAAATATTAAATCTACCGCTTCTTACTCTATAAAACAAAACATTTCGTTGTGTTATATTGTGTGAGTTAGTTTTCTATAATATCAGTTACCCCTTCACTACAATAGGCCTTTGAAACAAGCCGATGGATGATAGGAAGCCAACGTTAGTATTAAGAATGTTTGTTTTCTAAATGAATATAAAATTGGATATATGTTCCTACTTTTCAGTTTTGTTCTTCTGGTGAAAGCGACTGAAATATTAAGTACATTCTAACATTCCCCACGGAGATACTGCAATGTACTTCTAAAAAATAAAATAAGCTCTCCTGATTTGAACATCCCGGGCAATACAACATTAACGCTTCCAATTACAGCATAAGCAAATTAAACGTTTCCACGGAAAACACCAAACTATCAAACTCCATCAATCGTTCTTCATCACAATAACATTTCAATAACAAACCGCAATAACATTTCAACAGCCGCAATAACATTGCAATGGAAACCAGAAACACACCTATATTTTCCAAAGCCTAAACATTCATTAATTATTGCAAACTCGTAATTGCCCCAAACCTTCTTAAAATATCCCCTTTAATACCATGTTTACCACGAAAATTACGAATCAATAATTTCATATCGAATCATTGCCCAGTCATGGGTGTAAATAGTCTCCTTAATTCTTATATAAAAAAACTTTTACCTGGTTACTTATTCTACCGTAATTTAGCATTTTACTATGGAACATTTCGTAACCCATTCACACACAAACACACACGCGCGCACACGTTCACGCACACACACATATATATATATATTGCTATATATATATATATATATATAAATATATATATATATATATATATATATATATATATATATATATATATATATATATATTGATATATATATATATATATATATATACACACACACAAACACACATACACACACATATATATATATATATATATATATATATATATGTACGACTTCATTCTTTTTAGCCCGTTACTATTTGCATACAATCAGCTACAGCTAACTCACTCACGTCCACTTCGCCAATAATCAATAACTTAATATTATCTAGTCATTAAGCTTTATCTCATCACATAATATATATATATATATATACATATATTTATATATATACATATATATATATACATACATACACATATATATATACTCACGCGCGCACACACACACATACATATATAAACTAACCGCCAATTCCTCTCTCCCTACACATATACAAACCAATTATTAGTTATACATATGTTTATCAACCAACACTACTCTATTGACATCAATTATGGAGCAATCAACACCATTTTAATAGAGGTTTGCCAAGCTTATGCAAATATCTTGCAATAAATTTCCTACTGAAGTTGGTTTATGACCGTACAAAGATTGCAATACATAAATTAGGTTTCCTGTGTTTAATAATATCGAGGAAAAAATAACGTTCCCTGTAATTTATCTTTTGTTGAGGTCTGATTGTTATTTTTATTAGTGTTTACCATATAATATTTACGGCGGTCAATTGTCAAATCATTAGAACGTCGGACATAATATTTTGCGGTATTTGACCCAGTTCTTTGCAACCTAGGTTCAAATTGATTGATAAAGAGATTGCGCCATAACAGCAAGGAAGGAAATACCGGCCTCCATCTTCGTAGGGCCCTATCTGCTCCCACCAAATATCAGCATAATTTCTGACGTCTATTGCCAACAACGTGACAGTTTATCGACGAAAATCGCACATGTGTGCTCACACCATGGTTCTGTTAGATTCCTTCATGATAATGCTTGGCCGCATACATCAAGGATGACCCGTGAAAAGCTGCTGGAGCTAGATTGGGAAGCTCTGCTACAGCTACCGTATTTGTCCGACCTCGGGCCTACACACTATCACCTTTTTCTTTCAATGAGCAATGCAATGCAGTCACACACACACCCATACACACACACACATATATATATTATATATGATTATGTATGCATCTATAAATTATGTATGCGTGTGTATGTAACTCTGACGCCACTGTATGCTTTCAGTAGTTCCATGAATGTGTTTAGATGTCTACGTCGTAGACAACATGTTTTGGCTTCGATCCCACTTCAAGGATTCTTAGGCCTTTATCAGAGCCAGGTAACTATCTTAGCTTTGTGAAGGAGATTGGATAGACTGAAAATATGTGGATGCTCGTTGGATCCATTCGTTTTACTATATTCGTGGTAATCAGATCCATATTACTCAATGGGTTCTTTTATAAGTTGGGAAGATGTGGTTTGAGAGAACAGTAGCTATTTATAGCTATACATTAGAACCTTCATCTTTGAATTCAATTAATAGTGATCTATATGGCGGCGATTGGCATAATATTGGTGGAGAATGTTAATTATGACAAGGCCTTGTCGTTGTTGTCATCGTTTCATTAGCGTCATGCTTTCAAATTCTGATTTTCAATGTTTTCGGCACCAAACCTCCTGAAACCTTCCTTGATTCTACGTTATTTAGTAGTTTATTTTATATTATTTACATTTATCTAAAAATCTTTCATCATAATTTTATATAAGAACCATTGTTAAGGTATGTTCCAAATAACTTAATAATGAGGAATTTGGTTATATTACTAAATCTCTCCAAATTCTTGATTATTTTCAATATCACTTGAAAACCACACAGTGTATTTCATTAGAAATATCGAAAATAAACGATAGAAGAAAGGTAGATTGAAAATCAAGGGAGATTAAGCTATAAGTTAGACCAGGTTGTATATTCTCTTAGTGATTTCCTTGTAGAATTGTGTGTATGTGGGGTCTGTGTGAGTGTTTGTGTGGGGGTCTGTGTGTGTGTGTGCATGTGATTCGACGTATATCCTTGGTGTTAATAATGAAGTTAATAATCCCTTTGATCTCGGATATAATTGTGATAGTATCATTATATTGGCTTTGATAATCATGATAGTTGGTGGATATCGGAGAGGTGACGGTGATGAGGGTAGTGGCGTCAGTATTGGTGGTTTGAATGGTGGTGATTATGTCGGGTTGGTGGTTAGGGTGTCGGTAGTAATTACGATAACGAAAATGATGATGATGATGGTGATGATAATGGTGAGGATGATGATGATGATATTTGTATTGATGATGGTGCTAATGGTGCTGGTGGTTTTAGGGATGGTGATTATATAGAGAATAATAATGATGATGATTATGGTACTGTCATGATTGCGATACTTATCAGGATTCTGATCATTAAGATGATTGCCATGATTTTGATGTTCAAGATAAGTTAGATTATTATATATAATGAAAGTAGATGTCAATTTAGGTAGTTTGAATTGTGATGATGGTGATAAAATGGTCATGTGGGATGACGATAATGATAATAATACTAAAGATGAATTTGATGGTGATGGTACTGATTTTGATGAAGGTATTCATCAACATCATCCTCATTATCATCATCATCCTCGCGGACTCTTCTTTTCCTCACCTCAATCACCACCATAATTGTACTACCCCCCATTATCATCATCATGATAATGCATACACTTTCGGATTAAGCATAATTTTAGCTTAGGGCAAGTACATCAATGCAAAGACAAAACGATTTTAAAATACACCCACTTTACTGTTAGCCTTGTTTTAGCAACAAATAATATTTTCTTATAATCTTCTACGTAATACTAGCCTTAAGACCAGACGTTGCTTGGAAAAGTCATGACTCAATTTTAAAAGAGATTAATTGCAATTCAGCATGAATATATTATTTAAACATATTTATATTTTCTGTAATGGAGATTCACAAGCGAAAAATATATTATTTGGTGTAAGTGCTTTTCAAAAACTTGAATTAAATTGTACAAATAAACAGTACATCTTTATTTCTTGGGTTTCCTGAAACTAAAACGTAAGATTAAATTTTCCAATTTAAGTGTGCGTCGCGAATAAATTTTCAAACCCTCTTAGCGCAAAGGAAATAGTTTAAGATGTAATGGCATCATGAAAATATTCATTACGTAAAATCAATGCAATAATGAATAAATGTCAGTTTCGTCATAAAATACAGTAATAAAAGTATATAGTTGTATATTCTGTGTGGGGGCTGCGTGTGTATATGTGAAGGCTCAAATACCATCTTGGGCATGAGCAAAGTTTGATCATGCAGGCTCTCCCAAGCCACCAGCCTTGAGATGGAGTCCCGATGAAAAAATACCATGAAGGAAAACCTCTCAGAAACAGAAAAAGCAACTAGAGGGTGCTTGGAAATCCTATCAACAATACCTCCACCCATAGGCTAAATAGGAGCTGTCAGTTGCTTCAACATGGCCTGTGTAGTCTTGGTATCGCGCAATTGTATCCAGCTATCGAAAAGAATGGACTATTCATTGATTTGCACCAGGATTCAAGCCCCTGCTTTAGCTGATTTTCCTGAAAATCACAGCTCATCCTCTGAGACTAATGGCAGATCAGTCTTCAACCTACACTCATCTAGGCAGATTGTTCTCGATAGAGAAAAAGACAGATCAAAACCGCTCCTAAAGTGTAAACATCCCGCTTGCTTTAGCACATTCAATGTTAATACCCTGGTCCTCTTGAAAGATTGGATGTGCTAGTAACGAGCGCTTAATACAACGCTATTGATATCATCAGTCTTCAAGAACATAAACATTTCCATCCAGACCTAGACCTAAAGTTTACATAATCTGACAATCTGTCACCACCTCCGCATACAAAATCTCCAATAACACCACGATTGGTGGAGTCGGTATGCTTCTCCCATCAAAGGCACGCGAGAACCTCATGAACATCGAAAAGAGACGATAGAATAATGTTTGTCGAGTTCAATTCAAATCCAAAACTCACATTTATATCTTGCTATAGCCCGACGAATAGCAGTGATGAAGAAACTGCTGCCAGTTTCTATCAGTTTCTGAGATAGGTCATTGAAAACGTCCCTGTCCATAATTTCCTTACTATTGCAGGCGACTTCAATGCCAAACTAGGCGCTGACGATGTAAAATTCTCCTTCAACACCGAAACAAACCGAAATGGTGAAATGCTTCTCCAACTCCTTGAGTAATTTGAAATCTTCTCGTCTACAAATAGCTTCATGAAAAACCAATCTAAGCTCTGGTCATTCACCTACCCTAACGGTAGTAGAACTCAATTGGATTATATCCTATTTCGCAAAAAATGGCGAAACAGTGTACACGACTTTGAAATCTATTGCTCTTTCTCCAAAGTGGGATCTGGTCACAGAATTGACTCTTCCAAAGTTACTCTTAGCCTTCGCGCTCCTAACAAAGTCTCCGCTGAGCCTCTGAAACAAATTGACTGGATGTTAGTGTCATCAAATAAGGAGCTCTCCAGTCGGTATGCAATTAGTGTTTACAATAGATTCTCTGAACTATCCTGTACTGATGATTGCATTGAGACTAAATATTCCAACCTAATTGTTGCAAATGAGGAAGTTGTTCTTTCCAGATTATCCAAAAAGGCCAAAAGGAAGCTCACGAAATTGAGCTCACATAACTTAGTATCCTCAGCGTATAAAAAATTGCGAAGTCTTTTTTCTCAGTACAACTCAAATCCAACTAGTTTACTGAAAAGTGAAATGACCCAATGCAAAAAAGATCTTGATGAGGCGTACACGTATGCCCATTGCTGCCAAGATCTACAAGAAAATCCTCAACCGTATAGTTTCGTATGTTGATCCAATTCTTCGCATCAACCAAAACGGTTTTAGGCGTGGTAGATCTACACTTGAACAGATTTTGGCCGTAGAGTAGTGGAGGAGTTGAGAAACTGCAACAGACAAATGGCTCAACTATTTTTTGAAAAGTTTTTGACAGCATAAATAGAAACATTCTGTTTGAAATTCTACCCATGTATGGCATCCCAGCAAGACTTGTGGAAGAAATTAAGGCTCTGTATGTCAACACAAGTGCCACTATCATCACCCCTGATGTCCCAACAGAGTTCTTTGACATCTCAGCAGGAGTACTACTAGGTGAAATCAATAACAACGGTATAACTATCAAGTCACGCATGAGCTCTAGACACCCCTCTAAACATCTCACTGACTTTGACTTGACGCATGACATTGCACTTCTTGCAGATTGCCTAGAAAATGCGCAACAACTTTTGACATCTCTCCAAGAAGCAGCCCCCTCGTTGGCCTTCATCTCAACGAGGGTATATCAGAGTACATATCAAACTGTACAGGCAGGCAACAACACCAAAGCAATCAACGGCAGTGATATCAAGCAAGTCGAGGATTTCAAGTATGTTGGGTCCTGGATTATTGACTCTGAGAAGGATTTTGCCACCAGAAACGCCCATGTATGGTCAGCTTGCAACAAGATGAATCGAGTTTGGCGCTCAAATCTTTCCAACCACACCAAAATCTGACTCTCACAAGTAACAATTCAACCAATCTTACTATATGGAGGTGAAACATGGACGCTTTCATCCAAACAACACAAGCATATTGATGGTCTTTACACTCGCCTGATTCAAAGCATTCAGAACAATAGCTGGCGACATCTGACTTTGAGAGAGATATATGCCGGCCTTCCACTCATATCTGTCGTTGTACGTAAGAGGAGAATAAGATTGCTGGCCACTGCCATCGTCCCACCTATGAGGCTGTGTCTCCATTAGTGCTTTTGAAACCACAAGCAGAACGCAAGCTCTCCTATCCCGATGTCATCTCCAGAGATTCTGGTATTGAAATCCAGGACTTGGCAACGGCAATTAATGACAGACCCACGTGGAGATCAATTGTTGAGTCCATTTCGGCTGAGGCCACCGGATGATGATGATGATGATGATGATATATATATATATATATTGTTATAGTTTGCTCGAAGCATTGTATATAATATATAACACTGAAAGAGATAGAAGGCTAAACAATGCAAAATGGACTGGAACATGAGGTAACCAAAAGTAAATGTTACCTGATAATCTTTGTTTTGTTTTGTTGTTGTTGTTATTGTTCTCCTTTTATCTGTCCAATATTTCGGGACCTAAAAGTCCCTTCATTAGGGTTTAAGGAACTTTCAGTGGATAATGTTCCAATTTCCTCTCTTTGGGATTAAATTTTAATTTTGATTTAAATATTTTCTAATTCGTTTTCAAGCGTTTTTTATGGCTACCTCACTTTCCACGTGAATCACGTCAATTGCCAATATAGTATTTCTCAAAATCAATATTCTTTTTTGTATGAGATGTTTAGTTTGTGTACCTGTGGGTGTGTCTTTTTCATGTCAAGTATTGTGTGCTGATTTCTAATCTATTATTTACTTGTGGGTTGAGTCTACGTATGCGCAAGACTTCCTTACTTCTTAAGTTACTTCATCTGACAGTCCATTTTGCATTGTTTAGCATTCTACGTCTTTCAACATGATATATATAAATGTAAATCTGAGTGTTTCGAATATTAATAGTAATATTCGATTCGTTTGCAATTATGCCCTGTCAATAGAATGTCACCGTCATTTTTGGTCTTGTGTTGGCATATAAACAGAACGGCAGACACTAATGCTTCGGGGTGATAACCCTTCACCAGTACCGCCAGCTTACCTGTTTACCTGCCAACTGTAAGAGCTAGTGAAAATATATGATATTTTCTGGAATACACTGATCGGCCTCATTTGCATAGTAGCAGACTGCCTAATCAGTCAGATCTGCATGTTAGCAGATCCATTGTATATTCCAGAACATATTATATATTTGCCTATATATAAACAATCATCCGGTTATCGAACAAACCAACCAACCAACCGGAAAATTGATGTGGAAATCACAGGTGCGTGCCTGGCAGGAAGGTATACATTGCTGACGATAGCTAATAAGCTTGAAACTAGTACAGCGTTCCTTTGTCAGTGTTGAACAAATAAGCAACGATGGTTGCTAGACACTGTACGGCTTAATTCGGGATGTTTAAATTCCTCAATTTAAGAATGACCTGTAGTATCTATTTCATACTATTAACCTCAATTGAATATATATCTGACCAGGAATGCTTTTTGTGAAAATCAGTCATATGGAACTATTGTCATCTTGCCTGACGGTTTGAACTTTACAACACCACCTGCCTCTTTGAGGTCAAATACCAACCCTACTAGCATCTACAAACTGACCAATGAGAATTAGAGACTATTCCTGCTGACAACATTAAATTATTCCTAACAAGCTCATATGTCCCAAGGCTCTGATACCATCAACACTATAAACACAGAGCTGGCATATCTAAGAACTGACTAACTGCCTGATGAGGTCATAGCCATTCAATGGCTATCATCGAAATATATATAGCAGTAAATAAAAGATTATAAATTCATGCAATTGACTTATGTTTCGTCACTATATATATATATATGTATATACACATACACATACATATACACACATATACATATATACATATACCTACATATATACATATATACATATATACATATACATATATACATACACAAATACATATATACATACATATAAATATACACACATAGATGACATGTGAACGCGCCTACACACAGCGATATGCATACAAACGAACGGCCACTCATACAAATACATACAAATAAGTACTCATAAATATGCGCATATACACAGGCACATAAAAACAGCTCTACAAGCAGAAAATGCAGATAGGTAAGAGGTAATTACGTAACCATAGGGGCTGTATTTCAGGTTGAAGAGGGGTAGGGTGGGGTGAGAAGGAGGTAGAGGGGCTATTTTTTTGGCTGGCGTTAAACAAAAAAGGGGGAAGTCGTTTTTAGCCATCGGACATTAACACTGGCTTAAAGTATTTGAAAGTTGCAAATTTTTGTGCATGCAGTTCGGGCAGTGTTCAGAGAGTTTGTTTAGTAGCGGTCCCTTGGCGAATAAAATTTCGTAGCTCTCTGAGATACAAAGGTCGCAGCCCTTGTGTCCTCCGTTGTATGAGCGCGCTTTCTGGAGTATTTTCCATTTAAGCGTGAATGGGGTGGAGTTCCTTTTGAGGTCCCAAACATAGGAGGCGAGTGTTGTCTGGTTTGATTTGTCCTGTCTCCTGAAGGAATGGGTATGGGCATACCAACGGGTCTTAAAATTATTGGAAGTCATGCCGATGTAAGTCATTTTGTTGTTGCAATCATCGGTGCCTGAGATGACATCGCATTTGTATACGAAATCATTTGTCAGGCATTTGTTCTGAAGTGGGCAGGCTTCCTTATTTAGGCAATTACACAAGGCCCCAGTCCGGGGATTGGGTTCGGAGGTGGTTGGCTTATTTAATTTTTTAGAGTTGTGATTGGCTATATTCCAAGCTAGGTCAGGTGTGGTGGAGTAGGAGAGTCTTATTGTGTTCTTATTAAAAATGGTGTAGTACCTATGTTATATGTGGAAGTGTGTGTTCAGCAAAGTGAAGAAAATCCTAGCTATAGGTGTAGAGACCTCTCTATTGAAGGGAGGGTTGTACCAGCTAATCTGCCTATGCCTATTCCTCCTCTGCATTCTTGCGGTTGTTTCTAGGTAGGTTATCTTTTCTTTAAATCCGATGCGGGCGAGGGCGTCATTGTAGTAGAAGGCAGAGGCGTTAAAAATATCTTCCTTGGCAGAGAGACCAGAGATTCTAATAGAGACGCTTTTTACTAAGTTATCAGTGATGTTTTTGGGGTGGTTAGAATAAACATTAATATATCTAAGGGACTCGTTTGGTTTGTGGTACGGGTAATAGAAGGAAGTATCAAGGTCGAGAGTGACATCTAAGAAGTTGGCCCTAGTCATATTAGATTCTCTAGTTATACTAAATCTTAGATTACGGAAGAACGAGCTTAAGTTTCTCCGAAACCCATCGGTGGTTCTAGGGTTAACCTTGTGCAGGGCGAAGAGGCCGTCGTCTGGGTATAAACCTCCGGTTAGGCCAGTAAAGAGGTTCTTCAGGTGATGTAAAATGTACAGGCCCCCAAGGTGACTAATTTCAGCCGAGTCACTCACTCCCATGCTGACGTCAAATGGGGTCTGAGACTTCTTGTTGATCCAGTAAGATCCATCGTGGTATAGGACGGGCGTGGAGGATAACATCTTGCTCAGCATCGGTTATGGTGTTAAAATTCCTGCCAAAGGTAATTGCGTCTTTCAGGAGGGGCTCCGAGATAGAAGCATAGTAGTTTTCTATGTGGAGTTGCAGGCAGCGAGTCTGGCGTTTGTCGGGTAATTCTTGGAACCAAGATATTGCCTCATATGTTCTGCTCCAGAGTGGGAGTGTGAGGCAACCCGCAATGATTGTAGACCTCTATCTAGGATCTTCTTACTGATAGAGCCGATGTCTGAACGAGTGGGGTTGATAAGTCTGACTGATGTTTTGTTGAGGAAGTTTCCCTTATGGTCCCTGGAATATAACTTAAGAGAAATTTGACGATAAGGATATGATAGACACCCAATATTTTGAACTGGTTTATAGATTTCTCTTGGCCTTTGTCACTCTAAATAGAACTTTAAAGAATTAGCTTTTAAAGAATTTCCCTTTTCTTTAAATCCATCAACCATGACCGACCCCCAACAATCTTATAGACACCTGAAATACAGGCATTGTTAGCTTAAGAGAAACTTAAAAAGAAGGCGTGGCACCCCATTCTGAACTTGTTTATAGAATTCTTTCTGCCCTTGTCACTCTAAATATAAATTATAGCCTTAAAGAATTATCTTTTAATGAATTCCCTTTTCTTTCAACCCATCCCACTCCCCACCTTCTCCTACCACCTGAAACGATATAAATACCACAACATTTATTTTTGGCAAGCCAGATTCCTGATGATTTCTAAAGAATGAAACAGTTCTAGTCCTGTAGAATCTCATCTATATTAAAACTTATATATATATATACAATCGATATTTTGCCATTCCAGCGTATCTCAACTTACAAGTATGCACTCAAATTTATTATCCTGCAACATTGAGATAGAATACGATATGTTGTTGGACTTGCTCATAAAATTACTGCGCAAGTGGGTGAAGATTCCCTGCACCTCTGTACCCATAACCTAATTCTAGGGGCGATTCAGCGTAATGCAGTTTGTGGCAAGATTAAATCTTAGAATTACAATTAGAATCTATTATGTATGTTGATTGAGTATTCGACTTATGTATGTACCCTTAATGTGATTCTCAATATAAATCATAGTGACACTTTGAGTAACAATGACAGGCTATAAGATGGAACCAGGAGACTTAAGATTGCGAAGGGAACTAACTCTTCAGACATGCCTACATCCATTAGGATTTATTATACCAGATGAAATTGGAAGCTTTATAAAATATTTATTCATACTCGCTACCACCTTCCTGACATTACCATTTGCCCCACACCAACACAACCTCTACCACCAGGCAACACTACCCCACCAATACCCCCTCTCGCACCACTTGCACCATACAAGCTCGACTATTATCAGCTGTGTCACATTATCCCCATCAGTGCTATCTGTTGTGCCCTCATCATTATCAGGATGTCGCAACACATGATCAGATCTTATTCTTATATTCTTACTACTCTGGAACCCAGTCCCTAAACTAAACAAAAGGGCCTGATATGATGTAAATATGAAGAAAAAAGCTAAAAACAAAATTAGGTAAAGAAAAAAAGAGATAAGGGGTAAAGAAGGGCAGATCTGGATGTATTGTAAAGTAAAGGAAAGGACTATAAATGCCATAAATGAGAAGAAAAGGAGGGAAAGTGCAAGGATTAATCGGCTACGGGAGAAAGAGAGAAGGAAGGGGAGATGGTGACAGGCTCTATGCGGACAAAGCTGCAATGGAATTTCCGCAGACATCCTCAGCGACACCCGCTACAATGGTCACTCCACCTCACGGGGATTTTTTCTCAGACGAGCTGCTGAGGAGCTCGGCCAAAAATCAATGCTTTAATTTTTTTACTTGCAAGTTGGTTACTTGGTCTAGAAACAATTAGTTTAAAGTCTGTCTTAAGCCAGAAGGCTCATTTGGTCGGTGCTTACCCCGGTTTCATGGCATGAAGCGATTGAGTGTACAAGACTCCCCACTGGACAGGACGCCAGTCCATCACAAGGTTAAACCCCCAGCCATTGCTGGTACTCATTTTCAACAACGCGAAATGAAGTGTTATGCTCAAGAACACAACACGCAAACCAATAATCGAACTCACGATATTATGATTGTAAGTCCAACGCCCACGTGTTGATAGAATTAGACAGACAGCAAATATTGAGAATCATTCCAACTTTAAGGCAGACCATAAATGTTGATATTCATTGCGATCATGATGTAAAGATTAAGAATCATTGAGATTATTTAAAAAAAAATAATAATTGTTTCTACTTTTAGGCACAAGGCCAGCAATTACCCAGTTCATTACTGGTACTTTATTTTATCGACCCCGTAAATAATAATATTAGTTTTTAACTAAGAGATATAGCTAGCAATATCGACCCCACTACATCGCTGGTAGTTTATTTTATCGGTATTGGAACAATGTAAAGTAAAGTTGGCATAAGTCAGATTTGAAATGAGAACGTAAGGAGCTAGAATAAATACAAGGAAGTTTCCCGACACTTTATCAATTCGAGACCAACTCAAACAACAGAAAACCGTAATAAGAAAATAAGAAACTAAAACACTACCTGAAGCAATGACATCATTACAACTTGGAATATATATTAATTCTAAAAGTGGAAGCAATATAGACGTTAGCTAGTAGGGGTTCTTACTATAAAGCTAGGTTTTATTGTATAAATAATCAGGGTATTTGGATGATAGAGATGATATTGTCTACAGACTTTACATATGGTAAAAATTTATGTTTACGATAAAAAAACACATTGCCACACACACACACACACACACATATATATATATATATATATATATATATTTGTGGCAATGTGTATATATATATATATGCGTAAATATATTTACGTATATATGTGTATGTAACTGTGTGTACATATATATATATATATATATATATATATATATATATATATATGGGTGCACGTGATTTTTTTTCTTTCTCTCTCTCTCTATATATATGTATATATATATATATGTATACATGGGACGTACAAGATGAAGACAAAGGAAAAAAGAACAGACAGTCTCTTCTGTAGTCAACTTCTGGAAATCATTATAGTGTCGGTACATTAAAGCTGAGACTTTTCATTCCATATATATATAAAACACAAGCGTTTCCTTCTTATAGATGGTGATTCCAAGGTTTCTGAAGCATCTGTGGTAATAAATTGAATTGATGAGGGATAAGGAAACGTGATTTCGATATCAGCAGTGTCTGGTTTTCAGACTTCTCATACCTATGGTGCATAAATGTTTGGATATATCGAAAGACATATGCAATTGTAAAGAATTTCCGGCTGTATTGTCAGCCTCCGTCGGAAATGATATCTGTTTTTTTCTGTTTTTTTTTGTTGTTTTTTTGTCAATATATCAGCAGTTGAGATATGTCAGTCAGTTCGATTCGAATCATTGCACGAAGGATTTGAAGTCGACAGACAAATTGCGCTAAATTGTACACCAGCACACACATCCGTAAACTCTTGACTTCATTTATACGACTTAAAATGATAAAAGTCGAAGTTTTACCTATCTGAGATATTTTTCACCGGATAGTCTCATGAATCTGCCTATACATACATACATGTATACATAAATGCATACATACATGATGACTGCCACCTCGTTATCGAGTATGGCCATTGCACGATATAACATTATTAATAATTATCAATTAATAATTGTTTCTACTTTTGGCACAAGGCCAGCAATTACCCAGTGTATTACTGGTACTTTATTTTATCGACCCCATAAGGATGAAAGGCAAAGTTAACCTCGGCGGGATTTGAACTCAGAATGGCAAGGGCCGTAACTCTATGCGTCAAAGCATGGCGTCCGACCCTCTACCGATACTGCCAATCCACAATGCCATCGTGCAAGGCCTGTGCGTGAGGATTCTTTTTAAATGTGGAAAGACTGTGTACTGAGCCAATTCCACTCTCTGAGCGACAGTAGCTATAACCTGAAAAGAAGAAAAGATCAACATCATCGGTAACTACTGAGCCGCAGGTTTTATATCGGAGTTACCCCAGGTTCCTGAGTTGCCTTCTCCTAGAAGAATGCCCTGATAAAATCTAGGGGTCCTTCACTCACATACATACATACATACATACATACATACATACATACATACATACATACATACATACATATATACATACATACAAACATACATACATACATACATCATGGCTGCATCTCAATTTCGAGAGTTGCCATCCCTTCAGGTTTTTCTCAAACACGGCATGGGTGCCACGAGAATCACATATTCGACCTTTAGGACTTAGATTTCTTTCTGCGTATGCTGCAGCGAAAGAAAAAGAAGAAAAGGATATATTCACGCAAAACACGTGAAAATTATTTTGGTCAAGTGATGCCTCTGCCTGAAGAAAGCCCTCTCTGTGAACAACGGTGAAAGGTATACAAAAAGAAGAACAGTGCAACATCATCGGTTGCCATCGAATCGCAGGTTTTATTTGCAGAAGAGTTTTCCTTCTTCTAGAATGATATTCTAACAAACATTAGGGGTCTCACACACCCTGCGCGCTAACTACGAACTTGGGCACGAAACCGAGTATTCCCATGTCTCCACGCATACATATATACATACATACATACTTATATACATACATTCATACGTACATACATACCTGAAGAAGGTAGATGAGAGAAAAGTGCTTAATCAAAGATTCAGACGAAACCAAACATCAGTCTATAGAGATATGAAGGGCAAAATAATAAGTGTCACTGAAGCCCCATCCCAGAAAGACAGATTCCTTTTGGAGAAAAATATGGGGTGAAAAGAAGAATTTCAACCAAGATGCAGCGTGGCTAAGAGAAATCCGAAAGAACTATTGCTCCTACACTACAACATAAACATACGAAATAAGTGAGCGTACCCTTGAGACTGTGATAGGAAAACTCCAAGATAAGAAAGCACCAGGAAGAGACATGATTGTCGGCTACTGGTACAAAAAACTGATATTTTATCGGAGGTATCTTACTGATTTCTACCAACAAGTTCTTAAGGGAGATACACTTATACCAGAATGGTTGACAATAGCACAAACATTACTGGTCCCCAAGAACAAAGACATCTACTTGGCAAAAAACTACCGACCTAATGCATGACAGAACCTGATAAAATAAGATGTATACAGCCTGCCTGAACTTATTCTTCCAAGATCACTGTGAAAATAATAACATCATCACAGATGAACAAGCAGCTGGAAAGAAAGGGGTTTGGGAATGTGTTGAACAACTCCTAATCAACAAAACTGCGATGTCGGAGGTGCGACAACTTAGGAGGAATATGACTACAGTCTGGCTGGACTACAGGAAAGCTTTCGATTCTGTTCCCCACTCTTGGATGATAGAGGCCCTCCAACTTGCTAAAGTCCCAGACATTATTATCAGAGCCATAGAGAGGCTGTCTTCTTCTTGGGCTACTATCCTAAGGTTAAAGACAGAGAGGGAGGACTCTATTTTCACTGATAAAATAAAATATTGCAGGGGTATATTTCAGGGGAACAGTCTCTCTGTGATATTATTCATCTTGTCATTAAACCCCTTGTCCTTTCTGCTCAAGAAATGTGAGGGATACATCATTGGCTCATAGGAGGACAGAAATACGAACCTAACCCATAATTTCTTTGTGGATGATCTGAAACTCTATGCCAAGAACATGGATGGGAGGAAGAAAAATCTTGACCTGGTTACAACGTTCTCAAAGGATATAGGAATGGAGTTTGGCCAAGATAAATGCTCATACATGAATGTAAAGCGGGGAAAAAGAAGAACCCAATCTAGCAACATTGTCATTAATGACCTAACTGTTTCACCGATATCTGATGAGGACTGCTACAGATATCTGGGGATAGATGAGAACATATCCTATAATGGTATTTGTAATAAAGAACGCGTAAACAGGGAATACTACACCCGATTAAGAAAGATCTGGTCATCGAAACTCTCTGCGCAAAAAAAACAGTGGCTCACAATATGTTTGCTGTGCCTGTCCTAACACCAACGTTTGGAATACTCAATTGGACGATAGACGAAATCCGAGCAGTTGATGTTGGAACTCGAAAAATACTGAACAACACCGGAAACTTCCACATCAACAGTGATATAGACCGCCTTTACTTGAAACGTAAGCAGGGAGGCAGAAGCCTAACATCAGTCCAGACAACATTTTAATGTCGCATCATATCTCTCCGACAACATCTACGAACCTCGAAGCGTAGGAGCCCGTTTCTCGAGCAAGTCTATCTGCATGAAACAGATAAGATCATGAGAGTTGGGAAGGAACTCTTTGAGAGATATTCCCTGTGTGATAATCAAAATCTCACACCCAGTGATGTCGCTCAGCAGTATCGCAGTGAATCCATGGATGAAAAACTGCATGCTTATCAGCAAAATATTATGCATGGATATGTTGCCAGGAAGCTCCAGAGTGAGAGTAATGTAGAGAAGGAAAGTAGTCTATCTTGGACCAACAACCGCTATATTGGCTCCCACTTTGAAGGATACGCTTCTGCAATCCAGGAACAGGAGATTAGCACGAAATACCTGATTCACGAAAGAGATAGGGATGCAGGCAAACCACCTAGATGCGATAACACGTGCAGACTCGGCAGAACTAACATCGAGGATATCACCCATGTCATCAGCAGCTGTCCAAAGATGTCATCACGATACTAGCTACCTGTGAGACATGATGTAGTGGCCAAAACACTGTACAATGCAGTTCGTAAAAAAGATAGCCCTGATAATAAACACATTAAAAGCTACAACAATGTGGAAGACATCCATGTACATAATATGAAAGAGTACTGGTGGAATGTTCCAGTAAAAACCCCAATAAAATGCAGGCATAACAGACCAGATATTATGATATGGGACAGGGAGAAGAAAACATGCACAGTAGTGGAAATTAGCTGCCCAGCAGATGCCAATATAATATAAAAGATTAGTGAAAAGGAGAATATTTATGCAGAACTGATGAGAAATCTGGAGATACTCCACCCTGATTACACCTTCATATTTATGTCTGTGATTATTGGGGTACTGAGATATGTTAGTAACTGCCTCAATACAAATCTTGAGAAGCTAGGCTTCACAGGAACAGAAAGAACACAACTAGTTAGGAAATTACAAGTACAATCCATTAATGGAACAGTAAAAATATGTAAAACATTCCGAAAATGTTGCATCTAATAACTGTATATACACATGTAGAGATACAAAGCATATACACATGCGCACATACAACTCAACTCATACACATCCACACATAACATCCATATCTACACATGCATGCATACATACATATCTACCTAGTTGATGTTGTGTAAATTCCAATGAGAGAGTCTTGTGTCTATGTTAGAAACCGACTCTCTGTATATTGGTAAAACTTTGTGAATTTATAAAACCAGAAGAACATACATGCATACATACATACATACATATCATTAAACCCCTTGTCCTTTCAGCTCAAGAAATGTGAAGGATACATCATTGGCTCACAGGAGGACAGAAATACGAACTTAACCCATACTTTCTTTGTGGATCACCTGAAACTCTATGCCAAGAACATGAATGGGATGAAGAAAAATCTTGACTTGGTTACAACATTCACAAAGTATATTGGAATGTTGTTTCGCCAAGATATATTTCTTTATAATGAATTTTCCAGTATAACGAAATTTTTTCACTCACTGGGGTATAAGAAACAAACGCTCGACCTCTTTCGGTCGATCTCGTTATAAAGAATTGTTTATACCCCGTGATTGACATTATAATGGAATTTCACTGTACTTTTTCTCCCCCCCTCTCTCTCTCTCTCTCTCTCTCTCTCTCTCTCTCTCTCTCTCTCTCTCTCTCTCTCTCTCTCTCTCTCTCTATATATATATATATATATATATATATATATATATATATATATATATATATATATATATATATATATGCAGAAGTTATATTTAATTTATTGGGATTCCAACAAACTTAAAAGTTTATAACTGATATAAAGCACTCAAATCCAGCGAGTTTACAACCGTCAAGGTTGTTTTTCATGGTTATGTCACTATTTATAAAACAAATTTTGTATTTTATCTGATGAAAGCGTACCAAGATGACTTGGTTGCCCTTGAAATATATATAATAAAATAATTATAGTTTCCATTTATTAATATATTGTATATATACATATATATATTTAATATAGAAAAGCTTCTACAGGAAGTTTTTAATTCGGGAGAAATCATCAAGTAGCTGACTGCGCAAGCACTATGATGGTATTTATATCTTTTCTGGTGGTAGGAGAGGGTGGTGATTGGGATGGGTGGAGGTCATTGGTTGATGGGTTTAAAGAAAAGGGAATTCTTTAAAAACTATATTTAGAATAACAAAGGCAGAAATAATTATATAGACAGGTGTCTATAAGCACATTCACTCACACACACATATATAAAGCCCTTACTCCCACACACTCGCTAAAACATTTCAAGGGTCCGTCGAGCTGCAGATTACAGAGTCGGGTAAGATCGATACAGATCGAACCTTGAGCTGATCAGTGGCGAAACGCGCGTCAGCAACCAATAAATTCAATGAAGGAGTAACCAATCGTCCTTGTTATCTTTTCACTATATATATATATTAATTCAAAATATTAACCAAGATAGACATTCGTGTGATCAAGTATATTTTATTATACATATTTCAGAGGTACTGAGCTATCTTCAACAGTACGTCCTCATCATATAAAATAAGATCATGCATGACATACCTTGACTAAGTAGATGGTTAAAAGTCAGTCATGGCAGACTGAATATATATATATATATATATATATATAAATTGAAACAAAATGAAAACGAAATTTCATTTCTCACTCTTAGTATGGCACTTACTTAAATGTAAGTATGCGTGTATACGTACATACATATATGTATACAGACGTACAGTAGCATGCACATATATATATATATATACATATATACATACATATGCATACAGGTACACATACATATATGCACGTATCAGTTTAGCGGCGCTTATTATAACGTCGCTTTGTTCGTTTGTAAACAAACTGAACAGCCTGAATTTATGTCATACGGTGTTAACACCGTATGGCATAAATTCAGGCTGTTCAGTTTGTTTACAAACGAACAAAGCGACGTTATAATAAGCGCCGCTAAACTGATACGTGCATATATGTATGTGTACCTGTATGCATATGTATGTATATATGTATATATATATATATATGTGCATGCTACTGTACGTCTGTATACATATATGTATGTACGTATACATGCATACTTACATTTATATATATATATATATATATATATATATATATATATATAATATAAGATCAAAAGATGGTTAAAGGAGTTCCATGTATTTTATTATGCGTATTTCAAAAAAAAACATCATCATGCAATAATATTTGTGTTTTCATCAGATAAAACAGGAGAACATGATATGAAGGCTAAAAAAAAACACTTGTGGATAGTGCAGTTTAAAATGTTGATTTAAAACTGCACTATCCACAAGTGTTTTTTTTTTAGCCTTCATATCATGTTCTCCTGTTTTATCTGATGAAAACACAAATATTATTGCATGATGATGTTTGTTTTTGAAATGCGCATAATAAAATACATGGAACTCCTTTAACCATCTTTTGATCTTATATTATGTATACTCCAGTCCTACAAACTGTAGAGTGCTTCTTATCCGATATCTGCATTGCTTTATTGTACTACAATAAAACTCACCTCCTACATATATATATATATATATATATATATATATATATATATATATATATATATATATATATATATATATATATATATATATATATATATATATATATATATATATATATATATATATATATATATATATATGTGTGTGTGTGTGTATATATATATATTTTGAAAATGTGTGAGATCCTTGGTACAGTTAGGTATATTTGAAAAAAAGGAAAATAATGACTTCACTTGTAGTGTTATACAATTTATGATTTAATGTTATAATATTATTATATTACGAGTATGGCGGTGGATTGGCAGTATCGGTAGAGGGTCGGACGCCATGCTTTGCAGCAAAGCGTTACCTCCCTTTCCACTCTCAGTTCAAATCCCGCTGAGGTCAACTTTGCCTTTCATCCTTACGGGGTCGATAAAATAAAGTACCAGTAATGCACTGGTTAATTGCTGGCCTTGTGCCAAAAGTAAAAACAATTATTATATTATGAGTTGGTAGATCCAGACTGGATCTTCACCTTATATTATAACATTAAATAAATTGTTTAACACTAGAAGTGAAGTCATTCTTTTCCTTCTTTTCAAATATATATATATATATATATATATATATACGTGTATGCGTGTGTGCGCATACGTTTGATGTCAATATCTTACCTAGTACAAATGATCATTAATTCATTGACTTCGATTTTGGTGTAAATGTATCACAGCTGGTTCATTTCGTCCAGTGTAGTATTCTGTTGTGGCTTAAATCTTTCTCATAGCAAGTAATTAAAGCAATGATGTGACAGCATATTATCTGATTGTCGTGTGACATCCACTTGAATACTTTCCAATCCACCAATAAATATACTATAAATTACCTGAACATCAATGTAAAACAAACTACTTAACACAATGGCCTGCCATCCGCTAAAAGCATGATATGGAGATTGGTAATATTGTTCAAGATGGAGAAGAAACGCATTAACACCGAATAAATGCTTCCGGGGCATTGCGGGAATTATCATGATATATATAATGGCTGGTGAGTGCGCAGAAAATACTGGGTTCCCACCACTCTCTGTATGTGTGTTGTGTGTGTGTGCATTTAAGAGAGAAAGAGAGAGAGAGAGAGAGAGAGAGAGAGAGAGAGAGAGAGAGAGTGTGTGTGTGTGTGTGTGTGTGTGTGTGTGTGTGTGTGTGTGTGTGTGTGTGTATGTATGTGTGTGTATGTGTATGTGTGTATGTGTATGTGTGTATTTGTGAGTAACCTTTTAATATCATATCTTGTGTTATTTATTTTGTGATTTATAACTATTTTATACTTAATTTCATGTTTAATTTAATCAGTTTATCTATCACACATCGTCTTTGTCCCTACCCTCGTTTTAAATAACTATCTTTCCAGTATCACATGTGTATTTACTGTATTCTATGTGCAACCCCTTGTGACTAAATTGGAAGACTATATAGTAGACTATAAAGCTATTTCAACATTGTTATATTAGATAGATTGTCGTATATTAAATGAGAATTTGTAGAAGAGGTTATAATCTAAGCTTTGATAATTCCATGTTTCATGATAATATCATGTTTCATGTCCTCAATTACATTTCAGCAATTTCCATCCATATGCAAAGAGTTGAATATTAGACAGGAACATTTAGTATCTGAATTTATTATTGTATTAGTTCTCACTAAGAAATGTTTAAGCTCTAAGAAATCCTACGATGACAACGTGACACAGCATATGGTTTCGCGTTTGAGGTATTTACATTCGTATATCTGAGAGCCAATTCCACTCAAATTAACGAAACATAACTTTTATCAAACGAGCCAAATTGTTGCAGACAAGTGTTTTACATATATGTGTCAATGTTCCTTAACGTTGCACTTCGACAAAAAGATATCGATAAAATAATTACCATGCTTGAAGGAAATAAGTATTGAGGATGGTAGGATCAACTACAAAAACCTTTTAAGGTGCCC
>OZ024741.1:155897632-155912632 GCA_964016885.1 Eledone cirrhosa
AGCGGGACACATTATGTGACAAGGCAGGCCTTTGTCATGCTGCAGAACTGTCTGAATCATTCCAGTTCCATCTTCTATATATGTAGTGATCTAGCATGGTAAACGCAAAGTACGATTCTCCCCTGAGGATGGACAAGACATTTGTGAAGATATTAATTATATTCATGGAGACTCGTATACATGAATGCAACGTGAATGAGGGGTGGTTATTCATTGATTCTTGAAACACCAACGTTGCTTCTTCATAACGAAAATATAGTTCCTTCTGTTGTTATTTCACATAATACAAACATGAAAGTAATGTGGTAATGTGCAGTTGGATTTAGAAGAACTTTAATATGAGAAACATAAGTGAAATATTTATGGTGTTGTTGTTTTATGTCAGTGGGAAAGTAGAATCAAGTAAAAACCACTATATTGAGAAGAATTGGCCAAAACGCCTTTCATTTGATTCTAGAAAGACAGGCTCAACCACACACCTATCAGAGAGCGGCCGATTCTTTGACAATTTGATCTCTTCGGCCAGCTGTGCAGGAAAGGCTGGACTGGTAGCCTAATGTACCAGGTTGCCACTAGAGTAGGTGTCACAACATGTCGCATGCCAGATGAGGAGCCTACTTTCGCTGAATGGGAAGGTTGTCACACTGTCTGGCATTTTCTGTCCTCTCCTCTTTGAAGGCAGCAAGGCGTGGGAGGCGGTCTGCTTTATAACGGGATGACAGTGGGAGGAGACCCAAAGAATCTGCAGTAGAACCACAACGGCATTTATGAGGCTCACCGATCCAAAGGCCGATCTTCAGGGAAATATCGATGCGCAAGCAGTCACTGTCCAGCTGAATGCCAGTCGAAAGTGATGGTACTGCATTCAGCAAGGCATCACTGTTGGGTTGGGAGGCCGAGCAAAAACATGACAGTGGTGCTGATCGAGTCGGCACACTAGCATGTCTGAGGTCATGTTGAATTGACTGGCGTTCTATTTATTTTGTGGAGACTAGAAGCATACGGAGGGGAGAGGAGGATGGATGTCTGCACGGCGTAGGCCGAGCTGGTTCCATGTGACGTAGGCCACCTTACGTTCACCGATCACAGTCGGTCAAGTTGCGTTGTGGAGAACACTGTTGATAAGGACGCAGCATGAAATCACAGAAGAAAGAAAAGCAGACCGGGCCAGCGAGGCTGGATATCGGAGACAGGGGCCTCCATATATAACAATTAAGTTGGCCTGTTGCCATCTGATGTCATCAAACTCAATGTTCCATATCTCCTTTGCAGCCCTCAGTATGCAGCGTTGAAAACGGTGAGGGAAGAAGCTTGACAGTAGCAGGGGGCACTGCGGAAGGTGTATAAGAGATTCGACATGACGAAGTAGTTCTTCAACAGACAGTCGTGCCGAGAGGGCATCGATCAAGTTCCCGAACAATGTATGCACCTCTCCAACAACACATACGCAGATACACATAATGAAGAATGAAATACAACTCACCACGCACGTACCCCCTTTGTTATCCTGTTTTAATTTGTGAACTACATCTTTGAGTTTCTTATAATATTAATGAAGGGCTAACGTCTGATGCGTTGACCTTTCCTTTTCTTCTCCTTCAGTCAAGCGTAAAGCTAAAGAGACTATTATTGTATTTCTGTATTTGTTCTGATTTTAACTATATATATATATATATATATATATATATATATATATAAATATATATATATATATATATATATAACGAAGGAAATGTGGTAAGGAACCAGGTGGACCGTAACGCACCAAAGTACTCAATACTTGGGGTAGTAGAGTGGGTAATAGGAACCAGTAAGACCCCGACAGCTGAGCTCAAGCCGTTTCGACTATTTTAGTCCAGAATTAGCCGTCGAAACGGCTTGAGCTCAGCTGTCGGGGTCTTACTGGTTCCTATATATATATATATATATATATATATATATATACATATACTCGACACGGCCAGCGGGAAAGACAATAATTCAATAACGTAAAGACATAATAGATAACAGTCAAAAACAAACACTACAATCAAAATAAAAATGATATACACATACACACACACGCAAAAACAAACACACACACACACACATACGCACGCACACACACACACACACACACACACACACACACACACACACACACACACACACACACACACACACACACATACATATATATATATATATAGATATATATATGCAAAGATACATGCATATATATGTGTGTGTGTATATTATATATATATATATATATATAACTGTAGGCACAAGGCCAGCAATTACCCAGTAAATTACAGGTACTTTATTTTATCGACCCCGTAAGGATGAAAGGCGAAGTTAACCTCGGCGGAATTTGAGGTTAACTTATTTATCGCCCTTATATACATATATATATAACGGCGATAAATTAGTTTTGCGAGGTTTTTGATATGAAATCGTGTGTCGAAACAAATATTGTTATACTTGGGGAGGGTCATATTTGTGTAATATTGCCAGAATTAATAACAGAACACACTCACTGTTTGGTTGGTTTTCGCTTTTCGCTTCTGTGTCTTTTATATCGGTTAATTTAATTTATTCGGTCCTCAATGTTGCCATTGACTGACCAACGGTCAAAAATACAGATACAATATAGACACAAACACATATATATAGTCTATCAAAGTTCTTTCGTTGCACATCTGCAGCATCGTCAGTGGTGGTATTGCTTCCTCTCGTTGCATCGTATGTCTACGCCATCTTTATTCAGTCTGTTTATATATTTATTTATTTGTTTCTTTTTTTTGTCTTCTTTGCGCATGCGTTTTCGTGTGTGTACAGTGTTTTGTTTGATGTGTGTTCGTGTTTGGGTGACTGTGTATTGGTTAATGTATTCTATCTTTACTAGTGTGTGATTATATGTGTTTGTTGTTATTGTGCTTGTGTATGTATTTATTTATTTATCTATTTATTTATTTATTTATTTATTTATTAATACTTCTCTTAGGTCAGTGTTGTTTGTTTGGGTGTTGTTATTCCATTCATTCTTTCTGTTTAGCCTTGGCCTTCTAAGTTCTATTTCACTGGCCTCTCTGATTTGCCTATCTGCTGGGTCATTTCTATGTTTAGATATTATTCTAATTTCTATGTTGTCTATGTTACTATCATGTTGTTGTCTGGCATGTTCGTATAGTACTGAACCGTTTTTTCGTCCTTTTAGTTCCCCCCAGTGTTGGTCTATCATTTCACCTATGCTTCAAGCTGTCTCGCCTATGTATGTTGTTGTCATGTTTCTGCAAGTACCCTCTGTACATCTTATGCTATAGACTACGTTTCTAGTTTTACAGTTTATCCGGGGCTTTATTTTAAATATGATACATTTCCTATTAGTACAGTGGGTTTTCTTAAAAGGGTAGGTTTTGCTGCTCGGGGATTTTATGGTGGTTCCTGGCTTTTCTACCACCTTAATCTTTAAGTGGGTCTTTCTCAGGACCTTTCTACACTGGTTATCTAATTTCCCTCGAGGGAATAAATTAAATTACACCGATATAAAAGACACAGAAGCAAAAAGCGAAAACCAACCAAACAGTGAGTGTGTTCTGTTATTAATTCTGGCAAAATTACACAAATATGACCCTCCCCAAGTATAACTTCTCAATCTTGGCGCAAAACCAATTTTTTATCCACATGACCTCTACCGACCAATCAAAATTCTTTTGACCAAGAATTTTTGCTGGAGCCACTTTTTTAACATTTTAACATAAAAACAGTCTTGGCGCAAAATCAACTTTTTACATTCACATGACCTCTACCGACCAATCAAAATTGTTTTGACCACAAGCATTTTTGCAACACAAAAATAACGCTGGAGCCACTTTTTTAACATAAAAACAGGTAGAATTCCCAAAACTAATCAGATCAGAGCAAACAGCACGGACACTCTATCTCAATATTATTTTTGAAAAGCATTTAGAAATGCGCAACCGGTAAAAACTTGAAAACTTAAAACCACAACTGAATACTAACCCATACAATCACTAATACTCTTTTATTCCTAATTAAACCATTTTTCAACTGTGAACAATTTGTCAGCATTTTCTATTCCGTTTACCAATATATAATAACTTGTGTGTTACACCTCTATTCTTTTAACTATCATATCCTCACACGAGATACAGAAAATGCCAACAAAAACGGATACAACCCTCATCAACTCAAATGAAGAGATCCTACAGGAACTCAAGAAAATCAACACCAACCTATCTTTGCTGGTCGACAAACTTGACTCCACAAATAAGGAAACCGCCACCGGATACAAACCCTCCGAAATCGGCGACAAACTCCAAAACCTTTGCGATACTATCCAAACTATGTTCACTACTACCAACCCAGGAAAAACCAACGAAGAACCATGTGAGATTGATTCACACAAAATGAAAATTCGAACAATTCCAAAATGGAACAAATCCCTCAGAGACAGAAAGTTCTCATTCTGGAAGATGATACAAAATCACAACAAAGCAGAGATATATGAAAAATGGCTTAACTCAACCCCTGTAACTCTCCCCCGTAAACTACAAATAAAGTCCATTCCAAATGAACCCGAACCTCAAAGACACCTTAGGGAAAGAATGGCATTGGAAAAAATGAAGACAGAAATTGAACTTCTTAAACTGAGGGCCCAGACAAATGAGGAAAAAATCAAAACCATCGATGAAGAGATCCTCCTGGAAATCAACAACAAAACTGAAGGCCCCAAGGTAGAGAAGATCTCCAAATTATGGAAAGGGGACTGCAACAGAGAACAACTGAAATCCCTTCAACGCTGGGAAAAAAATGCCGCTTGGTTCCTACACTATGAATCGACTTTTCAAACGGATTACACCTCCAATAACCCGTTCATAAAAATAGGAAAACCCATAACTGAACCGCACAACAACTTCCCAAACCCCCAAGCCTCAAACAAACGAAGAAGGAAGCACCACACCGAAGATGAACTTCCCAACATCGCTACCATAAGAAGGAACAAAAACCCAAGAAATCATCTCCCCCCGAATGACATTTACAACTTTCCCCCTTCAAGGTGACACCATACCAAATCACTCAACTACTACGCGGATTCCTCATCGTCAAACATAGGGAAAAGATACCACCGCCATGATAGATGCAACAACTTCCCCGCTTCAAGGGGACAGCAAGGTAATTACCATTTTCTCAACTCTCACTTCCACAATACACAACAAACCCACACCACACGATACAACCAACAACGTAGGCCACTTATAACACCACAATACAACATGGCACATAGAAACACACACCCATACTCGCAGTACAGGAACACCCCATTCAATCTACAACCACCAACCCGAACCACATTTTACAACAACAAGGAATATAACAAACACAGGAGACCACTTAACATCAGCAGACAACCCCTCTACCCCAACCATTTTTTAGACACAGCACACAGATACAGGCAAACAAAATAACACAAGACAGGGAGGAGAAACCGATAGTAATAAAAATTATCAATCTTACTAGTGCAGAACCAACACCCAACCTTATCAACTTACTCTCCAAAGGTCTTAAATTCACACCGACCCCACTACGTCCTAACTACTATGAAATGAAGGAAGTCATCACAGACTTCTGTAGAAAGTTACGACTTAGTGAACAACTATTCGACCAGTACAATGAGGATGAATCATTAGCCAGAAATAGAAGCAATTACACTCCTTCAAAAGGTAGAAATAAAATCCTGGACGAATTCTGTTCACAAACTTCCCTTACCAACACTTGCACAGACAAAAACACAAGCCAAACCTCAACAAGAAAGAATGGGAAGAATTAAATAGATTAAAAACCTACAGAACCATTACAATTAAAGAGGCTGATAAAGGGAGTACAGTAGTCCTAATGGAGACAGAATTCTATATCAACTTAGCGCTCTCCACTTTGGAAAACGAAACATACTACGAAAAGGCTGAACACTACAATCAACAGAAAATTATGAGAAACCTAAATACTCTAATCAACCAATACAAAGAAGGACTCACTAACAAGGAATTCAGCTTCATTACAAACTTCACAAGTAAATCCAGCCTTTTCTACGGTATCCCTAAAGTACATAAAAGCGAATCAATCAGTAAGGCATGCAAGGAAGCCACAGACGTAGTCATCAATGTCCCCTCACCGAATGATCTCAAATTAAGACCTATAATAGCAGGCCCCTCTTGCGAAACGCACCGTCTTAGCAACTTCATTGATACCCTTCTCAAACCCTTCCTCAAGCACATCAAAAGCTATATAAGGGACGACCTAGATATGCTCAATCACCTCCCTAATATGCCACGTTCTGAACAAACCCTACTAGTGACGTTCGATGTAGTCAACCTATACTCCAACATCCCCCACAACCTAGGAATAGAAGCTATCCAATTCTGGCTGGATAATTTCCACAATGAACTCCCACAACGCATCAAAAAAGAATTCGTGATAGAGGGACTCAAATTTATCTTGGAGAACAATTACTTCGTTTTCAATAACAAACCCTACAGGCAGAAATCTGGGACCGCTATGGGAACGAAAACAGCCCCTACTTATGCCAACCTAGTCATGGGATACCTGGAAATCACCCTCTACACTAAAGTCCTAAACAAATTTGGAAACACCCTCCACTTACACATTGAAAGGAACTGGAAGCGATATCTAGATGACTGCTTCATCCTTTGGCACGAAAACATCGAAAAACTTAAAGAATTTCACACCCTTATAAATGGGCTCAACACAAATATTAACTTCACGATGGAATACAGCCATCAACAACTCCCCTTCCTCGACATCCTCATTAAGATTCATAACAAAAAAATAGAAACAGACATATACTACAAGCCCACAGACTCCAAGCAATACCTCCCCTTCAACTCTTGCCACCCTAGACACGTTAAAATTAATATTCCCTACAACTTAGCCAAGAGAATCTGTACTATAGTCTACAATAAAAACATCTGCTACTTACGGCTACAAGAACTAAAGGACACACTCATAGGCAGGGACTACCCTGCATCACTAATTGACAATGGAATCCAACGTGCCCTAAAACTCAGTACCCAGGACCTTAGACACCCTAAAGTAAATCAACCAAAACTAAAAGCTCTTCCATACATCTCCACACACAACCCCCTCAACAATGAGGCATTTGACACCATCCTCCAGAACATCCCTGTATTGAAAAAGGACCATAGAATGAACCAAATTCTACGAACACACGATATCATAAAGAGCAAAAGACAATCCAAGTCAATGAAAAACATTTTAACACATGCCAAAGTACTGCCAACCACAACAACGAAACCCACAGTAAAAAAATGCGATAGACCCAACTGTGGCATTTGCATCAACCTAATAGAGGGTTCGGAATTCTATTTCAAAGATGGACAACGTTTTATAGTAAAACACAATTTCACATGTGTATCGGAAAATCTAATATATGTATTAACTTGTTCAGGTTGTCGAGAACAATACATAGGCCAGACCAAAAACAACCTCCGCCAACGCATGACTGTCCATAGATCCCAAATTAAAATACGGGAATACAGGAAAATACCACTGAGTGAACACATTGATACCTGTGCCGCCCAAAATCATCCCAACTTCAGAATCTTTCCCCTCTACAAATTTAAAGATAATGCCACCCACACCCAGCGCATCAGCAAGGAATCTTACTTCATTAACAAATACGGACCCCGTCTAAACACTTCTCCCTAAGACGAACCCACAACATACACACGTCAACATACATACCTACATCAGCACACATCTCTACCCACATATAAACACAATGACACACGTAAACACACATGCTCTATGGTGCAATACAAAAAAATATATGTGCATATATATGTATGTATATATGTGTATATGTATATATATATATATATATATATATATGTAGTGAATATATGTATGTGTGTATATATATATAGTGAATATCATTTCACACCTTTTATTGTTAAGATTTTTGATGTTCTATTAAGAGAACCGATTTTACTGAAGAAATCGAATAATGTACACCATTTTACCAGGGGGAAAAAAATACTGGTCCACCCACACACACACACACACACACACACACACACACACACATATATACACAAACACATACACACGCGTACATCAACATAAAAAGAGACTTATACACACACACACACACACACACGCACTTCTCCGTATAAGACAAAAGCTGAAAAATATCTTTTGACCTTCGAATGACTCTGCTATATACACACACACACACACAACACACACTTATCTTAATAGCCATTTGACACACATCGCTGCTGGCCATTGTCGCAGCATCGAACACCTTACTACTACTACTACACACACACACACACACACACACATATATATATATACACACACACACACACACACACACACACACACACACACACACACACACACACACACACACATACACACACACACACACATATTTGTTGTGAAAGAGTCATTTCTCAATCTTGGCGCAAAACCAATTTTTTATCCACATGACCTCTACCGACCAATCAAAATTGTTTTGACCAAGAATTTTTTCTGGAGCCACTTTTTTAACATTTTAACATAAAAACAGTCTTGGCGCAAAATCAACTTTTTACATTCACATGACCTCTACCGACCAATCAAAATTGTTTTGACCACAAGCATTTTTGCAACACAAAAATAACGCTGGAGCCACTTTTTAAACATAAAAACAGGTAGAATTCCCAAAACTAATCAGATCAGAGCAAACAGCACGGACACTCTATCTCAAAATTATTTTTGAAAAGCATTTAGAAATGCGCAACCGGTAAAAACTTAAAAACTTAAAACCACAACTGAATACTAACCCATACAATCACTAATACTCTTTTATTCCTAATTAAACCATTTTTCAACTGTGAACAATTTGTCAGCATTTTCTATTCCGTTTACACACACATATATATATATATATATATATATAAGTATGTATACGTACATACATATATGTATACAGACGTACAGTAGTATGTAGATATATATACATGCATGCACACATATATATATGTACGTATGGATTCACCGAACATTTATTATAATGCTCGGTGTGTTTGTAAACAAACATCCCGTATTAAGCCGTACAGTGTCTAGCAACCATCGTTGCTCATTTGTTCAACACTGACAAAGGAACGCTGTACTAGTTTCAAGTTTATTAGCTATCGTCAGCAACGTATACCTTCCTGCCAGATGATTGAACGTCTGAAAGTATATACTTTCCTTATACATATTAACGGCTGAGCAGCCTAATTTGCATATCGAGTGAGTTAATCGGCCGGGGTACCGAAAACGATAAACGGAAAAAATGAAATGAAATTTCATTTATCACTCTTAGTACGGCTGTTACTTAAATATAAGTATGTACACGTACATACATATATGTATACAGACAAAATATTCTGGGGAGATATATCGTACAGACACGTTGAACATGATAATAATGTTGAATGGTTGCAAGGAGTGAAACGAGCGTTACAAGGAGTACGGCAACAAGAGAATCTGATAATGACATTTGACAAGGTGACAAATCAAATGAAGCGAATGTCAAAATGGAAGGCAAACGGCTCTGATGGAGTGCATGGATACTGGTTAAAGAGAGTTAGCAAACGCATAATCAGATGACAAAACAGCTTAATGAAATTGTAGTAAATAAGAATGTACCAAGATGGATGACCAAAAGCAGGCCATGTCTAATCCAAAAAGATGAAAGAAATGGTAATTTAGTTTCCAACTATATAGGCCAATAACGTGCTTGCCAATGATATGGAAGTTGCTAACAGGTTTGATTGCAGAGAAGTTGTATCTGCACATAAAGAGCTAGAAGCGGTATTTCCTAGTAGAGCAGAAAGGCTGTAAAAGAAATAGTAGAGCCACAAAAGACCAGTTGTTAATAAATAAAATGGTGTTGAAAAACTGTAGAAAAAGAATGACAAACTTATGTGTGGCGTGGATCGATTACAGGAAAGCTTATGATATGATCCTCCTCTCGTGGCTTTGGGAATGTCTAGATTTAGTAAAAAATACATTTTTGAAGAACTCAATGATACACTGGAGATTTGAACTAATATCAAAAGGAGATTCCTTAGGAGAAATTAAAATAAAGAGAGGAATTTTCCAAGAAGACAGCTTATCATCGTCATTGTTCGTGGTGGCAAAGTTACCGCTGTCTAAAGTACTTACTAAAATAAAATACGGATATTCACTAGGAAATGGAAGAAGCACCTTGAATCATCTATTATTCATGAATGACCTCAACTTATATGGGAAACACATCAATGAAATTGATTCATTGGTCCAAACAGTAACAGGGTTTAGCGAAGACATTGACATAGGATTTGGGATAGATAATTGTGCACTATTTAAAATTGTAAGAGGAAAAGAATCAGTCTTTAGGAGACAGGGAGGGCTACAAATACGTTGGAGTGATAAGGTACTTAGCAAAGCGATGAAAAGAACAATTATACAGGAGTATTTCAGAAGAGTCATAGGTATCTTGGGATCACAGCTTAATGCTGGAAACATGATAACGGCAAGGATCTCCAGAGTTAGGTCTGTCATAAGACTTGGTGCTGGAATTATCGACTGAACAGTCGATGAACTGAAAAACAGAAATAGAAAAAGAAGAAAGATATTGAATATATATCGAGGCTTATCCTCAGGCAGACATTGGCCGACTGTATGCGAAAAGAGCAGAAGGTGGGAAAGTACTGATCAGTGGTGAGGAGAGAGTGTTTGTGGAGAAAGAGAACTTCAGCGAGTATCTAGTAAACAAATAAAGACACACTTTTAAAGGAGATCACAAAAGAAGGAATCTATGATGGAAAGGGAGACTCACGAAAAAAAGAAAGAAAGTAGAAATAGCCACAGAACGGAAAGCCAGGTTCGAAGCGAAACCATTACACTCAGCCAATGAAGTAAAGATAAGGGCTGTCAGAAATGATAATGACACTTGGACTTGGGTACGGAGAGGTCACTTCAAAAATGAGACAGAGATTTTGATTATCGTATCAAATAAAACACATAACACCAGAACCTAAGGAGGTCCAACATAAAATAATTGAACACATTCTACTGCTTTACAGACACAAAATAAAATGTATAAATACATTCACCATGGTCACGCATAAGCTACCGCTTCATTGTAATAAACTAGAAATTATGTTAATTGAACAAGCTAGATGTATAAACATTAAAAACTACACTTCTCGAACCTAACGTGTTAACACTTATGCAAGTAGCATATGCTTGACACGAAGTATTCATTGTTTATTCAAAGATAGGGCCTCGAAATATTATTGAGAGACATAAAGAAGCCTTAAACGTTATATTTCTCAATACCAAATATTAATGAAATATATAAAGAACCCTTAAGCATAATAATTGTTTCTACTTTTGGCACAAGGCCAGCAATTACATCAGTACATTACCGGTTCTTTATTTTATCGACCCCGCAAGGAAAGAGGCAAAGTGAACCTCGGCGGGATTTGAACTCAGATTAAAAAGAGGCGTTACTCAGTGCGTCCGACCTTCTACCGATACTGCCATAATAATAGAAAGTTATTATATGTAGTCCGCTCAGAAAATGAACGTTCATATGACTGAGCATTCTATAGATATGTGTACGTTTAGCGTCGTTCTCAGGGAGATTTACCGTGACAATATGTGCCACGGTGAGATTTTGAATTACAGGTACAACTTTATCCAGCTAAGTAAACTGGAGCAGCATGAAATAAATATCTCAAGAACACAACACGCATCTTTGTTCGGGAATCTAATTTATAAGCTTCTGTTAGTGAACAAATCACCCTCACCAATAAATTAGACGCAACCACAAACCGAGGTATATACTCGTTTTGGCTCATAGATCTATTCTGTTTTTATATTATCCTTTTTTTCTGATTAGTTCCTTTCTTTTGTTTTTGTAAATGTAGATTATTATGAAAACTGAACCCGAGAGCCAAAAAAGAAGAAACGGTTATAAAAATTAGTTTATTGTTCCATCCAAGTAATAAAAATGTTTGAAAGACGAACTAAGACGAGGAAAACGGTTTTTGATCAAGGAGAAAGGAAGTAAATGTGAATAAAAATAGTACATTCTAAACTAATAACAAATACAAGAGAAAACTGAAGAATAAAACAACTGTTTTGCTGATAACTTTCATGACTGGCTAAAGAGAAATTAAAACATCATGAAAGCCAGAAATGAGTTGAAAGTTCTGAAATAAAGTTGAGAGAAAAGAGGTAAGTCTCATTCCAGATGCGCAAAGCCAATTTATAGACAGTAAAAAGAAGAAAAAAACTACGAACCTCCAATATTAGACACGAAGTTGAGGCATAGCTGTGTGGGTAAAGTATTCGCCTGATCGCTTAGCGAAGAACAGGACTCCATCACATTGCAGGTTTAAAAGCAGCGACTAGTGGTGTCATCTGTAGTACTCTGGAGATGAACACTACTTAAACAATGTCTGGGTTGATATCACTACATGGAAACTGTTGGAAGCCAGGTACATATATATATATGTGTGTGTGTGTGTGTCTGTCTGTCTGTGTTTGTGCCTGTGTCAGTGTGTATGTGTATGTGCGTGCGTTCGTGTTTGTGTGTGTGTGTGTGTAGGTATATAGAACAAAAAAACACACAAGAAGCGTAAGTTAACAGGCTAAAATTAACTTCGTTTATTCATCGTCGCTGTTATATATTTCGGTGATGACCATTATTCAGTAGCAATGACCTCATCAGACAGCTAGAATTTGAAGAGAAAAACAGAAAAACATAAAGATTGAATAAAGCTTACTTCTGTTAGTTCATTTTTTTATGTGCCCAGTTGTGAGGTTTGGTGTTGTTTCCCCAAAGCACTGGTTGCATATATATATGTATTATCCAACCATTTGCTAAACCTTGATTATATATGTTCTGGCTCATTAATTTATTAACCTGCCATAGAACCACATTGGCATATGGTTGGATAATACATGTGTCCCTATATGTATTTTCATGTAGGCATATATACTTTATTATTATTAATCTCCCCTGGTCGGGAAAACATTTTGGTCGTTTTGACTGCTGCTATTTCTAGTGGCAGCGGATTGACCTTTCCGCTCTGCCTTCTATCTTTACACACGGCACTGGACAGAATTGCTTCTATATCATTCACTCTCATCTCGGGAACAATTTTGAACAGCGCCAGTTCGTAATTTGAACTCGGGAATTTTATATTCTCCGAGTGAAAAGAACCTTCTGGCGAGAGTCTTTCTTTTCAATGGACGTCCGTAAGGACTATCCGCTTATTTTTGAGACTTGAAACCGTACGGTAAAGGTAACTATAGCAGGTACAGTGAATTTTTTAAAATTTATTTAAAAACTTTTTCTTATTTGCTAAAGCTTGATTATATATATATATATATATGTATATATATATTGTTATACTTTGGGAGGGTCATGTTGCCAATAAGAAAAACACGCACCAGTTGCTTTCACTTCAATTTATTATATATTTATAAATTTATAAATTTACAAACTTATAAATAATTTCTGGTTGGTTGGTTGGTTCCACAACCAGATAGTTGTTTATATATAGTCATAGTCCTTTCGTCACACACTCTGTGACCTCTTCAGTGACTGGGGATTCCTCTCTTTGTTTCTGTGTCTTTCCTTTCTTCTATCCTACGCCATTTTGTTTCTGTGTGTGTGTTGTGTGCTCAGTTTGCGCATGCGCCACATCCGGGTGTCTGTGTGTGTTTGTGTTCATTTATCTATTTGTTTATTTATTTATTTATTTATTGTTGGTTGGTTGTTTGTTCTATGTGTGTGTGTGTTTTCATTTTGTCCTGTGTGTGTTTTCATTTTGTCCTTAATTATAAGTTGTTTGTTCTATGTGTGTGTGTGTTTTCATGTTGTCCTTAATTGTAAGTTGTGATGTTGCTGTTCCACTCATATTTTCCATTTAATTTTGGTTTTAATTCTTTTATGCTTACTGCCTCTGTAATTTGCCTAAACATTGCGTCTTTTCTGTGTGTGGATTCTATTTTTATTTCTATGCTCTCTAATCTACCCCTGTGTTCTATCTTAGCATGTTGGTAGAGCACAGATGATTCTTTATTATCTTGGAGGTCTCGCCAGTGTTCATTTATTCGTTCCCCTATACTACGAGCTGTCTCACCTATGTACACTATATTTTTGTTTCTACATTGTCCTTCAGTACATCTTATGCTATACATTACATTTCTAGTTTTACAGTTAATATGGGGGCTTATTTTACAGGTTATACATTTCTTATCTATACATGAGGGTCTTTGGAACGGGTATGTCTTGCTAATAAGTGTTTTTACGGAGGTACCAGGTCTTTCTACTATCTTAATATTGAGATTATGTTTATTTAGGGCCCTTCTAAATTTGTAGGCTAGTTCGCCTCTAGGGGTTGTATTGATGAACATTACACTCTGGTATTTATTGCTAGCATACCATGAGTTTATTCTATTGGCCTTGTTCCTAGTTCTTTCTATTCTATTCAAACATTTGCTCCTATTCAAGGGGCAGGTCCCATTTATGTCATTATTTCCCATTTTTTCCCATTTGGTTCTGGCTCCTTTATACACTCTGATTCTATCTCTCTGATTGTAGCCAGAGAACTGCATACGGTGGATGAAGTGTTGTATGTGTCTCTCTAGTTCTTCGGGGTTGCACATGCGGGACACATTTCTCATCACCCGTACCAAATCCGCAATCAGTGTGTTGATTTTGGTATGGTCCGAAATGGCCGAGTTTCGGTGGATCAGATGTTTGGAAGTCATGGGTTTGGCATAATGGGAATGGAGGATTTGTTTTTGGTTGTTAATGGTATCTAACCAGAGCTCTGTGTCTAGTACAGGTAATCGATGGTTGGGGTGTCTACTTGGGTAGACTATAGTAACTCTAATGCTCTGGTGGATGGAGTTTGCTAT
>OZ024741.1:155917632-155955132 GCA_964016885.1 Eledone cirrhosa
GTCCCCCATCCCACTTCCGTCCCTCCATCTCTCATGATTACCTTCTTTCCTCCCCTCCAGGTCTTTATATTGTGTTGTATGCCTCTGAGTAAGGTTCCGTGGCCGCACACACACATTCACGTATATATCTGCTCATGCTTGCATTCGTGCAGTTATGAACTGCTGCACGCACACGTTCGAGATTTATTTATTTATTTATTTATTTATTTATTTATCTGTTTGTCTGTTTGTTTGCTAGTTAATTCATTTATTTATTATTTAATAAGTGAATGATTAAATAATTGTTTCTACTTTTGGCACAAGGCCAGCAATTATTCCAGTGCATTACTGGTACTTTTATTTTATCGACCCCGTAAGGATGAGAGGCAAAGTTAACCTCGGCGGGATTTGAACTCAGATTATAAAGGGAGGTAACTCTATGCTTCAAAGCATGGCGTCCGACCCTTACCGATACTGCCAATCCACCGCCCCAGTGAATGATTAAATAATGAATAGATAAAAGATAAAAGATAGGTAATAAATAGTGAATGGTAAATAATAAATAATTATTATTTACTTGATGATAATATTAATAATTTAGTAGTGATAATAAATATTTTAATCTTTTATCAGGCTCAGTTTATAATTTGTCCCACTACTTTTTCCTAATATATATAGATACATATATGTGTGTGAACGTGTGCGTGTATGTGTATGTGTATGTGTGTATGTATTTTTATGTGTGTATGTGTATATATGTGTATATGGATATATATATATATATATATATATATATATATATATATATATATATATATATACATATATGTGTGTATGTATGTGTTTGTGTGTGGGTATGTATGTGATGTATGTGTGTGTATATGTATGTATATGTATGTATAGAATAGGTTTATACCGAGAGACATACATGTATATATATATCTCTCAATATATATATATATCTGTGTGTGTGTATATATGTGTGTGTATGTGTATGCGTGTGTGTGTATATGTGTGTGTATGTGCTTTTTTGTGTGTGTATATATATGTATAGATATACATATATATGTGTGTGTAAATGTATGTGGTTGTGAGTATGTAAATATATTTTATTCTTTTCATTCTCCAAAAACACTCTGGCCACCTTTAGCTTGTATGTTAACTTGACCACTCGCCATAGAACAATGGTCTGTGCCATGATTCGGTCTTGTTTAACTTCTAATACCAACCCACCTAAAAACAATTTCCCTACTATATATCTGTTGAATGGGGTTTTTATTTATTTTTATTTATTTATTTATTTATTTATTTATTTATTTATATTTATTTATTTATTTTTTATTTTTATTTTTATTTTTATTTTTATTTTTATTTTTATTTTTATTTTTATTTTTATTTTTATTTTTATTTTTATTTTTATTTTTATTTTTATTTTTATTTTATTTTACAAAAGCACTCCGGCTAATTGACCACCTCCCCAAAGAAAAAACGGCCTGTGCCATGTTATGATCCTGTGTATCTAAATACCAACCTACCCCCCCCCCCCCCAGCCACCACCCCTCCCTTACCACTACCTAAATGTATAAATACCAGAACTTAATATGACACCCAGCTTCCTGAAGATTTCATCTGAATGAAACAGTTCTAGTCCTGTAGAAGCTCCTTCTATACAATAAATATATATATATATATATATGTATATATATATATATATAACACGAGAATAGTGAGGATGGCTCTGATCATTAATCAGTATACACTGAGGATGAACAAATTCAGATATGTATGGTAGCTTCCCAAAAGTCAGCTCAAAAGTGACACAAGTTAGCTGGACATGCTCACCGACATCCAGAGTTGACATTGCACTCAGTGCTCCTGTGGGATCCCCTACATGGACACAGTGGAAGAGGACGACCAACGTTAAAGTATGTTGATGCCCTAAGGACAGACACTGGTCTGTTGGAGACGCAGAACATGGCAGCGATAATGAGGGACAGAGACCGTTGGAGAGAACTCGTCCATGGATCTCGGGAATTTTACACGCCCTAGATAGATAGATATATATATACATATATATATATATATCATATTTAAAATGTTGGAGAGAACAACAAAGATTTCTGAATACATGTATATTTAATGGCTGACAAGTTGTTTCAAATAATGCACAGTAAGAATGGACATAGATGTTTAGATATCGAATATAAATCGATATTAGTCCATTAAAAATAAATAAATATGTGTCAAGGTTATCATCAGAGCCTAAAAAGTCAGCGTTTAAATATATATATTTATTCATACATCTTTGTTGTTCTCTCCAGTATTTTAAATATAATTTTTGGCTCTGCTTATTATACGATTGTTAAACTATCACTCTCTCCATCTAATCGCATGGCGTGCTAGTCTATGCATTGAGCACACTAACCTTCTCTCTATTGGCTAGTAATCTGCATAACTAATCTCCTTTCTCTCCTCCTGATTAGCTTACTTGCTTTTTACCTTGTATATATATATTTATATATATAACATATATATATATATAATATATATATATATATAATATTAAAGATACTATTTATAGTTATGTATATACTATACTATAACCAACTATAAACAGGGAAGGTTCTCAATTTATTACTTCCTTATTACCAGTAAGAGAAATAGCTCAATGTAAGAACATCAGTTGTTTTACAGAGCAGTAATATAAATTACACAAGTATCAAAGTTATATTTAAAACATTTAATCGCTGACAATTGTTTCTTCCAAACTTAAGCTTGGATTCCTCGGAGCATTATCAATGTTTGTACATAGAATTAACCTCCTATACAACTGAAGAATCATACAGATACATATATATTGATGTTGTGGACAACAGTTTCATGTTTACAGAGTGGAATAGATGCGACATATATCGCATCCATTCCACCCTGTAAACATGAAACTATTGTCCACAACATATATATGTATCTGTATGATTCTTCAGTTGTATAGGAGGTTAATTATATGTACAAACATTGATAATGCTCCGAGGAATCCAAGCTTAAGTTTGGAAGAAACAATTGTCAGCGATTAAATGTTTTAAACATAACTTTGATACTTGTGTAATCTATCTATATATATATATATACTAGCATTAAAGCCCGGCGTTGCTCGGGGTCAGTAAGTTACCAAATTAGGTTGCACCACCCATTTTATGGCAGCACTTTTTTGTCTGCCAGGCACTGGGTGAATTAATTGCAGACGATGCCAGCCGAACAACAGAGTTGCGATGGAGTTGTTCTGCATGGTTGTCTAATGTGTGTTTTCTAAATTTAAGACAGTAGTAAGGGGTGTGATATGGGGGAGAGTTAGCTGCTGTTTCTAGCATGTTTAGTGACCACATAGAGGATATTTTTGTGTATAATAAATGAACTGATACTTCTTTCTTCCACGTTCGTTGATAGATGTTTTAAAAAAAGATTTATCGCTATTTTTTTTGTTGTTGAATAAATTTATCTGTTGCTTTTGAATAATTGTTGTTTCGTATGAAATGTAATAAGTTCTCTTTGTCATTGAAGTAAATAAAGATTTGACTGTTCCACACTCAAAAACAAACGTTGCCACTCTCTCTCTCTCTCTCTCTCTCTCTCTCTCTCTCTCTCTCTCTCTCTCTCTCTCTCTCTCTCTCTCTCTCTCTCTCTCTCTCTCTCTTAAAGTTTAGGGAGAGTAGGAGAGAGTAAATCTGATTGCATTAGAGAAGTAAAGCGTCGTGTATTTAGTTTTATTGATTATCTCCGTAATTGTGGGTTAGTGTGAATGAAATAAATAGTCGTTGACCTAAGTTAGATCGTTTACAACATTCTTACAGATATTGAGTCGAATCGGTTCGAAATTATGCAAATGTATAAACATGGAACATGGACACGCACACAACAACAACAATCTGCCTTTTATAGATAATGATATATATATATAATATAATATATAAATGAGACGTATAGAGATTGTTTTAGCAAGAAGCTAACGGCATTCTATAACATATATGCGACTATAACGTCAAGATGGGAAAAGTAGTTAACGAAAGATTTAGGAAAAATAACTCAAACTCATCTCAAAAGAGAATCAGGATACAAATTCATCCACAGAATTTAGTAAAATCCATGGAAAAATCTATAGACCTTTAACTCATGATAAAACAAAGTTTGAAACACTTATCCTTCAATTTGGAATAACATCAAATGCTCTGTATAGTCTTAAAAGACTATTTCATGAAAACTTTCAGTGGAGATGGTCACGGTTGGAATATCATTCATCAGCAGAGCTCAACAGAAAACCAGGGCTCTCACAGTAATATAGTCCGAAAAAGGGAATTCTAAAACTGGCTAGTTCGCCTTCATGTGTATTTATGAAAAAGCACATGAGGAAAAAACGGGGCTAGTGACGTCAGGATGGAAGTGAATGTTTATTTACAAGAAATAGCATATAATATAATATATATATATATATATATTATATTATATATATATATATAAATATATATATATATATATAAATATATATATATATATATATATATATATATATATATATATATATATATATATATATATATATATATATATATATATATATATATAATATATATAGAGAGAGGGATAAATAGATATAACTATCCCTTTGATTATATATATATAAGCAAAGGGATATTTAATTTGATGGTTATTCAACAAATAATATAGACTATTCAATATCTTGGGGAACGATTTCGAAAGCACCTGCATACCGAAATATCGCTTTCTCAAGAATCTATCATTTGTGTATCAAGGACATTTTTTATATAATTAACTGTCAAAATTCTATTAATTTAAATTGCGAAATATTTAGTTCTTGTAGACACCGCCAAAAATCCACTTTCCGAAGTATTTTTAATTTATAATATTCATTACATTTGACTACATCTTATACACGTTTAAAATGATCCTGTTATTTACTGAGTTTTTTTTTAATTTATTTAAAATATCTTAAATGATCTTTCTTCTTAAATTTAATATTTTTACCAATTGATATTCTTTTCCTAGTGATACTCTTAATCTATTTTTTAGATTTATATATACTTCTTTAGATTGATACTTTTAAATTGATACTCTAAATGATATCCTCTTTGCGATATTTCTTCTAAATGCACTCTCGCCTTATCTAATAATACATTTTTCCTCTCTTTAATCTTCAAACTTTTCATACATCTTTCGACGTAGATAATATATAATTGAAATCCTCATCCTTGAAATCATGTAATATAAAATCTCACAGAAAATAATATATAATTTTCTCTACATACTTTCCGCATTTTCTAAGAAAATTATTCAGCAATTTTAAAAGTTTGACAAATAATATTGGAGTTATCTTTTCCTTTACAATTGAGTAAACATAGCGATAATAACTTTTATGATAAATTATGTAATTTCATGTTCTGAGAATATATTCAATGTTTGGAGGAAAATATTTGAATCTACAAATTGTTCTCTTATAATTTGAACTACGTCTTTTTCTTAAATATATCTGTAAAATGTAAAATCGATAACCTTCGTAACTCATATTAGAAATATAAACAAATAAATACGTGTTTTATATCTATATAATCACCAATAATACTTATATTTATACACTTATTAATCTATATAGATATTTATATACTTACAACCTGTTGCAATATAATAAGATAAAATGTACTTACAACCACAATCCTTCATATAATCTAATTGATTATATATATAATATTATAACTCATAATTTAGCTAAATATTTTTTAAATTCTGGAAACATATTCCACCACTCCAACAAACTGTTAATTCTCAACGATTCAATCTTTTTAAATTCGCGTAAATACAAGCTTTTCTTTCTTTCTCTTTCTTCTTCCTATACATGCATATATATCCTAATAATTATTTAAATCTACCTAGCATCTAAAAATAACGCTTTTTTCAGCCCTATGCCTCAACCTCATTTGCATATTCATCTTAATAATTTGAAATATTTGTTGTTTCCTCTCTTCCCCTTTTTCCTTTTACTATCCAGGTAAAACTTGAATTGTTAAAGTCTCATTCCTGGATATGTCAATATTTATGAAACAGACTTTGTATTTTATCTGATGAGTAATATATATATATATACAAAATTAAATTAAGGGTTATTATGTCTGAGAGACATGAGCCATATCCACTCTAGAATAAGCTCAAAGATTCCAATGAATAGATCCGAGCATTTCATATCAACTAGAAATAGACTCGGCTGTTATTTCTAGCTGTCGATAATCCTATTCACGTTTTCATTGCCTTTGAAAACAGCTGGTGATATGCATGTAAGTAAATATTCTCTTTCTCTGATATTTTGTAACTAACCTTACATAGATCAATAACGAAGTATAGCTACAATGTATTATCATCATCTAGAAACGATCGTAAAGCAGTGAAGTATATCTCTAATGACTTGATTTTTTATTTCATAGTTTTAATTTATATCGTGACTCTGTTTCCCTTTTAATGTTTTATTGTTTTCCGGGATTTATTTTAACCTACAACATTTTCAACATATGGATTACATTGAGTTCTTCATGCAGAATAGAAACCACAACTTACCGTGGATATCTGTATATATATATATATATATATATATATATATATATATATATATCCAGGGAGTATAACGCGGAGTTACAGTAGGTTCACCCGGGTGAACATTCGATGTTTACGTTCACGTCAGTATCAAAGTGTAGAGCTAGGCAGAGTATAATAAAATGATGGTTTCTACTTGTGGCACAATACCGGCAATTACCCAGTGCATTACTGGAACTTTTTTTATCGAACCCCGTAAGGATGAAAGGCAAAGTTATCTTCGGCGGGATTTGAACTCAGACCATAAAGGGACGTAATTATACTGGAATGCAGAGCGTTTGACGCACTACCGATACTGCCAATCAACATGCAACGCCGATGAGCGGGCACCTGTACATGTGTCGTGTACGCGCACGCCTGTGTACACGCATGTATATATGCAGGTTTATGTACGGATGTGTATGTAGGCGTGTGTAAGAGTGTAATAAAATAATACAAGGACGAATGGTTAATCCTTCATTACATTTATTGATTGGTGATGCACGTTTCGCTACAAGGTTCGATCAGTGTGCACGCCGACGGGATAAAAGTGCTCAGAGTCCGGGGACCCATACTATTATAAGACTGTGCAGGGGTGCATTCGAACACATATGAACATAGATACATACACACTCACTTACCCTTACACACGCCTACAAACACATCCGTACATAAACGAGACATGGGCAGGTGTACGCACATCGGCGTTGCATGTAGATGATACCATGTGGGGTTAATATGTGGTAGAAAGGATATAAGAAGTGATGTTGAATAGTGGTGGTGAAATTACTGATACAAAATGTGGTGATGCGAACAGTTGTGGCGAAATGTATGGTGCTAGTGGTTTGTGTGTGCCTCAATGATATGTAGTATGTGTTGGTGTGGGTGACGGTGGTGGATTTATTGCGATGTGTTTAGTGGTGGCGGTTATGGTAATGAATGCGACCTAATATTTAGAGGGTCAAAACTTAACACAGTTACAAATTGAAATTTGACAAGGATAACAGTGGTAATGAAATGAGATATGGTGTGAGAAACTACTGGTAGTAATTCCTCTGTTGTGTTTAAGTTGTTATGGTTTGTCCGTGGCAACTGCCCGAATATCAAGGCGGAAAAGTATTCTTGCTGGTGTGGCTACAATTTATTGGGATTTCCGATCTCAAATTTATGACCTGTTTTAATTTGATGTTCTCGGCGGATTCGGCCAGGCACATCTTACAGGCCAAAACATTCCTCATAATTAACCCACCAATCAAAACAACATAAACTGACCAACATATGAATGTTATACTTTTTATATGCCATGTATATTCATTCTGTCATTACTATTACAGAGGTCCGACGAGCTTTTGATTCCAGACTTGAGCCAGATTAATACAGATCGAACCTTGGGTTGATCAGTAGCGAAACGCGTCTCACCAACAAATAAACGTAATGAAGGAGTAACCACTCGTCCTTGTTTTATTTTATTATACTACACTCTGTCTTGCTCTACACATCGATACCGACGTGAACCTAAACATCGAGTGCTCACACGGGTGAACCTACAGTAACTCCGAGTTACACTCCCTGGATATATATATATATATATATATATATATATAGTTAGAGAAGCAAAAAATTGCTTATTGTGATCCAGTTTTTGGTTAAGAAAGCCAGTTTTTCCACAAGTTTGTAAGAATTCCGTTCAATCTTGGAGTATAAAGTATAAATATATATATATATATATATATATAATGTAGGAGGTGAGTTTTATTGTAGTACAATAAAGCAATGCAGATATCGGATAAGAAGCACTCTACAGTTTTTTTTCTCCCTATCAACGAACTCATTATTAATACATATTAACTCTTTATTCGCATATATTATCAATTCAACCAATATACAAACTTTAACTTCACATTATTTTTCTCAAATCCTTCTACACACAAACCTTAATAATTTTTCTCTTCGTTAATTTTGAAATTGCCACAATATATACATTTCTTTTTTTGACGTTAGAATATTCATCCACAATTATTATTTTTTTCTCTCTATCTTCATACATAATTTCCCTTCGTTAATTTTCAAATTCCTTTAATTTATACATTATCTTCCAACGGTTCCCAACCTCTCTATGTTAAAACAATATATCTTTTTCTCAGTTATAAAAACTATCTCTTTCTCTCTATCACCCATCTCTCCCTCTCCACCTTCACTCTCATCTCCTCCCCCTTTTTTTCATCCCCCCCCTCCCTAAATAAAATATTTTTTCCTCGCACATATCCTCCCTTCGTTAAATTTCAAAATTTTTAATTTATACAGTATCTTCCAACGGTTTTCAACCTCTCTATGTAAAAAATATATCTCCTCTCAGTTATAAAAACTATCTCTTTCTCTCTATCACCCATCTCTCCCTCTCATCTCCTTCCCTTTTCATCCTTTCCACCCCCCCCTCTCTAAATAAAATATTTTTTCCCAATATCACACATCAATCTAAAACCACTTTTCATATGTTGATTTAAAACTGCACTATCCACAAGTGTTTTTTAGCCTTCATATCATGTTCTCCTGTTTTATCTGATGAAAACACAAATATTATTGCATGATGATGTTTGTTTTTGAAATGCGCATAATAAAATACATGGAACTCCTTTAACCATCTTTTGATCTTATATTATATATATATATATATATATAAATATATATATATATATATATATTTATATATATATATATATATATATATATATATATATATATATATATATATATATATTTCGTTTCTGAATTTGTTTAGCAAGATTATTTATCTGAAAACGTGTGTTGGAACCGATATTGTTATGCTTTGGGGGGAGGGTGATGTTGCCAATAAGAAACACACGCACCAGTTGCTTTCACTTCAATTTATTATAAATTAAATTTATAAATGTAAGAATTTATAAATTTCCGGTTGATTGCTTGGTTCCATAACCGGACGGTTGTTCATATATTGTCAAAGTTCTTTCGTCACATATTATGTGACCTCTTCAGTGATTGGGGATTATTTTCTTTGTTTTGTGCCTCTCCTTTGTTCTGTCCTACGCCATCTTGTTTTTGTGTGTGTTGTGTGTTTAGTTTGTGCATGTGTTACACTTGGGTGTCTGTGTGTCTTTTTATTTGTTTATTTATTTGTTTATTTTCATGTTACTGGTTGGTTGTTTGTTCTTTGCGTGTGTTTTCATTTTGTCCTTAATTGTAAGTTGTGATGTTGCTATTCCATTCATGTTTTCTATTTAATTTTGGTTGGAGTTCATTTATGTTTATTGCCTCTGAAATTTGTCTAAACATTGCGTCTTTTGTGTGTAGATTCTATTTTTATTTCTATGTTCTCTAATTTGCCCTTATTTTCGATTTTAGCATGTTGGTGGAGTATTGATGATTCTTTTTTATCTTGAAGTTCTCGCCAGTGTTCATTTAACCGTTCTCCTATACTACGAGCTCTCTCACCTGTGTACACTATATTCTTATCTTTCCATTGTCCTTCAGTACATATTATGCTATATACTACATTTCTAATTTTACAGTTAATATGGGGGCTTAGTTTACAGATTATGCATTTCTTACCTATACAGGGAGGTCTTTGAAAAGGGTATGTATTGCTAATAAGTGTTTTTATGGAGGTACCTGGTCTTTCTACAATCTTAATATGAAGTTTATGTTTATCAAGGGCCCTTCTAAATCTGTAAGCTAATTCACCTCTATGGGTTGTATTGATGAACATTACACTCTGGTATTTATTGCTATCATAGCATGAGTTTATTCTATTAAACTTATTCCTAGTTCTTTCTATTCTATTCCAAAGTTTGCTCCTATACAAGGGGCAGGTCCCATTTGTATCATTATTTACCATTTTTTCCCATTTGGTTATGGCTCCTGATTGTATCTCTCTGATTGTAACCAGAGAACTGTATACGGTGGATGAAGTGTTGTATGTGCCTCTTTATTTCTTTGGGGTTGCACATGCGGGACACGTTTCTCAATACCCGAACCAAATCCGCAATCAGTATGTTGATTTTGGTGTGATCCGAAACAGCGGAGTTTCGGTGGATCAGACATTTGGAAATCATGGGTTTGGCATAATGGGAATGGAGGATTTGTTTTTTTGTTATTAATGGTTTCTAACCAGAGCTCTGTGTCTAGTACAGGTAATCGATGTAGTAACTCTAATACTCTGGTGGATGGAGTTAGCTATTTGTTGGATGCTTTACAAGGTGTTTTTCTCTAATTCCTGACTGTTCTCTAGTGGGGGTGTTTTTACCACGATATTTATATCATCAGTGTAGCGGGAGTAGATTATCAGGGTTAAGAGATTGCTGTCTTCTAATTGTTCTTTAAGTTTAAGTTTAAGTTTATTGTCCCACCATACCATGAATAGTTTAGCTATGTCACCTGCAATGCTAACACCAATGGCTGCTCCCTCCTCTTGGGCATATGTTTTTCCATTAACTTTGAACATATGTTCCTTAAGGGTTAATTTTATACTGGCCCCCACCGCATGTGCAATAATTTTTTTTAGTTCATCGTGGTTTTCGGGGGTCCGTATGGCACTGGTCTACCCGTTGCATCTTTCTGTGTGGGTTTTCTTGGCCATTGAGGTAATGGTAGGTGGTCTGCCTCTTGTGGGTCTTGTAGGGTGCAGGTTGCTAAGGTCATATGTATCTAGATAAGCATTACTATAGGTAGGTTTAAGTAGGAGTCCCAGCTCACTGGTATCAATTCCACGGAATTCAACATTGCTCTCACTGATCATTTCTACGCATTTCTCCACAACAAAATCCACGTCAATGGATGGATATAGGGACATACTACCTATTATACAGCTTGTTAGGTCAAGTGCACACAGAGACATAAAATCAGAGTATATAGAGGAGCCAGAACCAAATGGGAAAAAATGGTAAATAATGATACAAATGGGACCTGCCCCTTGTATAGGAGCAAATTTTGGAATAGAATAGAAAGAACTAGGAATAAGTTTAATAAAATAAACTCATGGTATAATAGCAATAAATACCAGAGTGTATTGTTCATCAATACAACCCCTAGAGGGGAATTAGCTTATAAATTTAGAAGGGCCCTAGATAAAAATAAACTTAATATTAAGATAGTAGAAAGACCAGGTACCTCCATAAAAACACTTATTAGCAATACATACCCTTTTCAAAGACATCCCTGTATAGATAAGAAATGCTTAATCTGTAAACTAAGCCCCCATCATAAGTGTAAAACTAGGAATGTAGTATATAACATAAGATGTACTGAAGGACAAAGTAAAGATAAGAATATAGTGTACACAGGTGAGAGAGCTCGTAGTATAGGAGAACGGTTAAATGAACACTGGCGAGAACTTCAAGATAAAAAAGAATCATCAATACTCCACCAACATGCTAAAATAGAAAATAAGGGCAAATTAGAGAACATAGAAATAAAAATAGAATCTACACACAGAAGAGACGCAATGTTTAGACAAATCACAGAGGCAATGAACATAAATGAACTCCAACCTAAATTAAATAGAAAACATCAATGGAATAGCAACATCACAACTCACAATTAAGGACAAAATGAAAACACACACACACATAGAACAAACAACCATCCAGTAACATGTAAATAAACAAATAAATAAACAAATAAAAACACAAACAGACACCCGGATGTAACACATGTGCAACTAAACACACAACACACACAACACACACAAAAACAAGATGGCGTAGGACAGAACAAAGGAGAGGCACAAAACAAAGAAAAGAATCCCCAGTCACTGAAGAGGTCACAGAATGTGTGAGGAAAGAACTTTGACAATATATTAACAACCGTCCGGTTATGGAACCAACCAACCAACCGGAAATTTATAAATTTAATTTATAATAAATTGGAGTGAAAGCAACTGGTGCGCGTGTTTCTTATTGGCAACATCACCCGCCCAAAGCATAGCAATATATATATAAATATATATATATATATATATATATATATATATACATGAGTGTGTGTGTGTGTGTGTGTGTGTGTGTGTGTGTGTGTGTGTGTGTGTGTGTGTGTGTGTGTGTGTGTGTGTGCGTGTGTGCGTGCGTGTGTGTGTGTGTGTGTGTGTGTGTAAAATTTAATATACCAATGGCTTCTACAGGACTAGAACTATTTCATTCAAAAGAAATCACCAGGGAATTTTTCCCAATGATTTATTTTGAATGAAACAGTTCTAGTCCCATAGAAGTGTTTTCTATATTAAAGATAATGTTCACACTCCACGAATGTTTCGAGTACCTTACTAACTGTGGTTAGCCCAATCGAACCGGGACACATTTATATATATATAAGTGTGTATATATATATATATATATATATATATATATGTGTGTGTGTGTGTGTGTGTGTGTGGATGAGGAAAGCACGATCCAGAGAGGAATGGAATATATATATATATAAACATGGATGAGAAAAGCACGATCCAGGGATTAATGGACGGCGTGCTGTGACCAGCGGCTCTGAATGGACGCCCGACAGACTGGTCCGTCAAGGTGATCAAGGTGATATATATATATATAGGTATGTATGTATGTATTATATATATTTATATATGTATGTAAATCTATATACACACAAATATATATATATATATATATATATATATATATATATATACATATTCACTGGCTGACAAGATTGCTCTTTTTGCTTCCAACTACTGTCCGCGTCGAGTGCTTCATATACACAGTATTTTAAATAGACAGTGTATTGCATATAAATTGTATATAAATTGTATATAAATTGAATTTATAATCATAAACGTCGTGCTAATAACATTATAATATAATTGTTTCTACTTTAGGCACAAGGCCAGCAATTAACCAGTACATTACTGGTACTTTATTTTATCGACCCCGTAAGGATGAAAGGCAAAGTCAACCTCGGCGGGATTTGAACTCAGATCGTAAAGGGACGTAACTATGCTGGAAAACATGGTGTCCGACCCTCTACCGATACTGCCAATCCACAATGATCTACTTCTATCTCTTGCCCGCTCTGTTTTGTTGCAATCGTTTCTAATTTTTAGCTTTAGGCCAGAAAGCTTGGTAGTGGGAAGGAAAGTCATCTCCAGTTCTTGACTTGTTCTTGATTTAAATTACCCTAGAAGGTTTAAAGGTTTAAAGATCTCAGTGGGAATTTTACCCAGAATGTAAACAAACGGTTTAAATACTGCAAAGTTTTCTCTGGTTTTTATCAATAGAAAAGTCAATGTATAACAGAATTTATAGGAATTAAACGTGAAAAGAAAATACATATAGAAGGAGGATACAAATATTTACTAATACAGGCCCAAGTACAAACATTTGTGTTAAAGGAGGAATCGATTAAATCGACGACAGTATTTGGCAAGTAATTTATTGTATCGACCCAGAAAGGTTTAAAGGCTGAGTTGATCTCTGCGGGATTTGAACTCCAGTAACTGTAACTAAATAGCACAAAACCTTATTGCTCGAAGCTCTAACGATTCTGCTCATATACTACTCCTAATTCTGACCTCGGCAGGGTAGAACTCAGAGGAAAGAAAGCTGGAACGAGAATATAACTAGGCTTTCTAACACAACTCTGTTACTTTGTCGCATTTAGTGAAAGAGAAGTATTAACGCCAGTGGTGTAAGAAAGAGAGAATGAATGAAATAATGCTGGGAGGATGAGAGATCAAAGATCGTGAAGGTGTGAGAGGAACAGAAAACTAAGATGGTTGAAGTGAACGATTCAATGTTTGTCTAAATACGTTTCTCTAATTGGAATTCTAATTAGAGAAATAATTATTTCTTTTGTTTCAGATATTATATTTTAACAAAATTATAATTGAAATTTCTCTTTTTTCTGCAGTCTCGTGTAGTTTATATAATTATTGTTGTTGATGTTGTTGTTGTTATTGTTCATGGTGTTTAGCACCACGTCAAGTCTGGTCTATTATATCTCCGATTAAAAGCATTCCAGTAGTGACAGTTCCTTAACTTTTTCATAGAATTTACATTACCCAACGTATCTTTTTCTAAGAAGGTGGCTTATGATCTGAAGGGGTTTTGGCTAGTACTTCAAGCATTTCGAACGATTTAGTTGACTTGTTGCAAACATGTCTGTGCAATTAAAGAATACACCTCACAATCACATAATTTCAGGTTCAGTTTCACTACATGGCACTTTGGGCAAGCGTTTTATACTTTAGCCTCTCATTTATCAATACCTTGTAAGTGAACTTTGATTGACGGAATCGTTTTGGATACCCGTGGTTTTAATGTAGCTATATAAGCATTACCACCAACCCCAGTCAGTCCGCCACTAAAGTCGTGCCCCAGCATGGTCTCATCATAAATATTGAAATCAGTAATAGAATAAAGAAATATGTTATTGAAGCTCACCTAGTATTTGAAAATGGAAGTCTGGGCCAGTTAGCCAGGATAGACAGAGTTGAAGATTTCAATATAAGATTAGGAAATAAATATACAACTTAACTGTCTCTCTCCCTTCTGTGTTCTCCCTTCTTCCCCTCACCCCTACAAAAATCCAGCATAAACAATATCAAAAACAACAACGACAACTATTAGCAACATAGAGGCATATGCAATAAGTGTATGTATAATAACTGTTTCTACTTTAGGCACAAGGCCAGCAATTACCCAGTTCATTACTGGGTAATTGCTGGACTTGTGCCTAAAGTAGAAATAATTAATGAAAATGCTGATGATGATAATGGGGAAAATAGTAATAATAGAGATATAAATAATAATAACAGTAAAAATGGCAATAATAGTAATTATAATATTAGGAATAATAATTTCTTTATATTAGTAATAGTACAAATAAATAACAACAACTATAAAATATCAATAATATTAATAATTGTTTCTAATTTTAGGCACAAGTGTATTACTGGTACTTTATTTTATCGACCCCGTAAGGATGAAAGGCAAAGTCAACCTCGGCGGGATTTGAACTCAGATCGTAATGGGACGTAACTATGCTGGACAGCATGGCGTCCAGCATAGTTACGTGTATGTATAATAACTGTTTCTACTTTAGGCACAAGGCCAGCAATTAACCAGTGCATTACTGGTACTTTATTTTATCGACCCCGTAAGGATGAAAGGCAAAGTCAACCTCGGCGGGATTTGAACTCAGATCATAAAGGGACGTATGTATAATAACATTATCCTATATGCTTTCCGGTAAATATTTCAAGGAAACGTCACTGAAGATGGAACAAAATTGTGAAATACTAGTATTTCACGATTGGTGTAGCTTACTCACCGCGAGACTTATGTCTGTTTATTATACGTGAACATATATATGTTTTTATAAACACTTCAAACATCAAATCAGTAATATAATTAGGCTTGCAATAGTTAATAGTTGCTTTACATCTATTGAGGATTATTACGGTGGATTGGCAGTATCGGTAGAGGCTCGGACGCCATGCTTTCCAGCATAGAGTTACGGGCCTTGCCATTCTGAGTTCAAATCCCACCAAAGTTAACTTTACCTTTCATCCTTACGGGGTCGATAAAATAAAGTACCAGTAATACACTTGTGCCAAAATTAGAAACAATTATTAATATTATTGATATTTTATAGTTGTTGTTATTTATTTGTACTAATATAAAGAAATTATTTTTCCTAATATTATAATTACTATTATTGCCATTTTTACTGTTATTATTATTTATATCTCTATTATTACTATTTTCCCTATTATCATCATAAGCATTTTCATTAATTGTTTCTACTTTAGGCACAAGGCCAGCAATTAACCAGTTCATTACTGGTACTTTATTTTATCGACCCCGTAAGGATGAAAGGCAAAGTCAACCTCGGCGGGATTTGAACTCAGATCGTAAAGGGACGTAACTATGCTGGAAAGCATGGCGTCCGACCCTCTACATCTGCGTCACATATGTTATCTGAAGCGGATGCGTCATAATGTTTTTCAAATTGAAATGTACCAAGTTTGGAATATTTGAGTTTTGTAATCAATTTGTTGTGTTTGTTGTTTGCCTTTTAATGTTGGCTTTTAGTACTTCGTATGTTGTTTCATGTTGTTTGCGTGTTAATATTTTCCTTACTATATCATCGTAGATTGCTAACTATTGCAATTGTCTCGGAAGTTATGTTTTGGCGATTACACCGCCATATAATTTTTTACGTTTCAATTGCTTGTTTGTTTAGGTTTTTTCTTTTATTATTCTATTATCCTGTTCTGTTTAATATTTCTGTTGTTTGTCTTTATACGTCATTGCTGTTACATCTGTGTGTGTTGTTTTATTTCAGACGTGTTAGTATGTTTGTGAAAATCCAATAAAGTGATGATAAAGTAATTGGTGTTTGTGTGTACTCTATGCTGTGAATGTTTTGCAATTGAAAGAAATTTGTCTTGCCATCAATAGTATCTAGTTAGTATTCTTTGTAAAAAGGTACAAGTCTTCGTATGGTATTTATGATTAATTGTTGTTCATCGTGTATCTTTAACATATCTAAAGCACCGATCATTATCATTATAAATATTATTGGTTCTATCTCTTTTAAGTCTTGAGTTCAAACCCCAACACCCCGCTATGAAAGAACAAAAGGAAATTATAGCTCACCCCTATGCAGATTTAGGTGACTTTCTATGAAGTTTATATATTATTGTTTATTGTTTGTTGTTGTGTGTTGCTGTTTGCGTTTAGTACTTCCTGTTTTCTTTCATGCTGTCTGTGTGTTGTTTATTAATGTTTTCCCTACAAATCCTCTTGTATTTGCTAATGTTTCGGAAGTTATATTTTGGCTGTTTGACTGTCGTGTGTTGTTTTACAATACTTTTGCTTGTTTGTTTGTTTTTGTTACTCTATTATTAGGTGGTGGTATATGTGTCTGTTGTTTGGCTGGGTAAGTCGCTTTTGTCACATCTCCGTGTGTTAGTTTCACTACAAACTTGTTAGTTCATTTGTCAAAAACCAATAAAGTGATAATGTAATTTGTGTTGAATGTGTATTTTTTTCTGTTCTCAATGCTGTAAATGTTTTACAATCGAAATAAATTAGTGTTGCAATCAATGCTATTTAGTTAGTATTCTCTGAAAAGTGTTACGAGTCTTATTTAATTTTCAATTTTTATCAAGGATACGACACCAATCATTGTCAGTATGAATATTATTTGTTCCATCTTTTTAAAGTCCTGAGTTCAAATCCCCACACCCCATCAGGAAATGTTAAAAGGAAATTACAGTTCACGACTGTACAACTTTAGGTGGCCTTCGAAATTATATATCAAAGGAGGTTTCTTGGGTGTTTTAATGAGCGGGGTCTTAGTATAATGAAATTTAACGAGAAATGGAACACCGCACTCAAGAACACAATGTGCTACCCAGTCCAAGATTCAAATCCTTGACCATATGGTCGTGAATAATATATCAAAACCACTAGGCCACTTACCTTCAGCCTCAGGACTTATGAATATATAGAAGCTGCGATTTAATGTAGAACGGATCTCTTTTTTTAGCAGAGAGAAGTTTTTTCTGACATTAGTCTCATTCAGCTACATAGAACATATCTGAAGAGAGGCTCGGCCTTTACCAGATATCGAGTTTTAGTCGACTATATACGGTATAACTATCCATCCATGGACCCTGATCACCTAATGAACTCATAGGAGGCGCTGTCATGACACACACCGTGTCTTACGCATTTAAACATGTCGTCCAGAATAATATTACAAACGTGGGGGAGAAAGTAATACAGAGAACGCTATAGTTGACTTCGATAGCATTTAAACTCAAAGTGCAGAGGTGGAACGTAGACCGTAGAGCATTTTTGCAGACCCTCTATAAACTCTGCCAATTCGTCACATATTGATGGTATCCATTATTTATAGATCATTAATTATCGTATATATCACGATACAGAATCTATAGTTTATTATAACACAGATGAATAGAGTGCCATTGACCTCTCTTTCAGTAATGAATTAATTTTACCATTATTAGTTTAACTCTCATATTATTTTCTGTATCTTATCAGTTTCATCGACTGCGGAGAGAATTGTTTAGCGAGTTCTGCAATAATTATCCGATTTCAATGAATAAATCACACTGAATATTTTATAATTTTCGTAAATTGCATTTACTGACAGTAGCATTGACAAATCTATTTAATTCCCAAGTGATTATCATATCCCTACTGATCTTATGTGCGGTTTCCTAGTTAACTCCAATAAAAAGCTGGGGAATGGCTTCCTACATACAATTTTAACACATCTATATATGGTCTTATGTTTAGAGTGTTGGATTGACGATAATAAACTCCTAAAATCGATTCTTGGACTGGTTGGTGTGTTGTACTGTTGAGCAAGATGCTTCCTTTCACGCTGCTTTCTATGGTAAGACTGGAGATCTCTTATTAAAACGTTCTAGAAACCTCATGAGATAAAACGCCGGAGAAGACCAGCAAACCTTCATAGATGTGAGCTGTGAATATCAGATTAGGTAGTGAATTGGCAGAGTGGTTAGAGCGTCAGTATCTGTTCTGGCTCTGCCTTCCGAATTAAAATCTTACCTCGGTGAACTTTGTGTTTTATTATTTCGGTGTCGATAAATAAAGTACCACCTCCGAGGGCGATAAAATGTTTTGAAGCATTAAATCTGGCTCTAAGCGTTCTGATTCCAAATCCCACTTGGTCTTTAAAAGAGTTGTCACCGACAGATAGTATCAGAAATGGAAACTCCAACATAACACATCTTTTCCTTGTTCCGATCTGTCACAGGGAACCCATACTTCATTTCCTTATGTAGAGAAGATTCATAGGCGGTGAAATGGCGTAATCATATTGGTATATATTCCGGTTTTCTGCCTTCAAATAGTAGATTTATCATATTGTTGAATGGAAGATATAATTCCACATTTTGTCACATGCGTAGATATAATCTATCATAATTAGCATGGGTAGCTAGAATATTAATGATCAATTCTTTTTTTTTTTTGTGCTGATTGCATATTTTAAATTAAATTTGTTATTATTTAATTTGGAGGGACGATTGATCGGCAGAATCGTTAGGGTCATCAGGCCGTACGGCATTTAGTTACAGGTTTTATATACTGAATTGAAAATTCAACGAATATCACCTTTGCTTTTCATCTTTTCGGGGTCATTAAATAACGTACTAGTTCGTGGGCCTTAGATTCGCTCAAAAATTGTTAAAAACGCGGAAGCAATGTTTTGCGGTATCTGTTTCCGCTAGGTGCGTTCTCAGTTCAAATCCAGTCTACTATCGAACAAGAAAAGTATTAGCAATATACTCTTACTGCAGTATTTCGAGTACTTCTGAGGGAGTTTACCCCAACTGGACCAGAAACTTCGGGTTGGTTCGTTGCTCTGTACCCATCGCTCGACGATCAAAAATTGAGGAGCTGTTAACGACAGCTCATGGAAAAACATACAATGGCTTCAGAGTGCTGAGATCGCAGTTATATACTCACTGGATATTACGCCAGACAGAGAAAAGAAGGAAAGTAATGCAAACAATTGTACGGTGGAGGGACTATCACCAACATAACAAACATGGAAGAATTCTTCAGAAACGTAGAAGCTATAACATAAGACGATAGTACTTTTTCCTCTTTTATCTATAGAAGATAAGGGTATTTAAAACTTGATATATATACCATAGACGTAGAACAACAATGCATCCGCTTTACGCATGGTATAGGATACAGTTTAACATCTAGATATATTTTGCAGACAGAACAGCCATACATCAATTTTATATAGAGTGTACAAGGTGGTCCGAGAGTCTTGCCACCTCTTGTCACATATTATTTTAACTTTCATTATTTTTTGTTTTAATAATATAATATATAATATCATTAATTATTATGTATAATAATAATAATATAATTTTCTATTTCAGTGCTTCTATAGTTTGGAAGAGAGGCTGCTTGCAAGTATATGGGCACATGATCGTGTGCATTCTGGCAAGAGCATGGAAGATGTGCAACATGACCACTGCAAGATTCGGCTAACCAGCTCCTCCGAAGAGGACGATACTGCGATGGCAACATAAACTGTTTCTCATTACCTTTTGGTAGGGGGTGACAAGACTTTCGGACCACACTGTAGAATAAAGTTTGAAATGTATATGTAAGACAGAAGGAATTAGAAAAAGTGGGCGTATACTATAAAACATTTGTTAGTTACCGTTAATACTCTTGTGATGTCTGTGTATGTGTAATTAATATATATAAGTTGTGACCTAAGCAGCCGAAGTTATATCATAACGTTATATGTTATATGTACATATTTGGCATCTTTATATATGTACTTAAAATGAGTAAATCTATATATCCATTTATACTGTTTCGTTTACTTCTATTCTGAATATATACAACTTTATCATATTTTTCAGCTGCTTACGTCACAAATTAATATACAATTATCTTAATTCATTACTCATATGTGCGCTAATATACAACGCAGTATGTCAATTTCAGAATACTATTATAAGTTATCAGGTATATAAGAGTCTCGATTACGTAATTCCCTGGGGTTGTTTAGATAATATACATGATTTCTGATGAGAACCCAACTTCGCTTGAAACAGGTTAAAAGTGTTTATCAGTTTCTTCAATTTAGTGGGAAATACGTATATTTGGCATGTTTACAATTCTATATAGTAAACACAATCTTCGTTAATTCTATTCTATTTATATATAGATATAACTTTATTATTCTTCGGCTGTTATCACACGGCCTATACACATACTCACACACACACATATATATATATATATATATACACACACACACACACACATATATATATATATATATATATATATATATATATATATATATATACATACATATATATACATATATATATACATATACATATATATATATATATATATATATACATATATACATACATATATATACATATATATATATATATATATATATATATATATATATATATATATATATATATATATATATATATATAATGAAAAATTTGAACAGGGACAGAACAGAGAGGCAGTACAATAAATGTTTATTAAATTCACGCTCAGGAGAGTGGGGGGTAGGTGGGGGACGACGTTTCGGGCATAAGCCCTTCCTCAGGTGAGAAGTGTGTGGGAACAGAGTTCAAAAGGTGTGTAGGGGAGTGGTGGAGAGACATATAGCGAAAGGAAACGGTGCGAATGAAAAATTAACAAATGAAGACAAAAAATATAAAAAATAAAAATAAAGCATGATCAAAATACAAGGAATGAGAAAATTTAAAAATAAAGGCATGATCAAAATAAACTGAAATTAAAAGGGGGGTAAACAGGTGGTGGAAGGGTGTGGGGTGAGTAGGGGTGGTGGCGGGTGGAGTGGGGAGAGGGAGACGGGGTGTCCGAGCGGGGAGGGCTGAAGGTGGTGTGTGTGTGTAGGTGTGCGTGTGTGTGTGTGTGTGTGTATGTGAAAGTGAGGGTTGGGGGAAGAACGGGGTTGCATGTTCAGGAAGAGGTGTGTGTGGGGGGGGGGTCGGAGTGTCTGTGCGTGTGTGGATAGGGGTGGGGGGAGAGGAATCAGGAGGCTGAGGGTGTAAATATGTGGTGGGAAGCACGTGTGTGTGGGGTTTAAGCGTGTTGTGGGTGTGGGTGGCGTGTGGAGAAAAACATTTTTTGGGGGTGTGTGTGTGGGTGAGTTATATAGGTGATGGCGTAAGAGGATGGTTGAAAAGTTGGTAAGTTCCACGGATGTTTGGAGATTTGGTTATAAGTCAATTTCGCGTGTGGGTAATCCAAGAAGCGGTGGTCGGAAGAGGAGAGATGTGGGGTGCGCGCGCAACAGGAAGTGGTCAGCAGTGGGAGTGCTGTGGTCAGTCGGTGCTGGAAGGTCATAGCAGCAGTCGGTGGAATGGTAGGGAGGCGAGGATGGGTAGGTGTGAGAGTTGGAGTGAGGAGGGTGTGTGTGTGTGTGTGTGTGTGTATTAGTAGGGGCATTAGTGGGATGAGTGAGTGTGGAGCGGGGGTGTGGGTGGAGCGGGGAGAGAAGGGTGTGTGTGGTTCTATGGAGGGAACGGGGTAACAAATAATAGTTATATGCAGTCCACTTAGGTGTAGTCCAGTTATGGTACTCCGGGTAGTGGATGATATCAACGTTTAGCTAAGTTTGACTCAACAAGGCGTTTCCATATTGATGCTGCGAGTACGCTGTGATTCCTATGTTGTAAACACTTGGAGTAATAATAAATCAGGAAAGAAGGTTGACATGGTTTGCTATACAAAAAAGGTTTTTAATCTCATTGCTGACAATTGTTTCTCTGAACTGGTAGGTCTAGAGATCGCTATCCGCTTATTTTCGCGTTACTCGATCGCCAATACAAAATTATAACCAGTCAGTTCATCGGAGCTTGCGAGAATGAAGAGAATATACAGGCATGAAAAGAATATACAGGCTACTATATGTAGAAGTAATGGTATTCAGGTAGAACAATAAAAACAATATCAACAATGCTAGCAATAAATTATTGGAAATAATCACAACATCAATCTAGGTGGGAAGTATAGTATACCTATAATTTTAGCGTGTAAAACTAGCTGACATGAGGCAGATGTATAAAATTGACATGTAAAGACTGTAGGGTGTATTATATCAAGTGTAAAGATAAGCTGGTGTTTTTAAATAATGTAGGACAGGTGGCCGTAATAGTCGGTTTTTATCTGACCGATGAATATATATGTATACGTCTCCCTCTCCCCACTCCACCCGCCACCACCCCTACACACCCCACACCCTTCCACCACCTGTTTTACCCCTTTTTAATTTCAGTTTATTTTGATCATGCTTTTATATTTATTTTTATTTCATTCCTTTTATTTTGATCATGCTTTATTTTTATTTTTATTTTTAATTTCATTCGCACCGTTTCCTTTCGCTATATGTCTCTCCACCACTCCCCTACACACCCTTTGAACGCTGTTCCCACACATTTCTCACCTGAGGAAGGGCTTATGCCCGAAACGTCGTTCCCCACCACCACCCCACTCTCCAGAGCGTGAAATTAATAAACATTCGTTGTACTGAGTCTCTGTTTTGTTCCTGTTCAAATTTTTCCATTATATATATATATATATATATATATAAGTTTTAATATAGATGAGATTCTACAGGACTAGAACTGTTTCATTCTTTAAAGAATGAAACAGTTCTAGTCCTGTAGAATCTCATCTATATTAAAACTTTTATACTCTGCTATGTATTGAGTACCTTACTTACTGTGGTTACCTCCGATTCAACTTTGAATTATTTTTCCCACATCTTACGTTAACTTTTTTTCAAATTTTGACGCTATAGTCACTTATATATCATGGGATACTGTTGGCTTCTTGCTATAATGTTTTCTATACCTTTCATTTATATATATATATATATATATATATAAATTTTGAGTATATGTTGGTTGTATACCAACACCTCAGTATGCAGATTAGAGCAATCGACGAAGTGCGGAGGTTGGTTTGGTTACTCCGGAGTAATGTAAAATAAAATAAAATAAATAAGTCAAATGTTTAAAATTTGGCTTCGTTTATTAGTGCTATATATATTTCGGTGACAGCCATCTTTGGCTGTGACCTCTTCAGGCAGTCCGAATTAGTGTGGTAGAGACGAGTACACATGTTGTTGAGGTGTATAACTTTGTCAATACTCTGATTTGCCCAGTTTCTCGTTGGGTTGTTATTTCACTGAGGAACTGGAATCATATGAATTCAAACAAACGAATTTCAGCGTCAAAGGGCCTCTTCTCCACTCATTTGTCAGTTTTTAGAACATTCCGCAGTCAAAAGTCTATAGAAATTCGTGCTGAGGCCAGCCAATCTGTAGTTGTTGTTATTGTTATTGTTAGGTACATCTGACCTCTATCCTTGTGTTGGTAGTGGTGTCATTGTTGGAGTCAGCTAAAAAAAAGTGATAAAGTGGTAGAAGGAATAAGATGGTAAATATATGTAAATATATGTATATGTATATATATATATATATATACATATATATATATATATATATATATATATATATGATAATAAGGGCGCTGCGGAGTTGCAAATGGGTTACATATGAAAAAGTAAGTCCTTCATCAGTGATCTTCCAACTATCATAGGCATTTCATCGCTTTAAAGACCATATACCTCAGGTTGGTGCGAGCAACGGCTAAAAAAAGTCGTTGGGACACGTAAATAAAGGGGACACGAGGGTAACCTCGTGTCCCCTTTATTTACGTGTCCCAACGACTTTTTTTAGCCGTTGCTCGCACCAACCGGAAGTATATGGTCTTTAAAGCGATGAAATGCCTATGATAGTTGGAAGATCACTGATGAAGGACAAACTTTTTTCATATATATATATATATATATATATATATGTGTGTGTGTGTGTGTGTGTGTGTGTGTGTGTGTGTGTGTGTGTGTAAGGGCGTCTGTCTGTGCGTGCATGTGGCTAAGTGTTTGTACATGTGTGTATATGTAACTATCTATGTAAGAATTATAATTAAATATATTTTCAACGTCCTATTTTTCTGAGAACTCATAGCTTTAAGATATTTCTCTCTGTTTATTATTCCACTGCTCTTAAAACAACCAAAATTACAATTTCATCTCAAGCATGGATCAGGCTGGGACGAAGAGAAAATGCTTTACAATTTATCATATTTTACCGTGATTGAATTAGGTTGGTTTATACACCCATCCGTCTTACGACGAGTGTTTCAGCCTGCTCATCCATCGACACTGGTACGATTACCGTAGTTCCCAGAAAACATTAAGTGGGCAGTGTATGAATATAAGGTACCGTTCATCTTGTATTATGCTGCAAGTCGCTGAGCATTCCACTATTTGTACTATCAACTTATTTTACAATGTATTTCGATGCGACTTTGTGAGATAAATCTGCCACATGGGCAGCAGAAAATTAGTATCATAATTTTCCCGGGCTGTGTTGTTGCTGACGCTGTCACTGATTTTTACAAAATTGTTCTGTTCTGCGGACGAACATCCTTCCTCCGCCATCGTTTTTTAAAAAGGAATTGAGGGGCGTGCTGGCTAATCAAACCACGTTTTACCTGCTAAGGGCTATAGATTAAGAAAAGGTGACGAGTTTCCTAAAGTCCTGGTTAGTTTATCCATAAAATGCTAACAAATGTTCAACCAGTAATGAACTGGGTAATTTGCTGGCCCTGTGCCTAAAGTAGAAACAAATATATAGCTTTGCATAACAACAGAAATAATAATAAACTTATAGATTCTATAAGGAGAATAATATGTTCAAAAACAACCAAAGAAACATCTACAGAAAAATTGGTAAGTCAACAATAACTGCTAAATCAATACCACCCAAGGAGGAAGTGCAAGAATTCTGGGAAAAGATCTGGGCCGAAGAAAAAGTTCATAACATACATGCCCCATGGATAGACAGACAAATGAAAGATACAGCTCACCTTGAGGAACAAACATGGGAAAATATAACAGTTGAGCAGTTGCGCTTGACTCTAAGAAAAACCAGCAAATGGAAATCCCCAGGAAAAGACAAAATACAAAACTTTTGGATAAATGCCTTCACAGAGTCTCATGAGCTGTTAGCCCAACTTTACAATGAAATAGTTAAGGAGCCAGAAAGATACCTTCATGGCTAGTTAACGGCATTACATTCCTGCTTCCGAAGAATGATGAGACAAACAATCCCAAAAATTACAGACCGATAACTTGCTTGACCACAATGTATAAAATTTTAACATCAGTCCTAACTGAATACACATATGACCACCTGATAACAAATGACCTATTTCCCATTGAGCAGAAAGGGTGTAAACGAGGCTCATATGGCTGTAAGGATCAGCTTCTGGTTAACAAAATGATACTGGAAGATTGTCATAATAGACACAAAAATCTATCGATTGCTTGGATAGATTATAAAAAAGCATTTGATAGTTTGCCACACAGTTGGATTGAAAAATGTTTAGAGATTTACAAAGTATCCCCCGTTGTCAGGAGGTTTTTGTCATTCAGTATGAAGACATGGAAAACGACACTCCTTTTGAATAGTGAAACAAAATCACTGGAAGCTGGAGAAGTTAATATTAATTGTGGAATTTTTCAGGGTGACTCTTTATCACCGCTTTTATTCTGCATCGCACTTATACCATTAAGTAAAATGCTCAATGAAACAAAACATGGATATAAAGTTTATGACAAAACCATTAATCACCTGTTCTACATGGATGACCTGAAACTATTTGCAAAAAATGATGAACAATTGCAAGGGCTATTATCCACTGTGAAGCAGTTCAGTGATGACATTAAAATGGAGTTTGGACTAGATAAATGCGCCAAAGCAACGTTCACCAGAGGAAAGCTGCTGAAGAGTTCAGACATTAATCTTGATCGGAGGAACGTGATAAGAGAACTTGATCAAGAAAAAACATACAAATATCTAGGTGCGTGTGAAGGAGATGGAATCAAGCACTCGACAATGATAGAAAGGATAAGGAAGGAATGTTACCGCAGAGTAAGAGCAATCTTAAGAACGGAATTGAATGCAAGGAATAGGATCAATGCCATAAACACGCTTGCCATACCAGTAGTAACATACAGTTACAATGTCATCAACTGGTCAAGCACAGAGATCCGTAGGCTCGATACAAAAATTCGAAAATTCTTAACCATGCACAGAATGCATCACCCTAAGGCAGATATAGATAGAATATATCTCCCTAGGAAAGAAGGAGGACGTGGGTTAATCCAGTTAGACATTGAGTTGAAAACTGCAACAATTGGATTATCTACATATCTAAGGGAATCACATGATTGGATGATCAAACTCGTTTTGAAACACGAAAGCATCAAAAAATCATATTCCATTACAAAAGATGCACAAAGATACAGTAATGGACTACACATTTCAGAAGTCTCATTTACTGCTGAAATGGAAAACAAAGAAAAAGCAAAGCAGGTAAAAGTAACTGCAAAGAAAGAACTGCTACAGAAACTGGCTAAGAAATGGCAAGAAAAGCCTCTGTATGGAAAATACCCAGAGCGAGCTAACAATCCTGATGTTGACAAAACTTTAACCCATCAGTGGTTGGCATCCTCTGGACTGAAATCGGAGACTGAAGGACTGATTATATCGGCACAAGATCAGTGTCTGCCAACAAAAAATTACCAAGCCAACATAATAAAAAATGGGTGCAGCCCATTATGCCGTGTATGCAAAAAACAACCAGAGACCATTGACCATATAATTTCAATGTGCAGTCCTATAGCTCCAACCGAATACCTAAACAGGCATGACAGAGCTGCACAATACATACATTGGATAATGTGTAAGCATTTTGACCTGCCCCATCAAAAGAATTGGTGGGAGCATCAACCACCTCCCATACTTGAAAAAGATCACATCTCAATCTTGTGGAACTTTAGCATCCAAACAGACCGAAAAATAGATGCAAACAGACCTGATATAATATTGAAAGACTTTCAAAAGAGGGTATGCCTGCTAATTGATATGTCTGTTCCAATAGACAAGAATGTATCTATAAAAACATTTGAAAAATTGAGCAAGTATAAGGACCTGGAGATAGAAATTGGAAGAATGTGGAAATTGAGAACTAAAACAATACCAGTGGTTGTAGGCGCTCTGGGAATGATACCTAAGGGGTCTAATGATTACATATCGCAAATCCCAGGAAACCCGCGTATAGGAGAAATACAAAAGATAGTACTAATGGGAACTGCCCATATACTAAGGAAGATTCTGTCAATATAAGTACATCACAAGTCTAAACACTAAAGATGCATGTGTGAATATGTATGTTCTTTCTTGAACATGGCAGACCTTGTTGTCTCTTGAGGTCACTGGTTGTGACTTGGTGATAACTCGTATGAACATAAAGCAAGATAAATGCAACTGTAATAATAATAATAATAATAATTGTTTCTACTTTAGGCACAAGGCCAGCAATTACCCAGTACATTACTGGTACATTATTTTATCGACCCCGTAAGGATTGAAAGGCAAAGTTAACCTCGGCGGGATTTGAACTCAGACTGTAAAGGGACGCACCTATGCTAGACAGGATGGCGTCCAACCCTCTACTGATAGTGCCAATTCACCGCCCTTTAATAATAATAATAATAATAATAATAATAATATAATAATAATAATAATAATAATAATAATAATAATAATAATAATAATAATAATAATAATAAAAATGGAGTTTGGACTAGATAAATGCGCCAAAGCAACGTTCACCAGAGGAAAGCTGCTGAAAAGTTCAGCCATTAATCTTGATCGGGGAATGTGATAAGAGAACTTGATCAAGAGGAAACTTACAAATGTCTAGGTGTTTGTGAAGAAGACGGAATCAAGCACTCGACAATGAGGGAAAGGATAAGGAAGGAATGTTACCGCAGAGTAAGAGCAATCTTAAGAACGGAATCGGATGCAAGGAATAGGATCGATGCCATAAACACACTCGCCATACCAGTAGTAACCTACAGTTACAATGTCATAAACTGGTCAAGCACAGAGATCCGTAGGCTCGATACAAAAATTAGAAAATTCTTAACCATGCACAGAATGCATCACCCTAAGGCAGATACAGATAGAATATATCTCCCTAGGAAATAAGGAGGACGTGGGTTAATCCAGTTAGATATTGCGTTGAAAACTGCAACAATTGGATTATCTACATATCTAAGGGAATCACATGATTGAATGATCAAACTCGTTTTGAAACACGAAAGCATCAAAAGATCATACCTCATTACAAAAGATGCACAAAGATACAGTAATGGACTACCAATTTCAGAAGTCCCATTTACTGCTGAAATGGAAAACACAGAAAAAGCAAAGCAGGTAAAAGTAACTGCAAAGAAAGAACTGCTACAGAAACTGGCTAAGAAATGGCCTCTGCATGGAAAATACCCAGAAAGAGCTAACAATCCTGATGTTGACAAAACTTTAAGCCATCAGTGGTTTGCATCCTCTGGACTGAAATCGGAGACTGAAGGACTGATTATATCAGCACAAGATCAGTGTATGCCAACAAAAAATTACCAAGCCAACATAATAAAAAATGGATGCAGCCCATTATGCCGTGTATGTAAAAAACAACCAGAGACCATTGATCATATAATTTCAATGTGCAGTCCTATAGCTCCAACCGAATACCTAAACAGGCATGACAGAGCTGCACAATACATACATTGGATAATGTGTAAGCATTTTGACCTGCCCCATCAAAAGATCTTGTGGAACTTTAGCATCCAAACAGACCGTAAAATAGATGCAAATAGACCTGATATAATACTGAAGGACTTTAAAAAGAGGGTATGCCTGCTAATTGATATGTCCGTTCCAATAGACAAGAATGTATCTATAAAAACATTTGAAAAATTGAGCAAGTATAAGGACCTGGAGATAGAAATTGGAAACATGTGGAAATTGAGAACTAAAACGATACCAGTGGTTGTAGGCGCTCTAGGAATGATACCTAAGGGGTCTAATGATTACTTATCGCAAATCCCAGGAAACCTGCGTATAGGAGAAATACAAAAGATAGTACTAATGGGAACTGCCCATATACTAAGGAAGATTCTGTCAATATAAGTACATCACAAGTCTAAACACCTAAAGATGCATGTGTGTGTATGTATGTTCTTTCTTGAACATGGCGGACCTTGTTGTCTCTTGAGGTCACTGGTTGTGACTTGGTGATAACTCGTATAAACATAAAGCAAGATAAATGCCACTATAATAATAATAATAATAATAATGATTTCTTTATTGGCCACAAGGGCTGACATCAAGAAAAACATTACAGACGGCACAGGACGGTACAGGACGGTACGTTGTGGGTTTTGTGCGTGTAAATATTTTTATTATTTATATAAGAAAAGAAAAAAAGGACAGAGAAACATATATATATATAAACAATAAAAATGAAAATTAAAACAATGAAAAATTGCCCAATACGGGGGAAACCTCCGAGGGTTACTCGTGGCGAAAACCACACAAAAGACCACGGCCACCCTGACCACCAGGGCAAGCGCCCTCTCTCGATTTTTCAATTTCTCAAACTACAGACGTATATTCAGAGCTGTCCCGTTCACTCGGACCATTCTCGCTACATTCACCCACCTTTCAACAAACTTGCTAGAAGGCAGCACTTGCCTCTCCACCCTGATTTTCCTTTTCAAGTGAAACTTGAAAAAGTTAATTAGGGTTTCGCCGAAGAAGAAAGTGCCTGTCTTTAACCCTTTCAACCTTGTCCACCACACAATCTCTTTCGCCATGGCCACTAATGGTTTCTGATTTCGGCACAAGTTCAACAATTTAGGGGGAAGTGGAAGTCAATGAAATAGACTTCCAGTGCATTGCTGGTACTTTATTTTATCGACTGCGTAAGAATGAAAGGCAAAGTTAACCTTGACGGGATTTGAACTGAGAAAGTAAAGGGTCCAATTTAAGAGATTTGAACTCAGAACGTAAAGGGTCGAATTTAAGCGATTTGAACTCAGAACGTAAAGGGTCGAATTTAAGGAATCAGCCAATGCACCATTCTCAATCATGATAATAATTGTTTTTACTTTAGGCACAAGGCCAGCAATTTGAAGAGGAGGGTAAGATCGTCAGGTCATTTACCATCAATTCTGGACAACCCAGACGGTTCTAAAATTGAGGGGACTTTTTCCCGTGCCAAAGCTCTTAAATGGTAATAGGACAGTGTGTGTGTGTGTGTGTGCTCGCACAAGAGTTTCACGGCGTTCTTAAATTACTGTTTTTAAGTTAGAGACATGTGTGTATCCCCTTTCTTCCTTTTACACACACATTGTGTGACAGACGGATGGACAGAAATCCCTCACATTTATGGAGTTCTACTGAAGCAGGTAGAGAAGATCTGGTATTCTTGCCAACCCTTACCGAGGGTCATGAATCTTGGGTAATGACCGAAAGAATACAATTCCAAATACAAGCGACAGAAATGGGATTCCTCCGAAGGCTTTTGGAGTAACCTTACTCGATAAAGTGCATAGCTCGGAGATTAGAGAGTCACTCCTGGTGGAGCCGCTATTTATCCGAATTAAGAGATCACAACTCAGATACTACGGACATGTGGTTAAAATATCTCAGGAAAGAATCGCCGGACAGATTTTACAGGCAAAACCAACCGGCAAGAGACCCAGAGGTAGACCCTGAGCAAGATAGTTGGATAACATACATGTGCTTGGCTGGTCAAGCTTTGGCATCCAGCTGGATTAGGTAGAGATGTTTATTTCTGACAGACTCGCTGGAAGGAGTGTCTGAGAAGGACCCCACCCTACGACCCTCTGCGGAATAAAGGGGCAAAGAAGAAGATATTGTCAATTTACTTTTCAATTTACAGATATCTATAAGCATATATATTTGCGTATAATACCAATATGCACACTATATATGCTAGCAGAAAACCGCCCGGAGGTGATTTATCTGCTAGTCCTAATAATAATAATTATTTAAGAATCATAATCATCTCTGTAATTCTTTTACATAACTTTATTTGATTATATTTCATAATTATGTAAGTTGTCAATAATGATTTATCAATCTTATATGATTGATTATCATTCTACTGTAAACATTATTTTAATCAGATTATGTGTACATGCATAAAGTAAATGATACACTTGTAACAGCGTGACATGATTAATCTGGTGTACCTTATTTTTGTGGCTTACCAATGTATGCAGGGAATTTCTCTGTCCAGGGAGTCGGGAAGTCACTCGGCAAGAAAACAAAACTGAAATATGGGGAAAACCACAACTAATGGTTTCTAATTTAGGCACAAGGCCAGCAATTTTATATTAAATCGGTGCCAGTGTGTGACTGGTACTTACTCCGTAAGGATGAAAGGCAAAGCTAACCTTGGCAGAATTTGATCTCTGATCGTCAAGAGCCGTAACTTTATTCCGCGATATTACCGATACTGCCCACAAAAAAATGTTTGTCTCTACTTTTGGAACAAGGCTAGCAATATGAAGAGGAGAGTCCAGTAAAACGATTCCAGTGTAATACTGGTGCTTTATTTTATCAACTCCGTAAGTATGAAAGGCAAATATAATGTCGGCGGGATTTCAACTCAGAATGCAAAGGGCCATAACTCTATGCTGCAAAGCATGGTGTTCGACACTACCGATTCTGCTAATCGACCACCCTTTCTGCACCCCACAAATAATGATAATAATGATTTCTAATATAGGCACAAGGCTAGTAATTTGGGGGGAGGGGAAAGTCAGTTAAATCGACGCCAGTACGTCACTGGTGCTTTATTTTATCGACCCCTTAAGGATGAAAGGCAAAGTTAACCTCGACGGGATTTGAAGTCAGGCCGTAAAGCATGGTGTCAGAATCTCTACCGATACTGCCCATACACCGCCCTTTCCACCCACGAATAATGATAATAATACCTTCTAGATCTGGCGACGTTAATTAAGTTGCTTGCCACATATTTTCAACTGCTATATCTGTCATATCTGTTTCAGCTTGAGTTGATTGTCTTACATTAAAGTAAATTATAGACTGTTGGCCATTCCATCCTATTATTGAACCACACTAGCACGTCAGATAGAGTTGATATTTAATTGCAGACCTACCTATGCTGGCCTATAGTTCAGATTAAATTTATTTTAAAATTTGCTACCTATTACGAGGAGATAGGTGGGCGAATTATAGCTAGAACTAAATGTATTGGTCGCACACACAAACATATCTATCTTGAAGAGGCTGATAGTTGTAAACCCAAATGATCAATTGCTCTGCCATTAGTGATATGCGGCAGATAATTGAATAGCTATGAGAACAGAGTAGATATTATAAACTGATTTGAACTCATACTACTTTAGTGACAGCGAACTATCAACTTTGCCAACTACGATCGTTTAATGGAAAATTTCCTATCAATATTTCCAAAATCAAAGAAACCTGCTCTCTCTTGTTGGAATATACTTACAGGCTTAGAAATAGCTGCAGGAATTGCAGCATAATGGACTTTTCTATCGCTATCATTTTCTACTCTTATCACTCTCTCTTTCTCTCTCTTTCTCTCACATACGTGTATATTATATATGACTGAATACACACTAATGTTTTTTCTCTCATTTTTTCCCATTCCCTTCTCTTCTCACTGTTTATCTTTCTATTTCATCTTTTATTTCCCATTCTACGTTCTGATGAAGGACAAGTATCCGAAACGTTAAGTCTCTTTTCCTATTATTTCAGCCCGGGAATCGAACTCCTAACCTTATGATTGTAAGCCGTATACCCTAACAAGAAACCCAGGCACCTTCATATATATATATAGGACAGTGCAAAGGAGAGACAAAAAATAAGTAATCAGTCACTGAGGTCACACAATGTGTGACGAAAGAGCTTTGACAAATATAAACAACCATCCAGTTACCGAACCAAACAGAAAAGTATAATAAATTGTAGTGAAACTCATCAGGTGGTGGGTTTCTATTGGCAGCATGTCCCTCCCAAAGTATAACACTATATATATATATATATGTATAATTATATATATATATATATATATATATAAAGAAAGAAAGAGAGAGAGAAGGATGGTGTCCGGGAATAGAGTGGTGTAAATGTATATGTACAAATGAAGAAGTGTAAATCAAAATAGGGCGCATGTCATGCTAGGAAATTGAAAACGGTGATAGACTGAGAATGATATTGGAGTTTTGTTTTGATGGTCAGATAGCGTTGACCAAATTAAGATTAATGTGATAGAGTTGAAAAAGCAATAAAATGTTGGTGTATATTACAAATGAGAAAGTCTTTTATCATAAGAAAGGGGGTTGAATTGGTGCCATCTTATTGTGGTGGATAAAAGACGAAAATAAAGATAATAAGTTAAGTGCATTTATATATTATATTATTGCTGAAAAAGAAAAAAAGAAAAAGCTGGATGATGGATGATATAGGGGTATACCTATATAAATTATAGGTAATTATAAATGAGAAGTGAGAGTCATAAACTGAATTCGCATATGTGAAACTGTCTCCCTTGTTTTTAATATTGATACTTCGTCTGATAACATATACGTAACACCTAATGATATCTATGACGCTAAGTGCTAATGTTTGATTACACCATAGTTGGTCGATTGCTTGAATTATATATATAGAGTAAAAATATTGTTTTGTTTTTTCATAATTATTTTACACCAGTTCCATATTTATATGTCCTATCACGTTGCACCGATATATATATATATATATATATCGGTGCAATGAGATAGGAAATATCCTGGAAATAAAAAACCCTGGAAATGTACGACGAATTGTTTTTATAAGCACAAAATGTAGACACCATCCCGAGGCCGAGGTATTCCGTACTTCTCTGTACTGATATATATATATATAATCATATATTTGTTTCTACTGTTTAGACACAAGGCCAGTAATACGCCAGTTCATTACTGGTACTTTATTTTATCGACCCCGTAAGGATGAAAGGCAAAGTCAACCTCATATTGGTGTACAGATATGTTTGCATATACAATAACAACATATAACAAACGTATTTATTTCACGAGGCTCCATAAGGATAACAATATATCAAGTATATAAAAACCCTAGAGCAAATCCCGAGCAACGCCGGGCCATTCTGCAAGTATAGAGTAAAAATATTGTTTTGTTTTTTCATAATTATTTTACACCAGTCCATATTTATATTTCCTATCTCATTGCACCGATATATATATATATATATATATATATATATATATATATATATATCGGTGCAATGTGATAGGAAATATAAATATGGAACTGGTGTAAAATAATTATGAAAAAACAAAACAATATGTTTACTCTATACTAGCAGAATGGCCCGGCGTTGCTCGGGATTTTCTCTAGAGTTTTTTTTATATATTTGATATATTTTTATCCTTATCGAGCCTCGTGAAATAAATACGTTTGTTTATATTTTGTTATTGTATATGCAAACTTATCTGTACACCAATATATGATTATATATATATATATATATATATATATATATATATATATATATATATATATATATATATATATATATATATATCAGTACAGAGAAGTACGGAATACCTCGGCCTCGGGATGGTGTCTACATTTTGTGCTTATAAAAAAAATTCGTCGTACATTACCAGGGTTTTTTCCGTGCGAAGAAAATCAATACTTTATCGCGAAATAAATACTTTTATTCATATTTTATTATTGTGTATGAACACATATCTGTACACGAATATATGATTGTACATATATATATATTAAAATAAAAGATTAAAATTTAAGCAAAGAATCGGTGCTTTCACCCTTAACGGGATCTTCTGAAACTAAAATAAAAACATCTCTCTGTGAACGCAGAAGTAAATATTTCGAAAAACGTTACACACTATATATATATATACACACACACTATATATATACATATATGCACACACACACAGCTACATCATAATGTCGTAATGCAGACAGCCAGGCATACAAACAGATATTATAAGAGCGCAACGTTATATCTATGTATCTATCTAAAAAGAGAAAGACTAAGAGAGAGAGAAAGAGAGAGATCGCTAAATCACCTAATGCCGTCCGTAGGGCATAGATAATTTGAAATATGCTTTGCTCGAAGCACTCATAGGACCATAAGTATTACATGTGTAAAGTTTGAAAACAATCGGTTGGGTGGTTCTCGAGTTTTAGTGATCGGACAGACAGACAGACATTCTCTGTTTTAGATATATAGATATTCCATGATATTTCAAGGTTGTTAACTACTTTCCAATTGACGAACGAAGAAAGATTGGAGAGACTTGTCCCGACTATTTTTTTCTTTTTTTATGTAACTGACCGTTCGTGGGAATGTGACATGACATGTACAGTCAAGGCACAATAGTCAGTATGCTCCATGTGACTTAGATCTATTTAGAAGAAGTGCCCCTTTCATCCGAAAGTTGCAGCAGGCCTGGGAGATATTCCTCTTCAACTGTCACAAAATTTGCTTGTAGATGGAGCACTCTCACCGTAAGGCGATGTCAGAGAACAAATCGTGGATGACAGCGGCCGTGTGGATAAAGCAACGGAAGCTGTTAGAAGCGATAATAAGATAAGTTATAACACCGATGACTGCAATGGCAGAGAAGGAGGTGTAGAGGGAAACTACGTCTATCTATTCTAAGTGTGGCAGGATTATAGTCTTTCAATGTGTTGATTACTTCATATGAGCTTTCTATGTGTCCGGGGAATGTGTGGAGATGGAGTTCGAAAAGTCTAGAGAGAAGCCAGATTTTATAGATGGATCTGTTTTTACTGGAAATAATGGGTTTAATTTTCATATTGGGACTTGTTTTATGCGTTTTAATAAGATGGTAGAAGATGTGGAGCTTACTGTTTCTAGTGGTGAGGAAGCGTTCAATTCTGTTGTGATTTCTAGCTGGCTATATGTAATGTCTTTAGCTTTTCTGTTTACTGTAGAGTTGTTGAGATGTTCGAGAACCAATCTTGTGTAGGTATATGTGTTTGATTGAATTACGCACCTTTAAGAAATTTGAAAATAAAGTTGCCACAAAGCAGATAACTCTAATAGTAATTAAATAAATCGTATAAATTATTCATGGAGATTACACTTATAGTTATCTACACTATGGTGACTATATTTTCAAATATATATAATTTCGGTTTTACAGATGTCTCAGTTTCTTAGATGCAATGAAGTGTTTAGAATGTTCAAGTATAAATAACTAAACAGAGTAGGATTTTCAAAAGAATAAATCATATTTCTCATACACAGTGTAT
>OZ024741.1:155960132-155982632 GCA_964016885.1 Eledone cirrhosa
CAAAAAACAATCCCTCCATTGGCTATATGAATAAAATGAAGCTACACTGGGATGAAATACACCCATAGATAAATCACTTCACATCGAAACAATTAAGCCAACAAGCGATGTTTGTTGAACGTAAAAATAAGATAAATATTATTAATTGTAAGTCTCCCACAACAAACATGGGATCAACAAGACATGCTACATGTCGCCATGCTACTAGACTTCCTAGCAGCCACGTCGAACAGTGCCCTGAAACAACTATGCCTGTAAGAAACTTGACACCACGTGTACCATCTAAGTCTATCTCGAATGCTGGGGAAAACACTATCATAAATATTAAACATCGAAGAAATTTGACAACACGTGTACCATCCGAGTCTACCTCGACTGTTGTGGAAAATACTATCGATAATGATAATAATCAAAAGTAGAAATTAATTCATGTATAAATATCTCACTTGCTGAACGTATTAAAACAACAATATTTAATAAAAAAACAAATAATGAAATATTATGTGTTATTGACGAAATAGGGGATGAATATTTACGACGGATAAAACCCCCAACATTTTGGCAAATTAACGCCTGTTTATATGCCTTAGCAACGATAGTGAAGCATTATCTTGGTGATAGCAGGGATACTAACAAGAACAGAACACCACCAAAAATACCATCATCTACTTATATATATATATTTCTTTATTTACCATAAAGGTATAAAAAGAAGGGACAAATATAAAGGTGGAGTTTACATAAAACCGAGTAAGGTTTACATAAAACCGAAAAGGGTATGAAATGAAAATAATAAAAAACAATCTCAAAAGGGAGGGGACGTGGTGGGGTTGCACCCCCCCCCCCTAAAAAAAGTGTGCAATCCTTTGCCTGGGGAGCACATGGAGAAGGTGCTCCCCTCTCCTTCACTTCTTTACCTACAGGATGGTATACAGAGAAGGCCCATTTACACGAGCCATTCTCGCCACTATCACCCACCTTTCACAAAACTGCCTGTGGCCAAGCACCTCTCTCTCCATTCGTATCCTTCTTCCGAAGTGATATCGGAAGAAGTAGACCAGACTATGGCCAGAGAGGAAGTTGCCTGACCTCAGACCTTTCAATCGTGTCCACCAAACAACCTCTTTCAACATGGCTATTACGCACAGAAAAACCACCTTTGCTTCCTTTGTGAAGAGGGGAGGCGGCTTGATTGTCATCACGGACTCGACGGTCAATCGAATCGGCACCACCCACAACAGCAGTCGTTCGGCGTAGCCCCACAGATCAGCCACGCCCGGACAGTGCACCAATGCGTGCGCAACGGTTTCTTCGTGACGCACGCATCTAGGGAAAATCTTTTTTGAGGGATCCCTGCCCGGGCGCCCGTGTCTGTAGAGCTTTTCTCGAACGGATAGAGCCCCTCGGTAGCACTGCCAGGCCAGTCACTTCTGGAAGTTGTCCATTGGTCCCGGGCCGAAAGTCCTACCGAACAGGCTGGCCAGTTCATCCTCTTCCATGTCCAGCGACTCTCCAAGGGTGTCATCGCTCCTGCTAGCTACCAGCCCTCTATAGAATGACGAGGTGGATTCTCCACCGATAGCCGGGTCCGCTTGCCAGAGAGCCCTGAGCGCCTGGGCACACTCAGTGTGCCAGTCGCCCAGTTTTCCGGATCTTTGCTTGACCCAGGACTGCAGCTCGGTGAGCGAGACGAGTCTCGGAAAGGCTCGTCTCACGAACGGAGCCCACACCGGTTGACCAGTGAGGAATACCTGTAGGTGCCATAGTTTTAATGCGTGCCTACGCATCATCAACCACGGCATCCCCAGCCCTCCTTTCGAGGGTTGTTGGCAGCAGATGGATCTTCTCACCATAGGAGGGCGCTTCTTCCAAAGAAATTGAAAGAGCATGCGTTCCATGGTGGTGAGTGTTTCCTTAGGGCAAGGCACGACAGTCAGGCGGTAGTAGGTGACGGACGCTATGTAAATGTTCGCCACCTCCGCCCGACCTTTCAGGGACAGCTTACACTTGGCCCATTTCTGGGTCAGTGTAAACACCTTGTTCGTAACCTCGCCCCAGTTCTTTTCCACCTGGAGGTCCGGTCCAAACCAGACCCCAAGCAACTTCACCGGGCCCTCCGTCCAGTGTCCGACGACACCGTCGGGAGGCATCGGTCTACCTCTCCACGTTTCGAGTTGCAGCCCGATGGATTTTTCCCGGTTCAGTTTCGCTCCTGACAACCTTTCGTATTCCTCCAGTAAGGTACCGATCGCCTCGATCTCCGAGTCGGTCGATACCATTACTGGTACGTCATCGGCGTAGGCCGACACCTCTTTGCTCAATCCTGGTTCCAAGGGGATACCCTGCAACAACTCCAACTTCCTCAGTAAAGCCTCGAGAGTCAATACGTACAGAAGGGAGGAGAGAGGGCACCCCTGTCGAATGGATCGTGTGATTTCGAACGGCTTCGAAAGGTAGCCGTTCACCTTGATCCTAGAACAGATGTGGTTGCTATGTAAGGCAGTGATACAGCATCTGAAAACAGGACCGAAGCCAGCCGCCGCTAGCACCGCATCCAGGTAACCATGGTCGACCCTATCGAACGCCTTAGACTGATCCAAGTTGATCAGGGCCCCACCGAAGCCGGGTTTGTTGCCAACCCTCTCTATGATGTATCGCATGAGGTGGAGGTTGTCGTGAATTGACCTGGATGGGATAACACATGTCTGCGCATCTCCCACCAGGCCACCCACGACAAGCGCCAACCTCTTTGCTAACACCTTGGCCAAAATCTTTAACTCTGTGTTTAGCAGGGTTATGGGCCGAAAATTATTTATACTATCCCCCTTGTTCTCGTCCTTCCTCACCAGCGAGACTACGCCCTTGGCTACAGAACAAGGAATTCTCCCGTTCTGCTGCCAATTGCAGTAGACTGCTTCGAGGAGTTCGGAGAAGAAGACCGGTATTGCTAAATAAAGTTCGTAAGGTATACCATCGAGACCTGGAGATTTGCGTCTGCTGCATTGGCTCAGCGCATCCCCGATCTCATCAGCCGAGATTGGTCCCTCGCAGGACTCTGCCTCTTCGCTTGAGAGACGCGGCAGGCCGTCGAGGTATGGACCGAAATCCACGTCCCCGCCCGGACCCTCGCCTCCCCCGAACAATCGGGCAAAGTGCCTTTGAAAGGCCTCGCACATCTGCTTAGGCTCCCGGATCACCCGTCCATCCTCGTCTTGCAAAGACCGGATGGTGGATCGATTTCCAATCTTAGCTTCTGTCACGCGGGCCCAACCAACGGCTTTGGCCCCCTCATTACCTAGAGCACGTATTTTACTTCGAATGACGCAGCCTTACTGCTTTGCATCGAAAAACTGGCTCAAGGCCGTCCTCGATGCCAGCACTCTGGCCACATCTTCGCTCTTGATTGCCTCTTCTAATTTACCTGTTAATTCTTTCTCGTTCCTATTCCTATCGGCAGCTAACATCTTGCTATAACTTATTGATTCTGTTCTAATCTCTCTTTTGAGAGATGCCCACCATCGGTTGTTGACAATTGCACCCGTCAACCTCTCCTTAACTAAACTGCTAATCCGGTCTCTCTAAGCCTCTTTTGCCGGTAAAGACAAATTAAGTTTCCACTAGCCGGGGCCCTGTCTATGTGTTCTCTCGAGATTGACTACGCAGGTCACTAATTTGTGATCTGTATAGCCAACCGTGAGCATTTCTGGACAGCTTAATATGTCCCTATCCTTACTTCTAACTAAGAATCTATCTAAGTATGATCTAGATTGACCACTGTGGTTCGTCCAAGTACAGGTTGGCACAGTTGGAAAATCTAGTCGATATCTATCGACCAAGTTAAAACGGTCGAGTAACCCCTTGAGGCTATTACACCCCCCTCTATTAGGACATGCTCCTGCATAGTCCCAACGTGCATCTAGGATGTCATTCCAGTCCCCCGCTAGAAGCAGGGAACACGACGTTCCCAGAAAAGTCTCCAGACGCTGGAAGAAGTCGGGTCGTTCAGCTCCGAAAGGGGAGTAGACGGCGACCAGTCTCAAGGCCGCACCTCCACTACTGCCAACGTCTAGCACCAACAAACGACCTTCCGGGTCCGAGTGAACAACCTGTACGGCGAGACCCAGGTGTTTTTCCAGCAGTACGACAACCCCACCCCCACCTCCAGGTTGACAGAGAGATGCGTGCACCTCAAAGTCATCGAAGGTAGGGGCCAGCTTCCGCACGACGCTGATCCGAGTCTCACAGATAACCATTACATTTATACCACGTGATCTGAGGTCATTTAGAAGCTTTGCTTGCTTCCAAGTTGAGCTCAGGCCACGTGCATTCAAACATCCTACTCTTAACATATCCATGTGGGCGGCAAAGCCAAATGAGAGTGTAGAGAGCTACCTTTCTGCTTCCCGGAGTTCGGGTCGCACGACTTCCATGGAGTCGGGGGTATTGGGTGAAGGGGTGTCTTGTGGTGGTGTGGGGTCGTCAGTGTGTGGTGGGGTTGGGGTGTTTGGGGTTGTGTTGGGGAGGGGAAGGGGAGGGGGAAAGCTTTTTAGGAGGACGCGGTTTATGGGTTTGACAGAGGGTGGTCCTACGTCCTCCTTAAAATCCTTCTTTAGTTTTTGGTAGAGGTTCATTGGGATCTTTATTAATTTTAAATGTGGGTAGTTTTCTGAAGAGACAAAGTTTACCCCTTCGGTTTGTACCGAAGGGTTATTGTTTATGAGTTCATTTAATTTATTATTGTTTCTGTTGATGTAAGTATAGTGCAATGTCTTTTTTTCGGATGGTGTGAGTGTTTCGAAGAGGGGAGGGGCAGGTTTTGTTTTGTTTGTTGCTGGAGGGGTGTTATGTGTTTTGTTGGATTGTGTTGACATTTGGGTAGGGGCTGTTTGGCCTTGTGTGTTTTGCACATGTTTTATTTTTTTCCTTTTAATCTGTCTGAAGGACTCCGTTTCTTCCTCCGAATTCGTTGGGTTATCTTCAGTGTTGGAGGGAAGAGGTATGTTTGCTGGTAATGTTTCCGTGTTAGTTTTCTTTGTGGGGGAGATGGATGTCACTATGTTAGACTGTGTTGTGTGTTGTGGCTGCGGTGGTTGTGTTGTTTTATTGAGTGAGGTCTGGTGGGACTGTGTTTTGTTTTTGGGTAATATGTTGTGTCTGTTTGTGCTGTGGTGGTGGTGTAGTTTTACTGAGGGACGGGGTGGGTGGGACTGAGTTTTGTTGTTTGTTTATCTGTTGTGGTGGTGGTGGAGCTGGTGTTGGTAGCAGGGTTTTCTTCTTGTTGAGTTGGAGACAAGCCGCCTTCAGGTGCCCTCTGCCTGCACAGATATGACAGGACGGCCTTCTCCCCTCCACGCTAATGTTTATATACCCGTGGCCCTCTAATATGATTCTGTCGGGTATTTGGGCAATGCGTTCAGGCTTCATTTGCACTACAAGTTCTATACCTGTTCCACTGAACGCATTGAATGTGGTTTTCCCAATGGAAATCACGTTGTCATTTGCTGGATCGATGAAGCCAGCTATGAGCCAGCAGTAGTCCATATCTGGCATCATCGCATCCAGCCATATGCGCTGAGTTCTTTTACCCATATAAGATGGATAAAAGGTAAAATTTGTCGAACGAATCGGCGACAAAGCATATTTTTTCGCCGCCGATTCGTTCTTCATAATAATGGCCAGGCTTCCATACAGCCTGTCTCTTCTTATGAAAGTGGCTTCATTAAGTATTTTTCTAAGTACCGCTTTAATTTCTGCTTGTGTTGGTTGTTGTGGCTTTTTTGAGATGTTGTTGATGGTGCAGAAAACGACCGTCCGACTTTCAATATCTTTGGTGAGTTCTTGGGGCATTTTTACTGACAAGGCTCCATTTTCCCCTTGAGTTATGAATTGTTTGGCGTTTTTTATTCTTTGTGCCACATCTGAAATATTTTCAGGTATGTATGTTAAAGATTTTTTTGTTGTTTGTGCAAATGAGATGTTATTGGTGTTGACTTTGTCGTCTGTTTTGCTTTCTGTTATGATGTTGTTGTTTTCAAATGTTATTTTTGTGTTTGTTGTTTCTTTGTTTGTGGTATTAATATTGTCATGCAATTCTTTCATATTTTTTTTGTTGTTGGAATCAATCTCCAGATTTGTGTTTTCGTCGACATTTTTCTCCGCACATTCGTCTGTTTTTATTTTCTTTTTTCTTTCCTTCTCTATGACGTTAGTTGGGAAGGAAGGAGGGACTAAAGCGTGCGAGCTTACAACTCTTACCGCTGTCCCCCCACCACTATTTTCGTTTGCTTCGTTTAACATTTCTCCCAGACGATTGAAATTTTATGCAACAAAATTTTTTAAAACAGGTTTTTCACCCCTGGGAGAGGCTAAAATGAGCTGACCCACGGCCTGACAGTTCAGACGGGGGATCAAGCTACACAATAGTATCAAAATTAAAATTAAACTTACAAAATTTCCGCAATAAATTGGAACAAAAATTCTGCGCGAAGTGAATTACGTCTACGCTATCGAACAGACGACAGCTAGATTATCATCTACTTATATATATAACCAGCAATTTCTCTGTCTGTCTGTCCGACAGTGGAAACACGTGCGTAGAGAGAGAGAGTGAGAGTGAAAGAAAGAGACAGACTACGAGAGGGGGATAGCGGGAGGGAGAGAGGGAGAGAGAGAGAGAGTGAATAGACGCTAAAACACGTGCTACAGAAACATTACCTTCCCTTCTCCACTGACTTTGGTCACTGAGGCCGAGGGAATCGCGCTGAGCGCGTCATAATGACGTAATGCAGACAGCCAGACATACAGACAGATATTATAAGGGCGCAACGTTATATCTATGTATCTATCTAAAAAGAAAGACTAAGAATTATATAGAGAGAACGCTAAATCGCCTAATGCGGTCCCTAGGGCATTGAACATTTGAAATATTTTTGCTCAAAACACTCACAGGACCATGAGTATTACATGTCTAAAGTTTGAAAACAATCGGTTGGATGGTTCTTAAGTTTTAGTGAGCTGACAGACAGACAGACATTCTCTGTTTTAGATATATAGACTAGCAGAAAACCGCCCCCGGTTTGATCACCATATCGATCGTGCCTCGAGCTGGTCGACCGAGAAACAACTGTAATATGTCCAATAAATTCCTTTCGTAGCAACACTGATTCTCTTTTTTCTGTGATATCTATATCTATATCTATATCTATCTATATATATATATATGCATATATATATATATTTATATATATATATACATAAGTATGTGTGTGTGTGATGATGTGTATGTACATGTATGCGTTAAAATGTATATATACATTTACGAGAGGGGCCAGAAAAGTTCATAGGCCGACTATGATGAAGTGATACTAGAGCTGTGAAATCTTGTATGAATTAATTCAACTCTTCTGATAATTAACTGCATTGATTATTTCCAGCGACTATGTTGAAATATAAACCACATTTGGTTATTCCATAAGAGCATATAGAAGTTCCCTTTTAGGCGCTGGTCATAGAAATAAGTTAACCATCTAAGCCTTCTTAAAAAGGAGTCAGTTTTTTCAGTTAGAGGTTTGGTGAATTAAGATTTACCAGGTATAGGAATGTCTTTAGTTGAATTGGTTATGTTGTAATAATCCATGTTGTAGAAGAAAAAGGTAAGGGACCATCAAAAGATATCCAATATGAGAGTTAGCACTCAACCGTTAAGGAGCAAGTTAATGTAGGAGGGGAGTTTTATTGTAGTACAATAAATTAATTCAGATATCGGATAAGAGGCACTCTACAGTTTGTAGGACTGGAGTATACATAATATATAATATCAAAAGATGGTTAAAAGAGTTCCATGTATTTTATTATGCGCATTTCAAAAACAAATATCATCATGCAATAACATTTGTGTTTTCATCAATCGGAAGACATGATATGAAGGTTAAAGAACACTTGTGAATAGTGCAGTTTTAAATCAACATATGAAAAGTAGTTTTAGATTGATGTGTGATATTGGGAAAAACATTTTTGAGGGGGGGTGGAAAGGATGAAAAAGAGGAGGAGATGAGAGTAAAAAGTGGAGGGGGGGAGTATAATGAGGAAGGATGAGATAGGAGGAGAGATGGGTAATAGAGAGAGAGATATAGCTTTTATAACTGAGAAAAATATATTGTTTTACATAGAGTGGTTGAAAAACCGTTGGAAGATAAATATATAAATTAAAAGAATTTGAAAATTAACGAAGAGAAAAATAATGTTAAGTTAAGGTTTGTATATTGAAGGGTTTAATAATATGTGCGATGAAAAGAAATTGTTAATATGTATTAAGAATAATATTTAAGGGTTTAATAATATGTGCGATGAAAAGAAATTGTTAATATGTATTAAGAATAATATTTAAGGGTTTAATAATATGTGCGATGGAAAGAAAATGTTGATATGTATTATTAAAAAAAATATAGCAATAGTAATGTAAGTAAGAATATATTGTGAAAGAAGTAGAAGATAGGATGAATAAGTTCGATGAGTATGAAAGGGAGAAAAAATAATGTATTGAGGATGAATAATCTAACGTCAAAAAATGTGTATGTTTACGAAGGATTTTTTCAAGGTGATATAAAGTAAGAATATATTGTACTGTGTAATAATTGTTTCTACATTAGGCACAATGAGAAAAGGTACAGATTAGGGGTTAGAAATTAAAAGAAAAAGAAAAGAAAAGGAAAAGGAAGAAAAGGAAGTGATAAATAGGGGTGATATAAAATGAGTAACTAGTATTATATAATGTATAAGAAATAACTTTGAAATAAGGTAGAAAGATGGGTATATTTTTAAAGAAGTATATATATATATGCCTTTGAGAAAAGGATTTTAAATTGATAAAGTATTAGATATTAGCTGTATACTTTATGGAATGTTCTGTGGAATTTATGCAAGCAGAGAGAAAACAAGTCAGTGCGTCTATTTATTATAGAATCTAAATTAGATATAATGGTAAATTTTTCATTTAAACAGAGATTGCAAGTCTTGGATAGAGAACTGTTCAAGTATGGAGAAGCAGAAGAAACCTTTTTCCAAGAGATGTTATATTTAATATTTTTGTCTTTCAAGGACCATATGAGTTCTGAGAGTGCTGTGTTGGTTCTTTTAAGTTGGTATTTAAAAGCCGAATGATGATTATAAAGACGAGCTTTAAAGGAGGTGGAAGTGGAGCCAAAATAGGTGAAGGAATTGGTGTCAGTTATAACTTTACATTCGTAGATTAAGTTTTTTTCAAGACAATGGTTGTTGAGAGGACATTTATTTTTAACAGGGCAATTGCAATTGCGATTAAAGAGATTAGCAGAGTTATTAACGAGTGACCTAGTGTTATCTATAGAAGGAATTTGATTGGATAAGTTATTTACGATAGGAATAATAGTTTCTTGATTTAGAATGGGATTAAGAACATTTAGCGAAGTTGTGTTTGACGTTGTATTTGGGTTTGCAGAAATTAGCCTAGAGTACTATTACTATTATTATGATATTCAGTGTTGGAAGGAAGAGATTTAGTATTTAGTATTTTATTGTTGTGTTTAGAGATAATGTTGAAATGTTGGAGGAGGTCGAATAGGAACATTTTATAGTGTGTTTGTTAAATATTTTACTATAGATATGTGAGGGAGGGAAGCATTTATTTAAGGCACTAAAGAATAATTTAAGAATATTATTAATAATAGAGATGGAGAAAGGAGCATTATACCAGATTCTGTTTTTGTATCTAGGTCTTTTATTAAAATTATTGGAATGATCATGATTAATTATTCTACTGTAAGATCTTCTAGAATTTGTTTCTTTACTATATTTGATTTTATCAGGATAGCCGGCTTTAGAAAGCGCGTTATTATAGTAATTGGCGTTAGCATCAAGGATGTTTTTATTAGAAGATAGGTTAGATATTATTTTTCCAATATTACTAACTATAGCATTCTTAATATTAGTGGGGTGGTTAGATTTAAAGTTAACATAATTTAGGTTCTCATTATTTTTATGGCGCGTGTGTGTGTGAGTGAGTGTTAGAGATATATATATATTGTATGTATATATATATTTGAAACGGTTGGAGCTCAGCCGTCGTGTCCTGACTATCTCTAACACTCACTCACACACACATGCGCGCGCACACAGATAAATATATATATATATATATACAAGTATAACAAACTAGTCAAGTTGAATTTCGGCTAGATCGCCGAAATTTCAGGCAACCTATTTATGTGCGTGAGTGTGTGTGTGTGTCTGTGTCTGTGTGTGCATGTGTGTGTATGTATGTGTGTGTGTGTGAGTGTATGTGTGTATGTGTGTGTGTGTGTGTGTGTGTGTGTATGTGTGTGTGTGTGTGTGTGTGTGTGTGTGTGTGTGTGTGTGTGTGCGCGTGTGTGCGTGTGTGTGCGTGTATGTATCTATAGAACGAGGGAGAGATTTTGAAGGATGTCTCAGCTCTCACGTAGACATTTAGTTCTCATGATTGGCATCGCTTTTACGAATGTATTTTTCACGTGTTTGGAATCCGATGGTTTTATCTACAAGTTGTTTTGTTTATTGTTGGCTTTGTTTTCTGAATGGATTGATTACGTGTATATGTATATGAATATATATATATATATATATATATATATATATATATATATATATATATATATATATATATGTGTGTGTGTGTGTGTGTGTGTGTGTGTGTGTGTGTGTGTGTGTGTGTGTGTGTGTGTGTGTGTGTGTGTGTATGTGTGTGTGTGTGTGCGTGTGTGTGTTCGCAGTGTATAGACACACACACACATATATATATATATATATATATATTATACATATATGTACACATATACACACATACACGCACGCACACATATATATATATATATATATGCAACTAGGTAAGATGTTAATATAGTGGTAGCAGCAAGACGATCAGTTATAATGTTTAAGTGTGATAAGTGGGTACGTAGGGATAGGGTTAATAATTTTGACATTACCATGGGATTGATTGAATTCAATGAACTTCAAGGGGGAATATATAGAGACGATTCTCTTCTGTTAGTTAGGAATAGAAATGGTGAGTTATTAGAAAGAGAACGTAATATATTAGATCATTCTTCAATGATATAGGTTTAAAAATAAAGTTTGAGCATAACCTTAGGCAGGCCAACTTCTTAGACGCCTCATTAAATCTTAATTCTTGTCTAGTTGAACTATATCATAAGAATAATGAGAAACTATATCATATTAGTTCTTATTCTAATCTCCCACAATCAATGATAAATTCTTCAGTTAGGAACGTGTTACTTAGATTCTCCTGACTCTCACCCTCTTTAGATATATTTTAGGTTCATGTTGAATACAATACATTAAGAGAAGGATATAAACAGAGATAGAGTACATGAATGAAACCGAGGAATATAATAATATATAGAATATATAATATATAGAAGTGTTTCCCTGTTTGAAAACGATGACAAGACATTGGATTATTGGGGATATAACTTGCGTCCAGTGAATTCCACCAGAGATTAACTAGAGGAAATGCAAGTTGATGTCGACACTTCCTCAGAATACTAGTAGGGAACTTATCAAGGCCTACATAATGTTTATCGCCACTAAGATATTAGGGCGCCCTACGTTATGTCAGATATGGTGCGTTGAAGCATAACATCAATGATACTTAGCCGATAAACTATATCCGAATTGGTGAGAGCAAAGTAGTGTTTCTGTAGTACCTCACCAATGGTTGTAGCATCCTCGTAGAGAATGTTATCTTCCTCAACCAGAGGGCCAACAATAGAGACAACGACCTTGCGTTCTTTTTTTTTTTTTTTGCATATCAAACGAGCAATTTCAGATTGAGTTCAATTTTCTCAATGGTCTGTGTCTCCTGAGCTTTTATTTGGTTATTGATGACGGTCACCAAGTAGTTTTCAATGTCAAGATTTTTTATTCGAAGAATGCAATAGTAATTGAATGGTTGTGTTGTCTCTGGCAGTATTCTAGTGAGTTGATTATTTTTGTTGATTATTTTTTATTTTCCTAATAATAGCTGTTCTATTTCTAGGGATAAGGTACTTACTTTTGTTCACAGATCTTGATGGGGTATATATGTGTGTGTGTGTGTGTGTGGATTAGCAAAGTAAGGAGCATGAAATGAAATAAGAGATATAGATTACATTCCAAGTACGCGGCAAGTCATATCAATGGTGGGAAAACGTTTAGGAAGAATCTATAGATATGCTCTAAAAAATGTTAATCCTCCATGAACTAAGCCAGATCTGAAATTGTTTAAATCGTATCAGATCCTCAATTATATTAATAAACAAAGAGTATGTCGTCTTCGCACAGACCATATGCCGTGAACTACATTTCCTTACGAACAGGTTGCACAGCATCATTTCTAGACTTTTGGAGACCATCCAGAAACTCGATGTCCCTATTTGTTTTAATATAGAAACTATTAATCTAAGAGAGTGGATAAATTGATGCTAGTTTTTAAAACACTACCAAAGTCGGACGTTCAAAATGTCAAAGTCCTACCAACAGTGAACAAGATCTTTCAGTACATAAAACAGTTGAAAGGTTTCAACAGCGAATAGATTCAATTGATTTCATAGTCAATATTGATATTTAGAGACCTTTTACCTCCAATTGTTCTTTATGTCTCTAGGTTTCTCTCACTGTCCCCCCTCTCTCTCTCTCGTTTTTGTTTCTTAATTGTAAGCTGTACTAGATAAAGATATTCTTATAGTCTCTCATTCCTTACCAGCTGTTTATGAACATTTAAACTTATTAATAAAATAAACACACACACACATTCACACACAAACACACATACATACATGCTTGAATATATATATATGTGTGTGTGTGTGTATGTGTGTATACACCCGTATTATGGTGAATGTTATTTTAGTGCTGCAGCAAATTAATTATAGCAAGCGAAGTTCGCACCACATACTAATATGTATTACCAGCCGATGCTTTCTATTTGCTATATAGAGATGAACATCGCCAGCAAATGTTCATCTACATAGACACTATTCTATTTCAATATCAGTATCGATTGAATGAATGTCAATGAGGAGAAATTAACTAATCTTGAAACACCGCTACCTGGCATTCTCGACTGCTACTGACATTCTGTGACGTGTTTACGAAACATAAGATAGAGAAATATTTTTTCGTAACGAAGGAATATATTTTTTTCTAGTAGCTTCCACGTGTCTATGTTATATTAACATGTAGTATACACTCCTATTGCGTTTAACACTATCTTAGCGGTACTGCCATATATATATATATATATATATTATTTTTTAGTCGATTGACTTTCGTCAAATCGGACCGAGGAAACAATATTTCCATTGGTCTTTCCAATTGCTAATACTATCTATCGGTCGCAACTCCAGGTAGAAGGAGCAACGTGAAATAAAGTGTTTTGCCCAAGGACATAACGCATCGCCCGGTCCAGGAATCGAACTCACGACCTGACGATTAAGAGTTCAATTCTCTTACCACTCAGCCACGCGCCTTCACCACCATATATATATATATGTATGTATATACACACACACTCACAAACACACACACACACACACACACACACACACACACACACACACACACACACACACACACACACACACACACACACACACACACACACACACACACACACACACACACACACACACACATATATATATATAATTGAAACATATGACGCTTCACATTTGAAATGTGAAAATTAGAATATGCCAGTTGATTGCTAACTTATAGAATAGATACAGCGTTTTATGCTTTTAAACCCTTAATTCCTAGATAAACGTTGTATCACGATATTTACTTGTTTGTCATCGAGCAACTGTCGAAATTCCATGCGATTCAAGCCACAAGGGAAATGTGTTCCATTAACCAATGAAGTTAACTACCAGATACCTTAAAGCATTCTTTTATTTATATACCATTGTTAGACTGCTGTCATGCAGGGTCGCTGCCTTGCGTTAGTTGATCTTATCAATTCGGTCAGATATATTTCCAAGTCTTGTTTTATCCTTTTTCTTTTTGCCTAACCGCTAGTTTCGTGGGAATATGAACAGAACAAACGGAGATCTTGATAAAATCCCTACTCACACACGTTTATATATTTTGAATATACGTTAGATTAAAGTAAACTTCTTCAACGCATGTTTTTTTACTATGAAACATAGTCGAACAAGTTGTTCATATCAGCCCTTAGAATGAGGAAAAAGTGGACAGTATCGTTAACATGCATTCAAAATTTACTCAACACTTTGAAAATACGATTGCTTCAATATTTACGTACAAACGACGGGTAAGTGACCAGTCTCGTTATAGTAAAGTGGCAGCACATGTGCGAGTTCTGACCACTATTTTTGTCTACACGGACTTATATGACAAACCTGTTCAACCATTTTGGATAGTAAAAAAACACCTTTATTGAAGCAGCTTACTTTAAGCAACATGCATTCAAATTTGTTCACCCTAGCGTGGTATATCATAGAGATGTATAGAAAAGTAGATACGATATGTATATATGTTATAAACATATAAGAGTCTCGCTATGATATTATTTAAAGCAGTATATTTATATATATATATATATATATAACGAAGGAAATGAGGTAAGGAACCAAGTGGACCATAACGCACCAAAGTACTCAATACTTAGGGTAGTAGAGTGTGTAATAGGAAAGGTAGGACCCCGACGGCTGAGCTCAAGCCGTTTCGACGGCTAATTCTGGACTAAATGAACATTTTTATCCTGGAATAGCCGAGTTTCTCAGGGGATAATTCCATATATGGTAAAAGTGATTGTCACAAGGATTGGTCAAAAGTTTGTTGTTAAGACACATAATTCTATCATGGCAATTTGTGGAAGGAAGGGGTATCTGAACCTGCCAGTAGAAGAAAGAGGGAGAGGGAGAGGGAGTGGAGGAAACCCAGTCGTGCGTTGATAGTGCCAACTACAGCAGGGCAGGAGGTCAAGCAAGTATACTAGGGAGGGGGAGAGGGAGGAAGTCGAAACAATAAGTAAATCAATATGGTGTAAATATATAGAAGAATACCAAGAAAGTTAAAAATATAAAAATAAAAAAAATAAAAAAAAAAATTTCTGGTTACTATTCCCTAACGACAGTCATCAAGTCTCTCACTGGTACTGCTAAACTATAGAAAAGTTTACTAGGTGGGACGGAATTGTAATGAGACCCTTTTAAGAGTTAGTAGTAATCAACCGAGTATATCTTACGGTGACAGATCAACAAGTGGGGGGCCAAAATACTAAAGAAACTATCACGAAATAATAATTCAGAGTCTCGAAACTAATACGAAATAAATGTTTCTACCCTAGGCACAAGGCCAGCAACCACCCAGTGCAAAAAATAAACTAATACGAAATAATAATTCAGAATCCCGAAAATGAATACTAATACTATCTCTAAGGGTGCCGCTACGATACAAAAATTCTAGTGCAAACTACATAAATGCTCGTACGAGGTATAAGAAAAATTTGATACGGAAAATTAATTCAGAATATCCCCCCCCCCCCAAAAAAAAAAATACTGATATACGAGAAATTAAAGCCGAGATACCACTAACAAATGTAGAAAGCACGGAAATGGGGCAGCCATCGGATAAGAAAGCAAGTATCTGGGGTCTATCACATCTGCTATAAAAATCGGAGTCGGCCAATTCTATCATAGAATAGGGGATGGGGGTGGGGGTACTGAGGCTACAAAGGACCGAGGGGCTGCCTCGGGTGGGCGAGAAAATGAAAAGGACGACTACAAAGAGGAGGACTGGGGAGAAAGGACTAGGAAGGGATGGGGGGAAGAAGGAAATATAGAGGAAACGATAAAAAGATATAAAAGATCTTACGTCTACCTTTGCAAGCAGGGTTACCCATTACAAAGTCGGCAAGTGGGGTGTTACAGCTCTTATCTACCCCCCCCCCCCGGGTCATTATGGGGTTTGAGGGCGAGGTAAGTCCTACGCAATCTGTGTTTGCATACAGTTACCAGTTCGTCTTTCTTGTTTAGGAGTTGGTCCGTCGAAAACAGCATTTGTAAAGTTTCCTCCGAGCATAAATTGCACGGACAGCGTCTTCCCGTGTAAGAGTTGGCTCTGGAGAGTAAGCTCCAAGTGAGATCATAGGTAAAATTATTATCTTTGAGGTCCCAGATGTGGCCCGAATGTGTGGTGGCGTGACGCCGGGCCGGGTTCCGGAAAGTATGTCTGTGTTGGTATAGCCGTGTCTTGAAGTCACATGCGGTTAATCCTATATAAGCTTTGTTGGAGGTGTCCGTCCTCACGTTGCACTGGTAGATCACATTACGATCTCTGCATCTGTTGTCGAGGGGGAAATCGATCCCTCAGGACAGTTGCACATCCTGGCCGGCTCTCCACTGCTATTTAGGTTATTTCTTCCATAGGGGTTGAGTTTTTTGTTGTTAGAGGAGACGATGTTTTGTGCAAAGTTTGGTGTGGTGCTGTCGAGAGGTTGATTATGTTGTGGTAGCGGTGTTGTAGTGGGAAGTGTTTTTCGATGAGCCTAAAGAAGATTTTCCCGATAGGAGTTGTCAGCTCGGCGTTGTGGGGAGGTTGAACCATGTTACATTGCATGAACGGCGGTGTCGCCTGCTGGTTCCACTAATGGAAGCTGGACAGTAGGATATTTCCTCCCGGAAACCACTCCGCTTGAGGGCCTGGTTGTAATAAGGCGCATGTTCCTCGAATATCTGCTCATTAGCGGACAAACGAGATATGCGGAGGAAGATGTTTTTTACAAGATTATTGGTGATGTTGCTAGGATGGTTTGACCGGCGGTAGATGTAGTGCAGGTTGTCGTTGGGTTTCCGGTATGGGTAGTACAGATCATTATCGAGGTCAACGGTGAGAAAGCTAATAGCGATACTCCGGCCAAATATGGATTTCTTAATATATAGATCCCAATTTTTAATATATTGATCTCAATTTTTAAATGATTAACTAAACATTTAATCATATTTAAACAATGGTTAATTTCTCATATTATATATGTATATTCCATTCATGATTATTAACATTTCTAATTTTATTTATTCATTTCATCCCAATCGTTAAGTTAAATCAACAAGATATGACTTAGAGTTTTTCGTTCTCTCCCCTTCTCTCTGTCTCCTCTCTCTATATATATATATCTTTCTCTCTCTGTTGTTTTGGTCTCTCTCTCTCACTCTTTTCTCTCTCTCTCTCTCTATCTCTCTCTCTCTCTCTCTCTCTCTCTCTCTCTCTCTCTCTCTCTCTTTCTCTCTCTCCTTCTTTATCTTTATCTTTCTCCGTAACCCAACGGCTTATTTTAAAAATAAAAATATCCAATACTAATAATAATATAATTAAGCTTCAACTCCACTATCTGGGAGCTTCCAACAGTAATGGTTGCATTTTTTAAGGGTATGCCAATATTTATTCATAAAACTGATCTATATTATATTTTATCTGATGAAAGCACACCATAATTTAACTTGGTGTCCTTGAAGTATGTATAATGAAATAAATATGGTTTTATAAATATAGTTTCCATTTGTTAATATCGTATATGTATGTATGTATGTATGTATGTATGTATGTATGTATGTATGTATGTATGTATGTATGTATGTATGTATGTATCTGTGTGTGTGTGTGGGGGGGGTTCTGTGTGTGAGTGTGTATACATGTACACATATGCATAGTATTCTAGCCCGACATTTCGATTAATAAATTGTCCGTTTTATACATGATATCTCTATTGCTCTCAATAGTGACCAAATAAATAATTCACTTTGTTACTGTAATAGATATAAAATATACAACACATTAATTATTCTATTTTTAATTAGTACCAAATATAATTACATATAATTCCATATTCGTCCCAGCTGCAATTAATTCAAACATAGGTGAAGACATGGTTGTGTGGTGTAGATGTTCTCTTTGCAACCAGGTGGCTCTGTGTTTAATACTGCTGTGCGGTACCATGACCATCTGTCTCGTAGACACTCGGGTTAACCATGATTTCTAGGTGAAATTTGCTGGAGGGAAACATGAGAAGCCTGGTATAATTATATACACACACACACACACACACCCACCCACACACACACCCACCCCCACACACACACACACACACACACATATATATATATATATATATATATATATATATATATATATATATATATATATATATATATATATAATTTTGCCTTTGTATCACTAGGTATTTCTCTCTAAATATATTTTTTTTTAAAGAATCCCCATTCTTTAAATCCATCAGCCAATGACCTCCATCCAACCCAAACATCACCCTCCGCTACGACCAGAAAATGTATAAATGCCACCCTATTACATTGACAGTAGGCTTGCCTGATGATATATATATATATATATATATATATATATATATATATATATATATATATATATAACCAAAAGTTAAACAAGGTTCATTGACTAATCAATGAATAAAGTTTTACAATAGATTAGAAGAACTCAACATTGAGGTTTTCTGGAGTTATTAATATTAATTCATAATATTAATAAATATAGACATTCATGTGATCAAATATATTTTATTATATATATTTCAGAGGTACTGTGCTGTTTCCTCAGTACGTCCTCATTAGATGGAAGTGCCAAGACTGGAATTGAACCATCAGCACAGTTGAGGTATGTCAGACATCAATTTATTTTATCTGATGAGGACGTACTAAGGAAACAGCCCAGTCCCTCTGAAATATATATAATAAAATATATTTCATCACATGAATGTCTATATTTTTCTATATTTTGAATTAATATATATATATATATATATATATATATATATATATATATATATATATATATATATATATATATATATATAACCAATATATTGAGAAACACACAGATACATGCGGACACACACATATACATGAATATATCCACATCCATCCTTGAGTTAATGGTGCCTACCTTAACCGAGACGTGTTCTTGAAGCTAGTAAAATGAGGTATCCTCTTGATAAGTTGGCAGACCTCACAAAAGCTCTATATCTCTATGATGTATTGTTTTTGATTATGCCACGAAACTACGTAGTCGAGGAATCTAGAATCATTTTAGGTATGATACATCTTATTACTAATTATATCTAAATGTTTCTACTCTCTTCATAATGTACTTTTAGCTCTGATACTGTTTCAGTCTAATCCATTCGGATTGGTTTGTCCCAGTTATTCATAGAGCAACATCGGTTAAGGTTGGCACCATTAACTCAAGGATGGATGTGGATATATTCATGTATATGTGTGTGTCCGCATGTATCTGTGTGTTTCTCAATATATTGTTTATAACTCCCCCTGGTCGAGTAATCTTTGAAGTGTAGTGACTGCTGAAAAGCTGCCATTACTCATACTTCTCGCCCCCTTAACCACCTCTTCTACGGCCTCGATATAAATACCCCCTCCGCCTCCGTGGTATTTTTTCAGGGTTATAAAGGGCTTAGCTCTGTTTCTTGACCGTTGTATCACGTGACTGACTCCCCCTCCGCCTTTTGGGATTCTATCTCACATCTTATAGACGTGTTCTTGAAGCTAGTAAAATGAGGTATCCTCTTGATAAGTCGGCAGACCTGACAAAAGCTCTATATCTCTATGATGTATTGTCTTTGATTATGCCACGAAACTACGTAGTCGAGGAATCTAGAAGCAGTTTAGGTATGATACAACTTATTACTAATTATATCTAAATGTTTCTTCTCTCTTCATAATATATATATATATATATATGTATATATATATATATGTGAGAATATATATATATATACATATATATAGAGAGAGAGAGAATTAGTATATCTACCAACATATGCGTACAGATGTACACTAATGTTAGCAAATACATAAGTTATGTCATAGTACCTAGGTGGTTCAATGCAGGAGGATGCAGAACAATAATATGAAAGACGTAAAATAAGAAAAATAAAAAAAAAAATTAAAAATTAACTTACTTACTAAAATTTTCACTCCAACTAATTAGTTTCTGTAATGGGATAAAGATAGTTACGTAATATAACTATCGAGAATTCATTACGTCATCAGGGAGTCTATTCTCAGCTAAGTCTCCAGGCAATGCGCGGACACTAGGGACTCATATAAAATATATATATATATATATGTGAGAACATATATATATATATCGTTTTTTTCCCGTTCTTTGCCAGCGAACGTTACCACGAACCAAAGTATCGTCTTCTTGTCTTCCTCCGGTTGCAACGTTTTTTGAAATATCCAGTTCTGCGTTTACAGATTGACTTTGTTAGTTTCAGAAGATCCCGTTAAGGGTGAAAGCAGCGATTCTTTGCTTAAATTTTAATCTGTTATTTTAATAAATATGTGTGTATATATATATATATGTGTGTGTATATATATGTGAGAATTACCACAAACCCTTCATCTCAATTCTATTTTTGAATAGCACAAGAACTGCTAAACCGGTAAAGGAACCAAATAAGTATATTAAAAAAAAGACTCCAGTCGCATTTTCGATTTCATCTTTTTCCTTATACTTTCACTCGTGTAGGACACCTCACTCTTATTTTCATTTTGTAAAAAAAAACTTACTTTCTAATATATATATACATATATGTATGTATGCATGCATGTATGATGCTTTCACTGCCCCAGGATTGACTGTCAGTCTCAAGAAAACTGTCGTCATGTACCAACCTGCCCCTGGTAAGCAGTACAGTGAGCCAAATATCTATGTGTATGGTAAACCACTTGGAGTGGCTGATCAGTTTGTCTACCTGGGAAGCACTGTCAATCGATACAGAAACCTTGAGGATGAAATTCCACTCAGGATTAGGAAAGCAAGTGATGATTTCGGAAAGCTAGAAAGGCGACTCTCGATAATGTGGGGGCAGCCATCATATATATATATATATATATATATATATATATATATATATATATATATATATGTGTGTGTGTGTGTGTGTGTGTGTGTGTGTGTGTGTGTGTGTCTGTGTGTGTGTGTGTGTGTGTGTGTGTGTGTGTGTGTGTGTGTGTGTGTGTGTGTGTGTGTGTGTGTGTGTGTGTGTGTGTGTGTGTGTGTGTGTGATTATGCACTTGACATTACGTATTTCAAAAAGAGATCAATGTTATAAGCACTAACCTTGTATTAGTAAACACAACAGAATAATGATTGAACGAAAGAACACAGAAGGCCCTGAAATATAAATATTTGTTAATAATTAATATATGGAAGTGCTTCAAGACGCCATTGATATTTTATTAACGTACTTCTAAGATATAATTATATTAATATTCAGCATATACGTGTACTAATGATATACGCGATGAACTGAATGAATAGTTTTCTATAAAAAATTATTGCCTGGGACAAATGTAGGGTTAAGTTCCAGGATCTAGTGATTGGAAAGCGAACTTCATGTTGTAGCAACGTGACTGCATTGTGTGTGTAAAGTTTTAGAAGTTACAATGATTATACATGCATACATAATATACATATAAAATGTATATAATATATTTAATACACATACAGACCAAAGGAGCTCATGGATGTTATCCAATGATCTTGCTCAGGGTCTACCCCTGGGTCTCTTGCCGGTTTGATTTGCGCGTAAAATATGTTCCACAATTCCTTCTAGAGGCATTCTCACCACAACTCAATTGTATCGGAGCTGTGCTCCCTCAATTTGGAGAAGTAGTTACAGTGGAGCAAACCTCTGATCTCCGAGCTACGGACTCTATAGAATAACGTTACGCCAAAGACCCTATGGAGAAATTCCGTTTCGGCCACATGTATTCCCGATTATGTTCTTCCGGTCATATCAGAAGGTTCATGGCTATAGGAAAGTGTTGGCGCGAATACCGAATTGAGATTAGCAAGTTTGGCTTTTACATCTACCTCCCTTATTCCAATAACCGAATGCTGAAGCTGGCACATTATTTCACTAGCTTCGGTGGATTGGCAGTATAGGTAGAGAGTCGGACGCCATGCTTTCCAGCATAGTTACGTCCCTTTACGATCTGAATTCAAATCCCGCCGAGGTTAACTTTGCCTTTCATCCTTACGTGGTCGATAAAATAAAGTACCAGTAATGTACTGGATAATTGCTGGCCATGTGCCAAATATAGAAACAATTATTTCCCTAGCTTCTGCAATCTTGCATTTAATTCAGTCTCTTGCATTCATCACTCATAATCATGGCCCCGAGATACTTCTGTACTTGCTTCAATGGAACTCCACTCGTAAATTCTGATGTTCTGATAGATACATCAATTTTATATATCTGAAATTACTTCGAAATATTTTTTTAAAATATATTATTTAGGAGCAAAGGAGACATCCTATTCGTGGTCACTTGAAGTGATAGAAATATTAGCGTAATATTTCTCATATTTTGAAAGAATAAATTCGTTAATTTACGCTACGGCATTTGTGCCT
>OZ024741.1:155985132-156032632 GCA_964016885.1 Eledone cirrhosa
TTAGATGTAGTGATGGGGTGGCGACAAGATAACAGTAACCACTTAAATGTACTTGGAGACAGAATGTATGAGGTATCTACTATGCTGTAGGTATTCTGGCAATAAACCGGGGATTTGCTTATTATTTGACAGATAAACATTTTCGTTTTATTAATTTATTTAGTGAGCATGATAGTTTTTATGTGGTGTTAAATGGAGTTTTAGATTCGTTATTTAAGTGGCCTATACTAAAGGTAGGGATTGTTAGTTCGAATTGTGGGGGTTTAGTTTTCACAAATCGTATATAAATAAGACAGTAATAATAACAATAATAGAAACAATGAAGGTAATAAAATAGTGAAATGTGCATGGTAGGTATATAGAACATGATGAATAATATTAGGGATACATTGAGATGTTCATAATAATAATAAGAATAATAAGAGGAAAGTAAGATTTCAAGGAGTGTAGGAGTAATAAGATAATGTACTTAGATTTAGGTTCATCTGTTAGAGATCATGAGTGCTAATGAGAGATGTAATTGTTTGGTCCGACGGAGTGAATAACAGCAAAGATGGGATTGATTTATGGGCTGATAAGATAGTTGTAGACATATTCCAGTGGAATAGAATTCGGAAGGCTATAAAACATTATAGTTCCGTATTGGGCTGTGTGAGAAGGCAGATTTCATATGTTAAAAGCTAAGTGGTATTGGTTCGAATCACGGTGGTTTAAATCTCGCGAATAGGAAGGTCAATTTTCTGCAGACATAGGATTGCTGCAAAATTCGCGAAATTTGCATTTTAGACTTAACTCCGTTTAATTAATTATTTGTCTAATTAATTTCTACGGGCTAAGAGGGAAGACTAGATAAATTTTTATCAGACTGTTCCTCACAGAGGATAGATAGTCTGTGACATTTATCTGTTATTTCTTCAAAGTTACATTTTAAACTTAGCTCCGTTTAAATGATTATTTATCTAGCGAATTTCTACGGACTAACGAAAAGAAAAATTGAATATATTTTCTCTGACTGTTCTTCAAACTTATAATTTTCTATAGCTCTGATTAATAATTATTTGCTTAATCTTTTCATAGAGCCACACGGTGGAAGGTAGCCACACTCATATATGTATCTGTGACTATGTCTAAATATATACATATATATCCTTATGAATTTATTCTATACTCGCTTTCGGTTGAGTAAAGCTTAGGCGGTAACTAACTGCTCCTTCTAGCAGTGAACCTACCTGCCATCCGGCCTACCCTTCACACCCTTCTACTTTGACCGCTAGCCACGTGATGCTTCTCAACCATATTGAATTCATTTCTAGCGGCGATCACTGTAAACATGTTAGTCCTACTGAAGGGAGTCTCTTGAGAAGCTCGAAGCCTCATGGATAATACAAGGATTGGACATATCCATAAAGTACGAGAGATACTATCGATAGTCGGGACTAGAAGAACTTTGGTTTATATACATATTTTCTTCAAACTTGCATTTTAGACTTAGCCCCGTTTAATTGATTATTTGTCTAGTTAATCTCTACGGGCTAGGAGGAAAGACTAGGTAAATTTTATCTGACTGTTCCTCACAGAGGATAGTATGTGACATTTATCTGTTATTTCTTCAAAGTTACATTTTAAACTTAGCTCCGTTTAAATGACTATTTATCTAGTTAATTTCTACGGACTAAGGAGAAAAATTGGATATATTTTGTCTGACTATTCTTCAAACTTATAATTTTAAATATATATATATATATATATATATATATATATATATATATATATATATATATATATAAATATATATATATATATATATATATATACAAGAGGTGTGTCGGAAAAGTAACAGGATTTAGTGTTCTGTGTGAACTATGAGAGTGTTAATGTTTAGTGGGTTATGTCACCATGTGACATACTATCTGAGGAGTATGTAACTGCAATCTCAAATTACTGCAGCCATTGTATATTTTTTTCCACATGCTTTTGTTAAAAGATCCTCAATTTTAAGCGAGGATGTATAAAACGATCCCAGGAGTGGAAGGCCTTTAACATGCAAGACTGGGGATAACGTTTAGAGTTGTGGCAGCTGGTGCGTGGTGATTGTCGGCTGAGTGTTCGATGGATCGCAAGTGAACTTGGAATGAACCGCGACTGTCTTTGGAAAATGTTTAACGAAGATATAGGGATGTAGAAAATGGTGCCGACGCTGCTAAACAATGACCAGAAGGAGCGGTGTATGACAGTGTGTCAGGACATCCTCGAGCATCATGAAGCCGAAGCAGGCTTTCTTTTTTCCCCAAGCTCAAGTGGGTCATCAAGCAGACAGGCTTTTCCGGGAGTGAAAGCCATCAACCTGACAGCGGACTCCATACTCACACATACACACACACTCACACACACAGAGACACACAGAGACACACAGACACACACACACACACACACACACACACACACACACACACACACACACGCACACATATATATATAGTAATAATAATAAATTTGAAGACTAAAATCCAAAGATTGACTTTGTTAGTTTCAGAAGATCCCGTTAAGGGTGAAAGCAGCGATTCATTGCTTAAACTTTAATCTGTTATTTTAATAAATAAATATATATATATATATATATATATATATATATATATATATAAAGTGAGGTTTTTTTTACAAAATGAAAAATAACCGAGGTGTCCTACACGAGTGAAATTATAAGGAAAAAAAGATGAAATCGAAAATGTTTTTTTAAATATATATATTTATTTGGTTCCTTTACCGGTTTCGCAGTTCTTCTGCTTTTCAAAAGTAGAATTGAGATGGAGGATCTGTGGTTTTTCTCACATCTGATGCATATATATATATATATATATATATATATATATATATATATATATATATATATATATATATATATATATATATATATATATATATATATATATATATATTTATATGTATATATATATATATATATATATATATATATATATATATATATATATATATATATATATACATATGGTGGCTGCCAACTCGTTTTCGAGTACGACCACGACTTTATATCCATGTATGAGAACCCCCACCGATGCGCTGAAGGAGTGTAACTTCTTAGTCCAGCCAGCGACTTGAAAACTCTGGTACAAACACTACACTTGTGACAATTATTTACATATAGTGCTGGGCCCATGGTACCATGTGACGACAAGTGCAGAGAAATCTCCATATATATATATATACATACACACATTTATGGATAATTATTTTGACGGAAAACATTACAAACAAAAAATTGAAACGAAAAACCAACAGACTGAATTTTTGAAAACAAAAATCATACTTCGAAAACAAATTAGATGCACTCTGATAATGTTTTACATAAAAACTTGGAGCGGAAACAGTACTCTTTCGCTAGACTTGTCAGCCATTTTAAGTAAATTACAGTGATTTACGTCTCTCCATTACTTGCTATCCACAGTTTATTATTTGTTATGAGAATTTTCCGGAAATAAGTGATATGTTATGATATATTTTAGTACAATGTTGTATTTAATCATATACTTTATTAGTTGTTATATCTTTCTCTCTTTGAAAATAGATTATATATGTTTTGCTGTTAACACTATGGCATTCGTACATTTTCATTAATTTTATTTTCATGAGCCTGAAGATAAGTATCAGCGCTATACCAGATTAAATCGAATCGATGAAATAACTTCTCTCCTTTCGTGGCCTCATAAACATTGGTATCATGCACTGATATAAATTACACCAGATATGCATTGCCTCGACCGTCCTACTACAAATAGTAGCCAAATCACCCAAATAACGATATAAATATAACATAAATATATTGTCTGTTTGCTTGGTGACTTTTCATTTACAAATAAACCTATTAACACAGAACCCTTTACATATTATAGTGTACAATATAGTTGGGTATATTGGCATTTCGTTTGATATATTCACCTCATACTATATTCTTTCCAAGTTTAGACTCAGCCCAAATATACTGTATATTGTGTATATATATCAAACGAAATACTCAATACACCCAACTACATGGGTGATAAAGAAATAAAAATTTCACAAAAAGCTCCTGTTCCTGATTTAATCCCATTAATCCCGCAATTATTGAGGTTTTAAAAGATGCTAATGTTTTTATGGGGCTCGGTGAAAAATTCAAACTTAATAATTCAAAATTGGTATAAAATGAAGAAACCTGAAATTAAAAGGGGTCAAATATGGCTTGGATCTCTGAGGACCGCTGATTTAGTGCCAATTAATTCGAATATAAAGACGTTCCTTCCAATGTTTGAAGTCAAGGATTATAAGTCAGTTATTTTGAGGAATGGAGACTACATTTTGTACTCCCCCCCCCCCCCCCCGCTTTCTTTAACGGGGACGGAGATTCGAGAAAAGATAAAATAAGATTTCACCTAGGATACTTTTTATCATATCGATCTTTCTCTTGTCAATATTTATGTGGTGTTGTGTAGAAATGTTAAAAATCGATTATCACAAGGATCATTCGTATCAGCACGTCTTTGATTAAATCGTCATTGTGTGTGTGTGTGTGGGGGGGGGGGGGGGGTGTGTTTAAAGAAAAGAGAAAACAAACTATGGACCACCCCATTGCTGTTAGGTATTAAACATATTTTAGATTAAACTCTAAAGGGGCTGCTGAACGATAAGGTGAGATACGATACTAAATCTAGCAACCACCACATTGTTCTTAGGAATTGAACATATATTTTAGATTATAATCTCTTGAGGGCAGCTAGATGATGGGGTGAGATAGAATTCTAATCATATTCGATGGCGGGAAAGAGAAGTTGCAATGATTAATCATGAATAAAAACACAAGAACATCATCATCAACAACAACAACAACAACAACAAAAACAACAACAACAACAACAACATCAACAACAGCAATAATAATAATAATAATAATAATAATAATAATAATAATGATTTCTTTATTAACCACAAGGGTTTACATAAAGTAGACATTAAGGACAGTGCAGGACAATGCAGGACGGTACAAATGGGCATTTCTGCGTGTAAAAAAACAAAAACAGAGGATGTAACAAAAATAACAATGAAAATAACAATGAAAAATTCCCCAATAGGGGGGAGACTTCGGAGGGACATTTGTGGAGAAAGCCCAGTAAAAAGCCACAATGACCCTGACCACCAAGGCAAGTGCCCTCTCCCAGTTTTCCACCTTTAGTTTACAGATATATACTCAGAGTCGGCCCATTCACTCGGGCCATTCTTGCTTCTCTCACCCATCTTTCAACAAAATGCTGGGAAGAGAGCACTTCCTTCTCTACTCTGATTTTCCTTTTCAAATGAAATTTGAAAAAGTCAATCAGAGCATCACCGAAGAGGTAAGTGCTCGTCTTCAGCCCTTTCAAACGTGTCCACCATACTATCTCTTTCGCCATGGCCACCAGACAGATAAAAACTGCCTGCCCTTCCCGGCTAAAGGAGGAGGGCGGGGCAATCCTCACGATAGACTCAGATGATAGCTGGATCCGTCCTAAACGCGACAGCAGGTGTTCGACATAAACCCACAAGTCAGCAATTTTCGGACACTGGACGAGTGCGTGCAGGACGGTTTCGTCGCCCTGCGCGCATCTCGGACATGCCCGGCTGACGGCACCTCCATGCCTGTAGAGTTTATCCCGAACTGGCAAGGCTCCTCGGTAGCACTGCCAGGCCAGAGATTTCTGGAAGTTGTCCATAGGCCCTGGCCCGAAAGTTCTTCCGAAGAGATTGGCTAGTTGATTTTCGTCGACGCCTAGAGTTTCCCCAAGTACGTCGTCGCTCTTCCCCTCCACTAATCCTCTATAGAACGCCGAGGTGGAGTTTCCACCGATCACATTGCCCGATTGGTCGAGGGCTGTGAGCGCCTGAAGACATTCCAGTCTCCAGGCGCTCCCTCTCGGTCTTCGCTTGACCCAGGACTGCAGCTCCGTCAAGGAAACGAGCTGGGGAAAAACGCGTCTAGCAAACGGCGACCACACCTGATCACCGTCGAGGAAGAGGTGGAGATGTCGTAGCCTGAGCGCGTGCCTGCGCATCATCAGCCACGGCATGCCCAGCCCTCCACGTAGCGGGTGTTGACAACAGATGGACCGCCTGACCATCGGAGCACGTCCCTTCCACAAAAAGCGAAAGAGCAAACGCTCCAGCGCAGTCAGGCGAGGCTTAGGACAAGGTACGACGGTTAGGCGGTAGCAGATGACAGACGCGATGTACGCGTTAGCCACCTCCGCTCGACCTTTCAGGGATAGCTTCCTCTCCGCCCATTTCTGGGTGAGAGAAGCCACCCTGCTCGTCACCTCGTCCCAGTTTTTGTCCGTCTGGAGGTCCGGACCGAACCAGACCCCTAGCAATTTAACCGGTCCGTCCGTCCAGCGCCCGACGACGCTGTTGGACGGCATGGACCTGCCTCTCCAGGTGCCGAGCTGCAGGCCCACTGACTTTTCCGGGTTGATCATTGCTCCTGTCACCGCTTCGTATTCTCTTAGTGTAGTGCCGATCGCCTCGATGTGTTTGGCGTTCGACACCACTACGGTGACATCGTCCGCATATGCTGACACGGATCTTCCGCATCCTAGTTCGCGCGGGACCCCCCTCAACGTCTCCAGTTTGTGCAGTAATGGCTCGAGAGTCAATACGTACAAGAGGGACGAGAGGGGACATCCTTGGCGGACCGAGCGCATGATGTTGAACGGTTCCGACAGGTGACCGTTCACTCTCACCACAGAGCAGATGTCGCTGTGCATGGCAGCGATCCAGCCTCTGAAGACGGGCCCAAAGCCAGCCGCCCTCAGGACTGCCGCTAGGTAACGATGGTCGACCCTATCGAAAGCTTTCGACTGATCTAAATTGATCAAGGACCCACCCGTGCCAGGTTCCCTAGCTACCCTCTCTACGATGTATCGCATGAGGTGGAGGTTGTCGTGGATGGATCTGTCGGGAATGGCGCATGTCTGCGCCTCTCCCACCAGACCACCAACGACAAGCGCCAACCTCTTTGCTAGCACCTTGGCCAAAATCTTAAACTCTGTGTTTAGCAGAGTTATGGGCCGGAAATTTTCTATGTTATCCCCCTTGTTCGGATCCTTTCTCAGCAGTGCCACCGCTCCTCGGCTCACAGAACTGGGAATTCTCCCGTTCTGTTGCCAGTTGCAGTAGACGTCCGCCAAGAGGCCTCCGAACAAGTCTGGCATCTGTACGTAAAGTTCATAGGGCAGACCATCCAAACCAGGCGATTTACCCCTTGTGCAGCCAGTCATTGCCTCCCGTACTTCAGCGGCTGTTATCGGCTTTTCGCAACACTTCGCCTCAGTGGCCGAGAGCCGCGGCAGTCCGTCGAGGTAGACACTAAAGTCCATCCCTCTACCCGGCCCCCCGCTGCCCCCGAACAGCTGAGCGAAGTGTCGCTGAAAAGCTTCACACATTTGCCCGGGATCGAGTAGCATGCGCCCGTCGTGGTCCACCAAAGACCGGATCGTGGCTTTGTTGCCACGACGCGCCTCCGCCACTCGGGCCCATTGAACGGCTTTCGTCCCCTCGTGTCTGAGAGCACGCACCCTAGCTCTGACAACGCAGCCTTCGTGCTTTGCATTGAAGAATTGGTCAAGGGCTAATTTCGCCGCAAGCACGTCGGTCGCAATGCCTTTGCTAAGCGCCTCGTCTAATTTTCTAACTAGTTCTCCCTCTGCTCTATTTTTCTCTATTGCTAAAGCCTTGCTAAACCTAATCGATTCTATTCTAATCGCTCTTTTCAGAGCAAACCACCACTTGTTGTTGACGATGGCCCCCGTCAACGCCCGCTTAACTAGTTCGCTAATCCGGTCTCTGTAGGCCTTGCGCGCTGGTAAGGACGCGTTTAGCTTCCAGTAGCCGGGTCCTCGTCTATGAAGCCTATCTAAGTCAAGCACACAGATCACGAATTTGTGGTCCGTGTAGCTGACTATCTTGAATTGTGGACAGCCTATACTAGACCTATCTATTTCCCTACAAAATACTCTATCTAGATATGATCTGGATGACCCTATGCGGTTTGTCCAAGTCCACATTGGCACATTCGGGAAATCCAATCGGTACCTGTCAGACAGTTCAAAACGCCTGAGCAGGTTGGTGAGGCTCTTGCACCCTCCACCCCTATCCGCTAATCCCACACAGTCCCAGCGTGCATCTAAGATCCCGTTCCAGTCGCCCACTAACACTAAAGAGCGGGACGTTCCAAGAAAGGTCTCCAGACGCCGGAAGAAATCAGACCGCCCTGCTCCTGTCGGGGCATAGACGGCCACTAGCCTGAAAGCTTGCCCGTCTCCGCTGGTCACGTCCAGCACCACCAGCTTACCCTCTGGGTCCAGGAAGATGGCCCGTATGGCGAGATCCAAACCTCTCCGAAAAAGCACAGCAACTCCTCCACCCGATCCAGGACGGCTGGGAGATGCGTACACATCGTAGCCGCCGAAGATCGGTGCGAAGGCCCGTGCTTCGGAGATTCTGGTCTCGCTGATGGCCACTACATCTATGTTTAGTGACCTGAGGTCGTTGAGCAGGTGACCCTGCTTCCATGACGACCCCAAGCCACGCGCATTTATGCTGCCTATTCTGAGTGAGGTCATGTTTAAAATAGAGTGGAAAAGATGGGAAAGACCACTTACCGTACTTTTGGTAGAGGAGGGATGGTTTTTACATCCCTTTTCACTTGATCGTCTGGTGAAGGGACCGTTGAATCGTCCCTTCGGCTGGTCGTCGGCTCTTCTAAGAGAATGTCTGAGTATACTCTTCGATTGATGGTTCCTCCTAGGTCCCTGAAATCACCAACTGCGTTGGGGAATTTCGTTTTAATGTTTGTGTATTGTTTCTGTGCTATTTTTAGCAGTCTTATGTTAGTTGGCGTTTTGATTGGTGCTGGTATTATGTAGTCCTGTTGTGAAATGTCTGTGTGTTCAATTATGTAAGTCATTAGTTTCTTGTTGTGTGTATTTATTGCCGTGCATTTGTTTTTCTGGGGGTGGGGTGTGGTTCTACTATTTTCTTGTCGTTGTTGCTGGGTGTGTGTGTTTTGTTGTTGTGTTTGCGATGTTGGTGCTTGTGGTGGTGGTGTTGAAGGTGTTGTTGGCGGTGGGGTTGTCGCCGGTGGTGATGGTGGCGCTAGTGTGGGTGGTGATGGTGTTGGTGTTGTTGCTGCTGTGGGTCTCTTTGCAGTAGACTTTACCCTTTTCTCATTTCTTTCCTCACTTTTCAAAGGCGACGATGCGCTGCTTCTGCGTTTGTGCCTTCTTACGACCTTTTGCCATCTCTCTCCCACCTCACACTCCATGTCTGATTCTGTGAGGTCGGGGAGGGGTACCAACTCCACTCTTTCACTTGTTGTTGTTGGTGATGTTTGCACTGGAGTCTCTGTTGCAGCTGCATTTGGTATTGCTGTTGTTGTTGTTAGTATTTCCACTGCTGCTGCTGCTTTTGATTTCCGTGGAGTGGGTATGGGTGCCACGGGCCTATCGTTCCTGGTTGCCGCTTGTCCTGTTGCTGGTAGCCGTGGAGCCGGATTCGGAAGGAGGGGGGTTTTCTCCTTTCTCAGGGTCTTCTCGTTGCAGAAGGCCCTGAGGTGAGTCTTCGATCCACAGCGAAAGCATTTCGGGCGTTTGCCCTCAACACTTATGGGCAGTTGAGTGCCGTTATCGAAGTCTATCACATCCGGGATAGCTTCGATGCACTCCTGGTTGGTTTGGATTAGCATCTCAATGGAGGAGCCGACCCAATCTTCTCTTACTTTTTTCTGTACTTGCAGTACAGTTGTTTTGTCCTCGATTCCGACGAGGACAGACGCGGCCAGCCAAGAAGGGGTCATTCCGGGGGGGACGTGGGTCAGTTTGACCCTCACAATTTTTTGCCCACAGTAGGAGGGCACCAACACCATTTCCTCGCTCCTTAGGGTCACTACTGATTGGGCCTTTGCCTCCTGGGGTGTGGCAAAAAGTACGTCTACGGTGGCATATTTTTTGCCTCGGGTGATGTGCGTTTTCCGCTGCCACACAGACCCCAAGGCTTTTTGTATTTGGGCCTCTGTGGCTCTTTCCACCCTACGGGATTTTGTACTTACTGTACGGTACGTGACCGTACAGTGCTCTTGGGTTTCGAAAAAATTTTTCGCTGCCTTGCAGATTGCTCGGTGTCCGTTCTTTGTCACCATCTTCTTCGCTTCCTCTAATTCCTCATTTGTTATGAGGATTGTTTCCAAGTTTTTCGCAATACCTGCAAATGAGATTGGTTTTTCTCTGCTGTTGTTGTTGTCGTCAGAGCTGCTGGTACTTTTGTTGTTGCTGCAGGTACTACGACTACTGCCTCCGCCGCTGTTGCTGTGGTTGTTGTTGTTGGTGTTGCTGCTGCTAATGCTATTGTTGTTTATGCTGCTGGTGATGCTGTTGCGGCTGCTACTGTTGTTTTCATTGTCACTGTTGCTGTTGTTATTACGGCTGCTACTGCTATTATTCCTGACGTCAGACGAATGAACTGGGTTTTCGTATTTCCCGCACACCTGTTTCGTCGCTGTCGTCGTCGTCGTGGAGAAACCTTGCACGCTTTGCACGAGACTTTTCTTTTCTTTCGTCACTTGCGAAAGAGAAGGGAGGGAGAGAGACACATTTAAAGAAGGGAGGGAGAGAGACAATCTTCTCTCTGCTGTAGTGATGATTGAGGAAGAAGAAGACGGAATGAGTGGGAGTGACGTATGAAATTTCTTTTTGGTAGCCATGTTTTTTTGTTTAAAATGAAATTTTGGGTACAAAACCCCAATAACTGGTTATTTAACCCCGAAGGGCCAAATAACGGACAGAAAGACCCCTCTCACGAGGAGGAGGGTGTCTTTATCAACAATTTGGTTCAAGTTTTAAACAATTTACAATTGTTTTAACGGTTAAAAATTACTATACCTTACAGAGCCGAGCCTCCGTCAACCATGGCATTCAATAATAATAATAATAATAATGATAATAACAAGAATAATTAGAACACAATGAAACAGAAACAAAAGGATGCAACGCAAAGCAAAACAAATGCGAACAAAATGAATCAAAGGTAATAAAAACAGGCAAAATCTAATTTGCAAAAATGATTTCCCTGCTAAAATGTGTAGGAGTTGTAATATTAAATCAAATAGTAGTAGTCGTTGAAACTGTAAGTAAAAGAATCATGAGAGGAGAGGATGGAGAGGAAAAGATAATGTTAAAGAATATGATGTTAATGAATAAATTCTATTGTTTTTCTACATATTTTACTTTGACCGTGGTTACAAGAAAACTGATGTAGATGTCAGCGAAATAGAGTGTAGTTTACCAAAATTATGTTGCCGGTTTTGGTTCAAATATGCACATAGAATGTGAGGGAATTGAAAACATTCTGTTCATGAAGCTAAACAAAGTTGACTCAAAAAATATTGCGGTAGTATGGTAATATATAGGAAGATTAGATTTAAAAGTCACACACACAGACACACAGACACATAGACACACACACACACAGGCGCTCGCAGCGCATTGAAGAATCTACTGTGCTTGACTTTAATGTTTATTATAAATGATTTTTCATATTTCTTTCTATTTTGTTTACACATACATGCGCGTGCCCCCCCCCCCCATATATATATATATATATATATATATATATATATGTGTGTGTATGTGTGTGAGTGTGTGCGTATGTGTGTGAATGTGTATGTGTCTGTAAATATATATATATATATATATATATATATATATATACTGACAATGATATCATACGTGTTGATATTCACTACTATGTTATTATTAGTTAGGTAACTAAACTATTCTTCGGTTAGTTTATTAAGCGGATAGTTATTTAGTTGACATATTCGATTGTGAAAGCTATTTTGTCTCACCCCCCTGTGACCTTGTTCCACACTCACGTTCTCTCTCTCACTCTCTCTCTCTCTCTCTCTCTCTCTCTCGCTCTCTCTTTCTCTCTCTCTTTCGCTATATATATATAAATATAGTGTGTGTGTGTATATGTGTATGTATATATGTGTGTATATGTATATATATATATGTGTATGTATAAATATGTGTATATATATGTGTATGTATATATATAAATATGTGAATATATATGTATATATATGTGTGTATGTATATGTGTATATATATATGTGCATGTATATATTAATATATATATATTTTTTTTTTCACACGAATTTATTTATCATATATTTACACGAACGCACACGCACAAACTTACACATATATTCCTTATATTCAATCGACAAGACTCTAGACCTCCTTCACTTACTGAAGAAGGTGGAACTCGTCAAATCGAACCAAAAAAACAATCTTTCCATTTGTATTTTCATGGCTGATACTGCAACTCCTGGGAGAAAGAGGAATATGAAAAACAATGTCTTGCATGAGGACGTAATGCATCGGGAATCGAACGTAATGCCAGGGAATCGAACTCACAATCTCACGATTGCGAATTCAATTCTCTAACAACTAAGGCATACACCTACACGTTCCTCATATTACATACATGTATTGTAGTCTCATATATCCTTGCTGTATAATTTTTGGGGGTTTCTTTCTTTTTTGTGTATGCGTGAATATTTGATTGTAGGTCATTGTTTCAGTTTAAGTTTTTACATAATTTAAGCATCTAAAAAAGGAATTTTTTAAAATTTTACATTCAGTATGGCGTGTTGAAATAGCTAGGTGAGACCGGCAACCATATTACTTATACAACGAATTTATTATTTTAATGTATTTTGAAGTATATAATAAACGAAATCTAAAATTTAAAAAAATGTTTAAATGACGTTTCTACCTCATTGATAATGCGAATGAAAATATAGTTTCTCATATATTCACTTTTCTATATTTTTTGAAAAAAGTAAATGTTCAATTATATATAACATTTTTTTTGTCCTTTGGATATATATATACAAAAAAAAATAGTTGTAGACATTGATTTATATATAAGCAATGAGACACAAGGAGAACAATATATATATATACAAATATAATTCAGCGAGAATCGTATTTCTGCCGATATAAAAAGCGAAACGAAACGCAAAATCGTAGAAATGCTGGCATGAGCTCAATAGTTAAGAAAACTAGAGCTAAACAATATGTTAAAACGCCATACAAACTGCAAAAGTGGTTAAGAAGGCATTAACTACCTAAGCCAAAAAACAAATCAAGCTAATCAGGTCAAACAAAATAAATGATAAAAACCTGCCTAAATCAAAAATACTGTCTGCTTAAAACTATAAGCTTTCAGCATAAAGATCGAACAAGGAATATCACGTTGTCAACAGGTAATTTTGCTCTGTAACCAACTTTGCAGGTGACGCAGAACTTTGTAAACGCACATGCGTAAGTCACAAGGGGAAATTCCCCATATTTTGGCAAATGAATTCAGTATGTGTATATCATACAGAAAATTGCATATATATATATATATGCAATATAAAATTGCATATATATATGTATATATATATATATATATATATATATATATATAAATGGAAAAAATGAAACGAAATTTCATTTCTCATACATTATACATACTTATATATATATATTAGTAAAAAGGAAAAGAATATGCTGACAAATATTTCCCAGTGAAAAATAGTTTAATTGGGTATAAATATAAATTAGTAATAAGTATTAGTTAGTGTTCAGTTTTAGTTTTAAGTTTTTACCGGTTGCGCATTTCTTATGCTTTTCAAAAATAATTTTGAGATAGAGAGCCCGTGATTTTTTCTCTAATCTCTAATCTTAGAGCAAAAATCACGAACACTCGATCTCGAAATTATTTTTGAAAAGCATAAGAAATGCGTAACCACCGGTAAAATCTTAAATATATAAACATATATATATATATATATATATATATATATATATATATATATATATATATATATATATATATATTTCGTTTCTGAATTTGTTTAGCAAGATTCTTTATCTGAAATCGTGTGTTGAAACCGATATTGTTATACTTTGGGAGGGTCATGTTGCCAATAAGAAACACACGCACCAGTTGCTTTCACTTCAATTTAATTTATTATATATTTATAAATTTACAAATTTATAAATTTCTGGTTGGTTGGTTGGTTCCACAACCAGATAGTTGTTTATATATATATAGTCATAGTTCTTTCGTCACACACTCTGTGACCTCTTCAGTGACTGGGGATTTCTTTCTTCGTTTCTGTGCCTTTCCTTTCTTCTATCCTACGCCATTTTGTTTGTGTGTGGGTTGCGTGCTCAGTTTGCGCATGCCCCACATCCGGGTGTCTGTGTGTGTTTGTGTTCATTTTTCTATTTTTCTATTTATATTTGTTTGTTTATTTATTTATTTATTGTTGGTTGGTTGTTTGTTCTATGTGTGTGTGTGTTTTCATTTTGTCTTGTGTGTGTTTTCATTTTGTGTGTGTTTTCAATTGTAAGTTGTTTGTTCTATGTGTGTGTGTGTTTTCATTTTGTCCTTAATTGTAAGTTGTGATGTTGCTGTTCCACTCATATTTTCTATTTAATTTTGGTTTTAATTCTTTTATGCTTACTGCCTCTGTAATTTGCCTAAACATTGCGTCTTTCTTGTGTGTGGATTCTATTTTTATTTCTATGCTCTCTAATTTACCCCTGTGTTCTATCTTAGCATGTTGGTAGAGCACAGATGATTCTTTACTATCTTGGAGGTCTCGCCAGTGTTCATTTATTCGTTCCCCTATACTACGAGCTGTCTCACCTATGTACACTATATTTTTGTTTCTACATTGTCCTTCAGTACATCTTATGCTATATACTACATTTCTAGTTTTACAGTTAATATGGGGGCTTATTTTACAGGTTATACATTTCTTATCTATACATGAGGGTCTTTGGAACGGGTATGTCTTGCTAATAAGTGTTTTTACGGAGGTACCAGGTCTTTCTATAGCAAGAAGCATAATAGAATAGAGGCCCAGCAACTGGGAGAAGAATCTGCAAATGGCTTGCGTAAGCTCATGCAGCGCTCGCGTAATGGAGAGATAGCATGTTTTCCAACAGACAAGTCTGGCAGAATGTCGGTTGACAGCCTGCCAAACTACATCCAGGCAATGCAACCCCACATCACTAACACAAGAGAGGTAACACCACAGGAGCATGAGGATAGAGAAAAAACCCTCAATGCCCATATGGTGATGTGGACAAATATAATGCAGCCCAACAAAAGGACTGCCAACAACTTCCAGGCCTGGAACAATGACGTGCCGGCGTTGTATGGGCTTCGAAAAGACCATAAAACGGGCTGGGACCCTGTCGCGGGACCACCAACACGGCCAGTCTGTGGGGCTAACATTGCTAGTAACTACAGACTGTCCTACTTCCTCTCCCTGATCATACGCCCCATCATTGAGATGTCCCCAGATGTGTGTGACAGCACGGAGGACCTCCTCAGCAGAATCGGCGCGGGTAACCGATCTGGGGACCTAACAAACTGCATAATAGGCAGTATGGATGTTGTGTCCCTGTATCCATCTATTGGCGTGGAATTTGCTGTGGAGAAATGCGTCGAAATGGTCAGCGAGAGCAAGGTTGAGTTCCGTGGGATTGATACCAGTGAGCTGGGACTTCTACTTAAGCTTACCCATAGTAATAGTTACCTAGACACTTACGACCTTAGCAACCTGTGCCCTACAAGACCAGCAAGAGGCAGACCACCTACCATTACCTCAATGGCCAAGAAAACCCACACAGATAGATGGAACGGGTGGACCAGAGCCATACGGACACCCGAAAACCACGATGCACTGAAGAAAATGATTGCACATGCGGTAGGGGCCAGCATAAAATTAACCCTTAAGGAACATATGTTCAAATTTAATGGTAAAACATATGCCCAAGAGGAAGGAGCAGCCATTGGTGTTAGCATTGCAGGCGACATAGCTAACTTATTCATGGTATCGTGGGACAGTAGACTTAAACAAAAACTTAATGAACAATTAGAAGACAGCTTAACCCTGATAATGTACTCCCGCTACGTAGATGATATAAACATCGTAGTTAAGACACCCCCACTAAAGAACAGTCAGGAACCAGAGAAAAACACAATGGAAAGCATCCAGCAAATAGCAAACTCCATCCACCAGAGCATTAGAGTTACTATAGACTACCCAAGTAGACACCCCAACCATCGATTACCTGTACTAGACACAGAGCTCTGGTTAGATACTATTAACAACCAAAAACAAATCCTCCATTCCCATTATGCCAAACCCATGACTTCCAAACATCTGATCCACCGAAACTCGGCCATTTCGGACCATACAAAAATCAACATACTGATTGCGGATTTGGTACGGGTGATGAGAAATGTGTCCCGCATGTGCAACCCCGAAGAACTAGAGAGACACATACAACACTTCATCCACCGTATGCAGTTCTCTGGCTACAATCAGAGAGATAGAATCAGAGTGTATAAAGGAGCCAGAACCAAATGGGAAAAAATGGTAAATAATGACATAAATGGGACCTGCCCCTTGTATAGGAGCAAATTTTGGAATAGAATAGAAAGAACTAAGAACAAGGCCAATAGAATAAACTCATGGTATGATAGCAATAAATACCAGAGTGTAATGTTCATCAATACAACCCCTAGAGGCGAACTAGCCTACAAATTTAGAAGGGCCCTAAAGAAACATAATCTCAATATTAAGATAGTAGAAAGACCTGGTACCTCCGTAAAAACACTTATTAGCAAGACATACCCGTTCCAAAGACCCTCATGTATAGATAAGAAATGTATAACCTGTAAAATAAGCCCCCATATTAACTGTAAAACTAGAAATGTAGTATATAGCATAAGATGTACTGAAGGACAATGTAGAAACAAAAATATAGTGTACATAGGTGAGACAGCTCGTAGTATAGGGGAACGAATAAATGAACACTGGTGAGACCTCCAAGATAGTAAAGAATCATCTGTGCTCTACCAACATGCTAAGATAGAACACAGGGGTAAATTAGAGAGCATAGAAATAAAAATAGAATCCACACACAAGAAAGACGCAATGTTTAGGCAAATTACAGAGGCAGTAAGCATAAAAGAATTAAAACCAAAATTAAATAGAAAATATGAGTGGAACAGCAACATCACAACTTACAATTAAGGACAAAATGAAAACACACACACACATAGAACAAACAACTTACAATTGAAAACACACACAAAATGAAAACACACACAAGACAAAATGAAAACACACACACACATAGAACAAACAACCAACCAACAATAAATAAATAAATAAACAAACAAATATAAATAGAAAAATAGAAAAATGAACACAAACACACACAGACACCCGGATGTGGCGCATGCGCAAACTGAGCACGCAACCCACACACAAACAAAATGGCGTAGGATAGAAGAAAGGAAAGGCACAGAAACGAAGAAAGAAATCCCCAGTCACTGAAGAGGTCACAGAGTGTGTGACGAAAGAACTATGACTATATATATATAAACAACTATCTGGTTGTGGAACCAACCAACCAACCAGAAATTTATAAATTTGTAAATTTATAAATATATAATAAATTAAATTGAAGTGAAAGCAACTGGTGCGTGTGTTTCTTATTGGCAACATGACCCTCCCAAAGTATAACAATATATATATATATATATATATAGAAAGGATGAATATAAAATGAAAGTGCTTTTTTTAAAAAGGAATTTATTAGGTATTGACATATGTTTCTGTAACAGACGGAATACCTATGTATCGCTGCTTGCGTAATCATATAATGTTAGCAAGTATTCGATAGCAAATGTATAATCAGTTGTCACTTCTTCAGAGATTTTGGATAAATTGGATAAAATCAGAAAAATTGAAGTATTTATATTAGTAATAGAGGAAGAAAAAGAGGGGATAGTATATGACAGATGGTAAATCAATTTACTGCTAAACAAGTATATAATGGGTTTCTAATGAGAATACCATGAGTAAATGGTTCATTTTATCTAAATATGAATTTTTGGGAGTGCCAATTTTAATCTCTACTTGACCAATTGGACAGTGGACAGGGCTGGTCATTTGGTGTAGTAGTATTAATTATAAAGTGTCAATTGGGGAAGGGGGAGATTTCGATTGCTACTGAATAACATCAATCTTAGTAGCCAGCTGGTATATGCATTAGGGAATTGAATCAAGAAATCAGAAATCTCATTTTATCTATAGCAGTTTATATTAAAAGGTAAATAATAGAAGAGTTGATAGAGTTAAGACTAATAAAGAATGTTAATATCTATTTTGACAATCAAACGGAGATAGAGACAGGCGTTCAATCCTGGTGGTATTTATAATATGAAAATGTAGATTTTAAGCGATGGTTACAGTATAACGATCGCTCTATTCTGTTATTTAATAAAATGTTTTTGGATTTCATAATACAAAATAATTCTACATTACATAATTTACAATATTCCTGTCCATGTGATTATAGGGGGGGGGGGCAGCCGCTATTATATCCCATTTTAGGTGAAATTGTTGGTTATTTTCACGCAGCTCCCAAGCCTTGTCTGCGAGTGTTGTTACATAACGCTGGTTTTCATGTTTTATCGAGTAACGATGTCTATAAAGGCGTGATTTGAAGGAGGTGGCTGTAGATCCCACATAGTACCACTTCTGTCTATCCGATTCGATAGTACATTTGTATACGATGTTGCGTTCAAGACACTGATTGTTCAACGGACACCAATTATAATTTTGCGTTGTTGTATTGTCATGGATCGGTTGATGAGGTTGCTTATGTAGGACAGGATGTTGTTTGTTGTTTTGTGATGTTATAGCTAATGTTTTACGTGTATTGTTATGTGTTGGAAGGCGTTTATACAACCGTTTTGCGTTAAGCTTTTTTATATGTTGTTCAATATTAGGGGCGGTTGAATATGAAAGTCGAATAGTGTTAGGGTTTAAGATTTTATTATATTTATGTGATGTTGGAAAGTGTTTTTTAACTAATCGAAAGAATTTTGAGGGTAGATTGGTTTTAATAGAGTTGTTATAGACCGGGTTGTACCAAATATACTCCTTACATCGCCTTCTGTTTGGTGGTGTGCGACTATTATTGTGTCTATTGCGGTAGTGTATGTATGGTGCTGATTCTGTGCTATTTCTACTCCTATGGGATTTATTTTGGGTGTTTTGGTGATCTTCGACTATATACTCTATATTATCTAGGTGACCGGCTTTCCTAAGTGCATCATCATAATATTCGGCATGTTCTTTGAAGGTTTGTTGGTTGGACGACAGGCGGGAGATTCTAAGAGAGACATTTCTAGGGATGGATTTAATTATAGAGAGTGGATGGTTAGAACTCGTATTTACATATTTAAGGTTCTCATTAAGTTTATGGAACGGTTTAATCGTATCTGTATTGAGATTCAAAGTAACATCAAGGAAATTGACCTCTTTGAGGTTATATTCAAATGTAATATTTAATCCTAGTTCCTTAAAAAGCTTTCTGATATTTTTACGCATCCTTTCTAAATTCTGGTTATTCATATGCTTAACTAATAGGAGCGCATCGTCACGGTAGATTCCACCGTGGAGATCCTTGAATTTTCCTTGTAATCTGTGGGTGATATAAATTCCCACAAGATCTGTTACTTCCGCCGAATCATTAGAACCCATAGTGATATCAAAATTAGAAGGTCTATCTTTGCGAACCCAGTAGCTATCATCGAATTTAACTATAGTTTTCCTCGCTTCCATAATAATTTTAATTTCAGCATCCGTAAGGTCGGAATTATCCTTAGCGAACGAAAGAGCTTCATGTAGAGTATCAGGTGAAATTGAGGAATAATATTCATCAATATCAAACTGAATAAATTTTGATTTTTTCTTATCAGTAATGTTATTAAACCATCTTATTGTTTCATGAGTGTTACCCCATAGTTTAATTTCTACTTTAACCTTAACTTGGGGGATAATTCTGTCTAGTATATATTTGCTAATTTTGCCTATATCAGATTTAGAGGGGCATATAAGTCTAATATTAGGGTTAGTATCTAAGTTTACCTTGTGGTCCTTCAGGTTGAAGGATGGTATAGCTGGTGTTAAGGGTTGCGTTCTATCGTCAATACAAAGTTTTTTAACAATTTCACATTTATACTCGTTGAGCAAACCTGCACGTACGCTGTTCATCTCTAACGTAACGATATATTATCACTACATTATTGATAACCTGAAATTTTATATATATATATATATATATATATATATATATATACACCCCACACACATGTATATATATGTGGGTATCTGTTTTTAAAAGGCCGTAAAATGCATATGAGTTAAATTCCCAAGGTATCAAGTCGGGTCGGGGGTAAAGAGAGCGTTGAGGTAGAAATAATGATTTCTTGTATAGGCACAAGGTGAGTAATTTTAGTGGAGGGGAAATTCACTTAATCGACGCCAGTACGTTACTGGTGCTTTATTTTATCGACCCCGTAAGGATGAAAGGCAAAGTTAACCTCGGCGGGATTTGAACTCAGACCGTAAAAGACCGTAACGCTATGCTGCAATTCTACCGATACTGCCTACGATTCTACCGATACTGCCAATCCACCGCCCTTGTGAGAAAGAAAATAATGAAAAGGAAGAAAGACTGAAAGTTACTTTTGCTTTTTAATAGTCACAGAATTTTTCAGATTAACTATCCATTATAAAAAGTAAAAAATGAACACCTGCCAAAATGGAATTCTCTGATTCTCCAAAAGCCCATTTTACGGATCACTCTCCTTGAAAAGGTATAGTTAATCTGAAAAATATGGGATTATTAAAATACTAAGGTAACTTTTAATTATTCTTCGTTTTCTATATTTTCCTTCTTCTACCTTATATATATATATATATATAATATATATATAAAACTATGTTGGCAATCTTTTAATAATGTCTTCCTTGTGAAATTTGTGGTCTTGTTTTGCTTAACTAATGAATATATATATATTCTTTTACTCTTATGCCTGTTCCAGCTGAGGCCATGCTGGGGTACCGCCCCTGTTGCTACACGTTCTATCTCCAGCTTGTCTTGCTGCTCTTAGCTCTTAGGTTACCTTCGTACCGTGCTGTGGGCTCATCCGGGATCCAGGATAGCAGAGTGTCAAGATGTTTCTTGAAAACATCCACGTCCAATTTCTTTCTGATGATTCGTTCCAAGACCTTACTGATATGTGACGTCAGGAAGACTGGCTTGTATTTTTTGGCCTCCGCTCTGCTTCCTCCTTCGTTTAGCTCCCTGGGTAGTTTACCGCTAGCCAAAGAACTTCTGAAGAGGATCTTCAGTAGTCTTGCTAAGGCACGCTAACATGTTTTTGGAGGACTACTAGGAATCCATCAGGTCCAGTAGCTGAGTTTGTTCTAATTTCATCTATGGCGGATATCACATCTTCCTCCGTTATGTCTCTGGTTCATGGTCGCCATCTGTTCGTGGAGTGTTGTGGCATCAAAGAAATCCACTGGCTTTGTTATTTGCATTTGCCTCAATGGGCGTGTGAACACACTTTTGTACTGTTCATTCAGTATTTCACTTATCCTTTGGAGATCCTCGGTTAATGAAACATTTTTATGGAAGATGGCGCACTCTTTCAATGTACCACGGCAGTTTCTTTTGAAAATTTAAAGAAGGCCTTAGGGTTTGTTGTAACATTTTCCATGACCCTGGCTTCTCGTTCTTCCCTCTCCTTCTTACGGGAAAGTTTGAGTGCAGTTTCAGTTTCACGTAGTGCCTGTTTCAGATAGTTTATTCTTGTTCTTCTGTTGTGCATTTAAATGGTTTGAGAGATTAGTTCTTCGTCTCATAAGGAGTTTCCTGTTTCTGGGAATAAGATTTTTGTGTCCGTTGGCCTCTTTCTCTGGTACAAACTTATGGCATATAGTTTGTATTGTCAGGAAATGTTGAAAATGTGTGTTGGTGTCTTGTATGGTGATGTTGCCACTACAGTTTTGCTTTCTTATCTCTTTCTTGATTTTTTTTCAGTTAACCGTGTGAAAGTTTTGGCTGGATAATTCCCGGTGCTTCCTAATGGTTGCGTCTCTGCTGACTCTCTCAGACCATATATCATTAGTTCTACTAAGTTATAATCCCAGAAAATCGTTGGTGTCACCATTACATTGCGTTATTTGTAAAGCAGAGATGCAAGACATTCTCACCTCTTCTTGGGTGGAGTACTGCTTGTTCCATGAACAACCTGTGTGTGAGGGCTAGCAGGGACTCCGTCTGTCTCTGTTCGAGTGATGCCACTCCAGGGAGGAGGTGGCCCTCAGGCTATTTAAACTTTGGTAGGACTCCCAGCAGCAGGAGGTTGAGACCCAGGTCCAGTTTGTCAAGGAGTTCTTCCATCCTTCTGAGGCTATCTCCAAACTTACCTCCATGAATAGGGGCGTCGGGTGCCCAATATCTGACTCATTACCCTTTTTAGTTGCTTCATATGTACTATCAGTGGGTCACAGACTGAGTATAATGAGTGTGACATCACGGATGTACAGGGAAGTCCCACCATGAGTTGTCTCCTTCCTGTCTGAAGGAAATATAGTATACTTTGGTATATGTGTTTCCGCTTCTACTATACTGCTTGTCAAGTGCGTTTCAGTTAGTGCCATTCATACCGCTAAGTCTCTTAGGTGGTGAGTTTTACCAGGCTTCTGACATTCAACAATAGCACTGGTGTGATATTTGGGGTGTCAGCAATGGGAGTCGGTGTGGCACATAGGCTGGTGTCCCTTGATTGTGGTGGTCTCGAGTGTGACCTTGGCTCTGAAAACGATGTAGCCAGGTCAGTTGTCCCACAATCCTCCCCGCCATTGCTACAAATATCTTTTGCTCCGCTGCCGCCGTCTGTATTGCATCTGTAAATGCTTACCTTCTCCCGTCTGTTGGGGCGGCACGCGCGACATCAGCATACTTCTGGGGCAGCTTGTATCGGTTCAATTTTTGTTTTGGATGAGTAGGTTGACCGTAGCTCTCTTGCAGCCTGGGGTGAGTGAACCTACAGCCTTTCCATGTTTCTCCATTCCTGAAGAACTTGCATGCTACCGGGGTTTTCTTTCTCCCAGTATTGCGGTGCCTTCTGTTCTTCCCTTGGACAGTTGTCCACTGGTCCCTTTCTGATTGGGTGCTTTCTTTCGTCTAATGGTTCCTCGTTTCACCTTTACCTCATACCTGTTGTTCGCCCGGCTTTCCTTCTTTGACTGTGGCAGCGGGCATCTCATTTGCGGCTATTCTCAGATCCTTCTGTGTCTCCGTAGACCCTTTGGGGTCTGTGCTTATATTTTCTTCCTTTTCCTTTTCCTTTTCCTTTTCCTTTTCCTTTTCCTTTTCCCTGTCTTTTTCCTCCCTGGGGACACAGCTTAGCAACGCGTTGTGTGGCGCTATCAGTGCATCAATTTCTCTCCTTTTGCACCAAAGTCCTCAGAAAGCCATGGCTCTTCAAGGTCGCCGCAATTATTTTGGTCGCCGGCGACCCATCAGGTAGGCACCATCCTTTGATCATCACCTCCAGTTCTATCGCTGTACAATTTCATTGGCTTCTATTTACATTTCCTCCTCGCATGCAGTGTATTTCGCTGTAAAGGGAGAGAGAGAGACAGAGAGAAAGAGGGGGAGAGAGCGGGAAGAGTAGAAAAATCCCAGAGGCGAGAGAGAGCATGATAAATTCTAGGAACTATTAAGAGGGAAATAGAGAGGGCTTGAGAGGCCCAGGGAGAGAGAAAGAGAAAGAGAGAGAGTGTTGAGGGTCGAGTAGAGAGAGAGGGAGAGACAGCGTGAAAGAAACGCAGCAACAGAGAGAGAAAGAGAGAGAGATAGAGAGGAAGGGAGAGAGAGAGCAATGCTTAGTGACTTGAACAAACAAACGGTAATTATAATTATTAGTATGCTTCTATAGATGTTATTCGATACACTTTAAAAAACGCGTGTTCATGAGAAAAAAAGTAATAAATAAAAAAATAAAATGAAATGAAATGAAATAAAATAATATATATATATATATATATACACACACACACACACAACATAGATAACAACCAAATTTTGTTTAAGACATTTAATTGCTAACGATTGTTTCATCCAGAATAGAATTCATCGGATCATCAAAAATGTTAAAACAAATAAAATTACTAATCATTAGAACATTCTGTATGATACATTATGTGTGAGAAGACTAATTATAATTGTTAGTGTCAGTTGCAATATATTAAAGAGTAAGAGCAAAAGAGCATTATAATGAAATAATTATAATGAAAAGATAGAAATAAGATATTATAAAGAAAATCTGTTTTAAAGCTATAATATAAGTATTCTGAAGTATATGGTATATACATAAGGATTATTACTTATATGAAAAAGAAATCTCAATCAAAATATTATAGCAAGAATATCATGTCAAGAATATAAATAATAGCAGAGAACATGCAATAAATGTAAAACAATTGTGTAGTAAGAGCATACATATAGGTGCTACATATTATAATCATTATATGATATATTAGTTTTAGGCGAAAAGTTTTATAATGTTAGTCATAATGTTTATGCAGAAAATGTTTATGCAATAGCTATAATTGTGAAGTGTGTAAGCATTAAATATAGAATTGTACAGTTCGAACAGATATATACAAAAAACACAATCTAATAGTATGGAGTTTAAGGTCTTTTTCTTTAAGATTGTGATGACAGTTGTAGTACTAATTTGATGTCCTAGGAAATGAATTGCGTGGGCAGGCGTTATGAAAGATGAGCACTCGATGCTCATGGGGAAGAGAGTATGAATAATATTAAAAGGGAACAAAGAATGAGTATTGCATCATTTTCATATTTAAATATATATATATATATATAAATATATATAATATATATATATAGATAGATAAATATACACGGGTGTGTATGATTGTGTATAGAAGATTATATTAATAAAAGGAATTTACTCGTTTTATTTACAATCCTTTAAAATTTATAATGGTATTAGAATGAAATAGTGTGGTAGAATATTAAATGTTAAGTGTTAATTGAACAAGTACTTTCATGCTTTCGCAATCTTCAGGTTCATAATGTGTGGTGACAGTATAGTTTGCAATTTTCAACTGTAATGAGATGTGTAAATTTGGTGCCTTATATACAGTGAAAAGTGGCTCCAGAATGCTAAATCTTACAAACTGTATTTCGACCAATCTCTGTGTAGTTTCACTGAATTACTAAAGCTGATTGGTTTAGGCGTCACGGTTGGTTGAGCATGTCGAACGACTACTAATTGATCCTATCCAAAGCATCAATTGTTTTGCTATTTTTAGAAATGTTGAAAATAGCATTTTCTGGGAATCATCACCATCAACATCACTTTTATTATTATTATAATTGTTGTTGTTGTTGTTAGTGGTCGTAGTCGACATATATATATATATATATATATATATATACCCACACAAACATCACCACCATCAACACGAATAACATCCCCAACAAAAGCAACTTCAACTGACTCATCTACTACTACGACGAAATCAGTAACAGTAGCATCAACATCAACTGCAATCGTTCGGAAAACGACTGCTATAACGATAGATGCAACAGAAAAACCAACAATTATTACTCTTGCGATGACAAAAATCATCATCATCAACATCATCATGAACAGCAAGAGCAGTAGTATTAGAGAATTAAATAATTTTGAATATGCAAGAGATAACGTTTTAAATTAAGGGGGATGAGCTTCTGTTGACTTTAAATGTTCTATAGTAATATATTCAATATATTATATACGTTAGAAGATCTTTGTTTTACATTCTTTACATTTTGCTATCAAATTTCCATTATAATTTTAGATAAGAAAATTTACAAGTTCCAAACACTAGCCTAAAATGAAAGTTTGATATATTACTAAATGCTCGAAATTTTTGATTATTTCAATCTTGATAGAAAATAATAGGCAGTGTATTTCCTTAGAAATATGGTAATGAGAGGGCTAACATATGCAAATTTATCTATAAAACTTCCAACAAATTGTTTAAGTTTCTCTAAAAACCCTATATCATAATTTTATGTAAGAACTATTGTTAACTTTATGTTCCAATAACATGCTTGATAATGAGAAAATTAGTTATAATACATAATCCTTTCAAATTCTCAAATATTTAAAACATTTATTGAAATAAGCTGCATATTTTATTACCATAGAAATATGGTATAGAATGGGTTAATGGAGATCATAGATGTTAAAATCGGTCTGTGGGTGTGTATGTCGTGAAGTAATGCAGTGTGTCTGTTTCGTATTGATGAATCGGTGGTGTACTTTAACCGGTGGGTTATTTCACCTTACTCCTAACGTCTGTACGATGAGTCAGATATTTGGACTTTACAGTATATTGCATATAGATACAAATCGCTAGTGGATTAGATCGACCCATAGTATTGATTTCGGGCGATTTATATGCAAGAAACAAAAGGCCACAACAAATATTCATTTTCAATATAGGCATAAGCCCGACGAGTTAGGCGAAGGGTAAAGTTGATTAATTCAACTCCAGTACTTTATTAGTACTTTATTGGTACATCATTCTGTCGAGTCCGGAGAGAGTCTCGATGGAATTTGAACTCCGAACGTAAAGATACTGAACAAATAGATTCAACTGCATTTTATACAACGGTTTACCAATTTTGTCAATGTATAACCCCCAATCGTGACATATATTACAACATATTATTGTTCAGTACCTAAAAGATTCCGACCTCCTTACAGCCCACCTTGTCTGTTTGTTAATCACCTGTATATCTCAATGACTGATACTTCTGATATAAATGGCAGATTATTTGTCTTTTAAATAATATGCATATATATGGAACATTCTTAACTCTATTTTACTAACTGAGTGAAGAGGTCCATTCAAATTAATAACCTCCCTAGGCAAATATTAGAAGGAACAGTCATACTTAATATTGGTATGTGCAGAGAAAGCCACAAAATAGAAAGTAAATTAAATTTCCATATATTAAAGGATTCATTCCTATATTTTCCTTTTCCCCTTACCACAACAAATGTTAAGAAAATAAGAACGTTCTTCAAAGGCAATATCACAATTTGATTCGAAGGCATTTGAAAAGAAATTTCGCATGTTACATGAAAAATTACAGTTCACGTAATTAAAGCAACAGTTCATATTTTCAGTACGTAATCTAAGTATCTATGTAAGTTAGTCAGTAATATATTAGGTTTTAAAACATTTAGATGTGGATATTAATATTAGCCTTCAATATCAAATGATTAATGTTAATAAATTCGATAGGACAAACCGATCGAGTATCAAAATTAAAATTAAAATTAAAATTAAAAATATATCCATTAGGCTTTCCATTGCTGAGACTAACTGGAATTTGAACTCAGAATGCAAAAGGTCGGATCAGATACCATAAATTATCCTGTCCATATTTTAAACAATTCTACCAATTCCACGCCTAAACTAGTACATTTTTTATTGACCGCGAAAAGATGGAAGGCAAATTTGACAACGGTGTGATTTAAACCCAGAGCGTTGATAACCAGAACAAATGCCGTCGATCAAAGGACGCTGTGAATTACATGGCTCCTTGAAGGGCTTTAAGGGAAATTTTGTTCTACTGAATTAGTCTAAGTTTCTTTATTACTGACGAGTTGAGGGAGCGAGATTAATCCCTGTATTATATGTTGATCAACATCCAATTATCCGACTGTTCAAACAAACCTTAAACAAATTTTATAGATACACTTTTTGTTTGTTTTTGTGTCTCACAAATTAGACATTGCTTTTTTTCAGAAATTTATGGTTTGGCTAATGTTGCAACATATCAACAGATATTGTAACTACAGCAACACAGCAACGAAAAATTAGCAGAAGTCGACATGTTTTATGAAAACCAAATACTGTGTCACCAAAATGTTTCTTGTTATATTGGTAGAACCAGTGAAGTGAGGAGTGAAATGTTGCCGCTGGTGAATTGGCAGTATCGGTAGAGGGTCGGACGCCATGCTTTGACGCATAGAGTTATGGCCCTTGCCATTCTGAGTTCAAATCCCACCGAGGTTAACTTTGCCTTTCATCCTTACGGGGTCGATAAAATAAAGTACCAGTAATGCACTGGGTAATTGCTGGCCTTGTGCCAAAAGTAGAAACAATTATTACTATATTTATATGTTTGTTTATGTGTTTAAGTGATATAAATGTATATGTTAATGAAGCGGAAAGGAGTCGATCATCAGATAGAAGCCAATTAAATAAACTGTTTCCTTTGATCTTTCCATTGTTGATACGAATCGTCGGTCACAACCACTAGCAGATAGAGGTGGGATTTGAACTCAGAATATACGGACGAATCAGATATTGCAAAGAATTCTGCCCGGCTCTTCGAACTATTGTTCCAATCCAATTTCATCTTTGAACAGGTATTTTATCTATCGATCTCGGAAGAGTAAACAGCAAAGTTGACGTCTGCGGGATTTGAACCGGAACGCAGGAAACTGGTGCAAATACCAACACATTTAATCTAGACACTAACATCTGTACGAATTCATCCACAAAATAACACCAACTCAAATAATATATAATATCTAGCAAGAAAATCAACACCGAAAATAAATATATTCCTCTACTAAATATACACCCCACCCCCAAAAAAACATATAATTAAGACTACACTACCAGAAACACCATAATTTAATAGGTTTCGGCCAGTATAGTAGCAGCACCTGGCAAAGTCTTAAATCTTGCTACATATTTTAGCCATACTTTGGACACCCTGGTCCACTTTAAGAGGAAGTTGGTGTGTGTGTGTGTGTGTGTGTGTGTGTGTGTGTGTGTGTGTGTGTGTGTTTGTTTCTTTGTGTGTGCTTGTATGTCTGTGTAATATGTTACACACACACACACTTATATATATGAGTATATATATATATATATGTATATATGCATATATATATATATATATATATATATATATATATATATCTCAATATATATATATGTATATATATATATATACTCATATATATATATATATATATATATATATATATATGAAAATATGGGTGAGAAGAATACTGCTGGTTGCACATGGATAACATATTATAAAATGAGTCCCTCATCAGTGATTTACCAAACGATCATGGGTATTTCATCGCATTAAAAATCATATACCTCACGTTGGAGCGATAATAACTAAAATAAGTTATTAGGACAATAGAAACGCGTAAAGCGAGTGAGACAACTAAACAACACAGGAGGAAGCTAACCGAAGATGGAAATAAACACAAGCAACATAGTTATTCTTTCAGCATAAGCTGTGTGAATATATGAGCGAGTCAGAAAGCAGACCTTTCGCTAGTGAATCCGGTGTTAGAAAGAATGAAAACCGTTTTCCCAGCGAACGGGAGGAAGAAAGAAGGGGAGAAACAGGGACTGAGTGAGTGGGAGTGCGAGGAAGAGGTCAGTAGAGAGAAAGAATTAACTGACGTGGCAGAGGGGACGAAAGAAAGTAAGAGAAACAGAGAGAACGAGGGAGCAGTAAGAGAGAAAGAGAGAAACACAGAATTGATACATACATATATATATATATATATATATATATATATATATATATATATATATATATATATATAGAGATATATATGTATGTATATATGCATATATATATATATATATATATATATATATATATCAATATATATATATATGTATATATATATTTACTCATATATATATATATATATATATATATATATATATGAAAACAGGGAGAAAGAGACGATTATGAGGAAGAAAAATCTTTTTTTTTCCTTATTTTTGTGTCTCTCTCTCTGTTTTTTTCTAGGTTAGAAAATGATTGAAACGAAATGTTTTACTTTGTGTGAAGTGTTAAGGTATTAACACTTCACACATTGTTTTATTTATTATTTAACAAAGGCATTTATTTATCTATTTATATATTTAATTATTGTCTATTACCGGTTTCTGCATTTATATACATTATCAAATGATAGTGAGATGTATCAGTGTGGTGCCGTACATGTTAAACAGAAGGTGCAGAAAGAATAATGTTATATACAAACAAGGTTTAAGAAGTGAAAAGAAAAAAGAAAAAGGAAAAAAAAACGTGCATATTGTGGAACGTAAAAAGTCAATGTGGAAGAAAAGTTAATGTTATTTACAAGCACAGTCATTGAAGTTAAGCAGTTCAAAATGTGTTAATATCGCAAGAGTGTTTAGTTGAACCATGGTTCCGTGAAAGAGGCAAATGGTGGACTGTGGTTTGATAGGATTTCCCTTTTTAGAGAGTTAATATGCAGGGGGAAGTAATTTTTGCTGGGTGATATTTAATTTATTTAAGAAAAAGGATTAGGTGGGGTTTGAGGGAGGTAACGCTTGTAAATGTTTGATGGTTTGTTACAGTTTTAGAAAGGTTCGAATTTTAGGGCATTGAGTACTGGTTGAAATTTATTAATGAAATGTGTTTCCTTATTATATAGGCTCCCGTTTTACGTGTGTTATGTTGAGGTAAATAACTATGTGTATACTCTGGTAATGTATCTTACATTGCCCATTGAGTGCGCTGAGATACAACCGGTACTGGCATTGCTAAATAAGCTGGGTCCGTCACCCCTTATTATATATATATATATATATATATGTATATATATATATATATATAAGTTGTAATAAAATGAAAATGAAATTTCATTTCTCACTCTTAGTACGGCACTTACTTAAATGTAAGTATGTATGTATACGTACATACATATATGTATACAGACGTACAGTAGCATGTATATATATATATATATACATACAGGTACACATACATATATGTACTTATCAGTTTAGCGGACGCTTATTATAACGCCCACTTTGTCCGTTTGTAAACAAACTGACAGCCTGAATTTATGCCGTACGGTGTTAAGGCAACCACGTCACCTTTTTGTTCAACACTGACACAGGAACGATGTACTAGTTTCAAGCTTGTTAGCTATCATCAGCACCGTATACCCTTCTGCCAGATGGTTGAACGTTCGAAAGTATATACTTTCCTTATGAAAATTAACGGCTGAGCAGCCTAATTTGCATATCGAGTGAGTTCAGTCGGCCAGGCGCACCGAAAACGATAAGTTGTAATAAAATGAAAACGAAATTTCATTTCTCACTCTTAGTACGGCACTTACTTAAATGTAAGTATGTATGTATACGTACATACATATATGTATACAGACGCACAGTGGGATAGCCTCCTCCTTGTAAATATGGTGTTTCAACCAATTCGTTTTGAGGGCCTGCTCTTGGCCAGCCATTAGCATTCCTTCTGTAGCCTTTTTAAGGTCTCCTCTTTTCAACCAGTTCCATGTCTGTGGATCTCTGAATTCAGTTTTCTCAAAGAAGGTACTATGAAGGGATTTTTCATGAAGGCTGCTCTTCCTCCTTGTTGTTATTTCCTCCTTGGACATCACCTGGTCCTCTCCTTCAGTACAATTCTGAGCATTGGCTCCTTACTATCAGTCACGTATTTGTGTAGGTTGTTTTTCTCCATCTGAACACAGTCCTCTATGCTGATAAGACCTCTTCCACCTTCAGATCTTCTTAAGTAGAGTCTATCGACATCACTCCTCTTGTGGAACATGTTGTTTTCTCTCGCTTTTATGCGAAGTAATTTCCTCACCGCATTTGCATAATTATAATAATAATAATAATAATAATAATAATAATAATAATAATAATAATAATAAAAATAATAATAATGATTTCTTTATTAACCACAAGGGTTTACATAAAGTAGACATTAGGAACAGTGCAGGACAATACAGGACGGTACAAATGGGAATTTCTGCGTGTAAAAAACAAAAACAGAGGATGTAACAAAAAAAACAATGAAAAATTCCCCAATAGGGGGAGACTTCGGAGGGACATTTGTGGAGAAAGCCCAGTAAAAGCCACAGTGACCCTGACCACCAAGGCAAGTGCCCTCTCCCAGTTTCCCACCTTTAATTTACAGATATATACTCAGAGTAGGCCCATTCACTCGAGCCATTCTTGCTTCTCTCACCCATCTTTCAACAAAATGCTGGGAAGAGAGCACTTCCCTCTCTACTCTGATTTTCCTTTTCAAATGAAATTTGAAAAAGTCAATCAGAGCATCACCGAAGAGGTAAGTGCTCATCTTCAGCCCTTTCAAACGTGTCCACCATACTATCTCTTTCGCCATGGCCACCAGACAGATAAAAACTGCCTGCCCTTCCCGGCTAAAGGAGAAGGGCGGGGCAATCCTCACAATGGACTCAGATGATAGCCGGATCCGTCCTACACGCGACAGCAGGTGTTCGACATAAACCCACAAGTCAGCAATTTTCGGACACTGGACGAGTGCGTGCAGGACGGTTTCGTCGCCCTGCGTGCATCTCGGACATGCCCGGCTGACGGCACCTCCATGCTTGTAGAGTTTATCCCGAACTGGCAATGCTCCTCGGTAGCACTGCCAGGCCAGAGATTTCTGGAAGTTGTCCATAGGCCCTGGCCCGAAAGTTCTTCCGAAGAGATTGGCTAGTTGATTTTCGTCGACGCCTAGAGTTTCCCCAAGTACGTCGTCGCTCTTCGCCTCCACTAATCCTCTATAGAAAGCCGAGGTGGAGTTTCCACCGATCACATTGCCCGATTGGTCGAGGGCTGTGAGGTGAGCGCCTGAAGACATTCCAGTCTCCAGGCGCTCCCTCTCGGTCTTCGCTTGACCCAGGACTGCAGCTCCGTCAAGGAAACGAGCTGGGGAAATACGTGTCTAGAACCGGCGACCACACCTGATCACCGTCGAGGAAGAGGTGGAGATGTCGTAGCCTGGCGTTCCTGCGCATCATCAGCCACGACATGCCCAGTCCTCCACGTAGCGGGTGTTGACAACAGATGGACCGCCTGACCATCGGAGCGCGTCCCTTCCACAAAAAGTGAAAGAGCAAACGCTCCAGCGCAGTCAGGCGAGGCTTAGGCCAAGGTACGACGGTCAGCCGGTAGCAGATGACAGACGCGATGTACGCGTTAGCCACCTCCGCTCGACCTTTCAGGGATAGTTTCCTCAGCCCATTTCTGGGTGAGAGAAGCCACCCGGCTCGTCACCTCGTGCCAGTTGTCCGTCTGGAGGTCCGGCCCGAACCAGACCCCTAGCAATTTAACCGGTCCGTCCGTCCAGGGTCCGACGACGCTGTTGGACGGCATGGACCCAGCCCTCCAGGTGCCGAGCTGCAGGCCCACTGACTTTTCCTGCTTGATCATTGCTCCTGTCACCGCTTCGTATTCTTTTAGTGTAGTGCCGATCGCCTCGATGTGTTTGGCGTTCGACACAACTACGGTGACATCGTCTGCATATGCTGACACGGATCTTCCGCATCCTAGTTCAGGAGGGACCCCCTTAACGTCTCCAGTTTGTTCAGTAATGGCTCGAGAGTCAATACGTACAAGAGGGACGAGAGGGGACATCCTTGGCGGACCGAGCGCATGATGTTGAACGGTTCCGACAAGTGACCGTTCACTCTCACCAAAGAGCAGATGTCGCTGTGCATGGCAGCGATCCAGCCTCTGAAGACGGGCTCAAAGCCAGCCGCCCTCAGGACTGCCGCTAGGTAACGATTGTCGACCCTATCGAAAGCTTTTGACTGATCTAAATTGATCAAGGACCCATCCGTGCCAGGTTCCCTAGCTACCCTCTCTACGATGTATCGCAGGAGGTGGAGGTTGTCGTGGATGGATCTGTCGGGAATGGCGCATGTCTGCGCCTTTCCCACCAGACCACAAACGACAAGCGCCAACCTCTTTGCTAGCACCTTAGCCAAAATCTTGAACTCTGTGTTTAGCAGAGTTATGGGCCTGAAATTATCTATTTTATCCCCCTTGTTCGGATCCTTTCTCAGCAATGCCACCGCTCCTCGGCTCACAGAACTGGGAATTCTCCCGTTTTGTTGCCAGTTGCAGTAGACGTCCGCCAAGAGGCCTCCGAACAAGACTGGCATCTGTACGTAAAGTTCGTAGGGCAGACCATCCAAACCAGACGATTTACCCCTTGTGCAGCCAGTCATTGCCTCCCTTACATAAGCGGCTGTTATCGGCTTTTCGCAACACTTCGCCTCAGTGGCCGAGAGCCGCGGCAGTCCGTCGAGGTAGACACTAAAGTCCATCCCTCGACCCGGCCCACCGCTTCCCCCGAACAGCTGACCGAAGTGTCGCTGAAAAGCTTCACACATTTGCCCGGGATCGAGTAGCATGCGCCCGTCGTGGTCCACCAAATACCAGATCGTGGCTTTGTTGCCACGACGCGCCTCCGCCACTCGGGCCCATTGAACGGCTTTCGTCCCCTCGTGTCTGAGAGCACGCACCCTTGCTCTGACAACGCAGCCTTCATGCTTTGCATTGAAGAATTGGTCAAGGGCCAATTTCGCCGCAAGCACGTCGGTCGCAATGCCTTTGCTAAGCGCCAGGTCTAATTTTCTAACTAGTTCTCCCTCTGCTCTATTTTTCTCTATTGCTAAAGCCTTACTAAACCTAATCGATTCTATTCTAATCGCTCTTTTCAGAGCAAACCACCACTTGTTGTTGACGATGGCCCCCGTCAACGCCCGCTTAACTAGTTCGCTAATCCGGTCTCTGTAGGCCTTGCGCGCTGGTAAGGACGCGTTTAACTTCCAGTAGCCGGGTCCACGTCTATGAAGCCTATCTAAGTCAAGCACACAGATCACGAATTTGTGGTCCGTGTAGCTGACTATCTTGAATTGTGCACAGCCTATGCTAGACCTATCTATTTCCCTACAAAATACTCTATCTAGATATGATCTGGATGACCCTATGCGATTTGTCCAAGTCCACATTGGCACATTCGGGAAATCCAATCGGTACCTGTCAGACAGTTCAAAACGCCTGAGCAGGTTGCTGAGGCTCTTGCACCCTCCACCCCTATCCGCTAATACCACACAGTCCCAGCGTGCATCTAAGATCCCGTTCCAGTCGCCCACTAACACTAAAGAGCGGGACGTTCCAAGAAAGGTCTCCAGACGCCGGAAGAAATCAGGCCGCCCTGCTCCTGTCGGGGCATAGACGACCACTAGCCTGAAAGCTTGCCCGTCTCCGCTGGTCACGTCCAGCACCACCAACTTACCCTCTGGGTCCAGGAAGATGGCCCGTATGGCGAGATCCAAACCTCTCCGAAAAAGCACAGCAACTCCACCCCCCGATCCAGGACGGCTGGGTGATGCGTACACATCGTAGCCGCCGAAGATCGGTGCGAAGGCCCGTGCTTCGGAGATTCTAGTCTCGCTGATGGCCACTACATCTATGTTTAGTGACCTGAGGTCGTTGAGCAGGTGACCCTGCTTCCATGACGACCCCAAGCCACGCGCATTTATGCTGCCTATTCTGAGTGAGGTCATGTTTAAAATAGAGTGAAAAAGATGGGAAAGACCACTTACCGTACTTTTCGTAGAGGAGGGATGGTTTTTCCATCCCTTTTCACTTGATCGTCTGGTGAAGGAACCGTTGAATCGTCCCTTCGGCTGGTCGTCGGCTCTTCTATGAGTATGTCCGAATATACTCTTCGGTTGATAGTTCCTCCTAGGTCTCTGAAATCACCAACTGCGTTGGGGAATTTCGTTTTAATGTTTGTGTATTGTTTCTGTGCTATTTTTAGTAGTCTTATGTTAGTTGGCGTTTTGATTGGTGCTGGTATTATGTAGTCGTGTTGTGAAATGTCTATGTGTTCAATTATGTAAGTCATTAGTTTCTTGTTGTGTGTATTTATTGCCGTGCATTTGGTTTTCTGGCGGTGGGGTGTGGTTCTGCTATTTTCTTGTCGTTGTTGCTGGGTGTGTGTGTTTTGTTGTTGTGTTTGCGATGTTGGTGCTTGTGGTGGTGGTGTTGAAGGTGTAGTTGGCGGTGGGGTTGTCGCCGGTGGTGATGGTGGTGCTAGTGTCGGTGGTGATGGTGTTGGTGGTGTTGCTGCTGTGAGTTTCTTTGCAGTAGACTTTACCCTTTTTTCATTTCTTTCCTCCCTTTTCAAAGGCGACGATGCGCTGCTTCTGCCTTTGTGCCTTCTTACGACCTTTGGCCATCCCTCTCCCACCTCACACTCCATGTCTGATTCTGTGAGGTCGGGGAAGGGTACCAGCTCCACTCTTTCACTTGTTGTTGGTGATGTTTGTACTTGAGTCTCTGTTGCAGCTGCATTTGGTATTGCTGTTGTTGTTGTTAATACTTCCACTGCTGCTGTTTTTGATTTCCGTGGCGTGGGTATGGGTGCCACGGACCTATCATTCCTGGTTGCCGCTTGTCCTGTTGCTGGTAGCCGTGGAGCCGGTTTCGGAAGGAGGGGGGTTTTCTCCTTTCTCAGGGTCTTCTCGTTGCAGAAAACCCTGAGGTGAGTCTTAGATCCACAGCGAAAGCATTTCGGGCGTTTGCCCTCAACGCTTATGGGCAGTTGAGTGCCGTTATCGAAGTCTATCACATCCGGGATAGCTTCGATGCACTCCTGGTTGGTTTGGATTAACATCTCAATGGAGGTGCCGACCCAATCTTCTCTTACTTTTTTCTGTACTTGCAGTACAGTTGTTTTGTCCTCGATTCCGACGAGGACAGACGCGGCCAGCCAAGAAGAGGCCATTCCGGTGGGGACGTGGGTCAGTTTGACAAATTTTTGCCCGCAGTAGGAGGGCACCAACACCATTTCCTCGCTCCTTAGGGTCACTACGGATTGAGCCTTTGCCTCCTGGGGTGTGGCAAAAAGTATGTCTACGGTGGCATATTTCTTGCCTCGGGTGATGTGCGTTTTCCGCTTCCACACAGACCCCAAGGCTTTTTGTATTTGAGCCTCTGTGGCTCTTTCAATCCTACGGCATTTTGTACTTACTGTACGGTACGTGACCGTACAGTGCTGTTGGGTTTCGAAAAATGTTTCCGCTGCCTTGCAGATTGCTCGGTGTCCGGTTTTTGTCACCATCTTCTTCGCTTCCTCTAATTCCTCATTTGTTATTAGGATTGTTTCCAGGTTCTTCGCGATACCTGCAAACGAGATTGGTTTTTCTTTGCTGCTGTTGTTGTTGTTGTCGTCAGAGCTGCTGTTACTTTTGTTGTTGCTGCAGGTACTACGACTACTGCCGCCGCCGCTGTTGCTGTGGTTGTTGTTGTTGTTGTTGCTGCTGCTAATGCTGTTGTTTATGCTGCTGCTGATGCTGTTGCGGCTGCTACTGTTGTTTTCATTGTCACTCTTGCTGTTGTTATTACGGCTGCTACTGCTATTATTCCTGACGTCACACGAATGAAATGGGTTTTCGTATTTCCCGCACACCTGTTTCGTCGTTGTCGTGGAGAAATCTTTGCACGAGACTTTTCTTTTCTGTCGTCGCTTGCGAAAGAGAAGGGAGGGAGAGAGACACATTTAAAGAAGGGAGGGAGAGAGGCAATCTTCTCTCTGCTGTAGTGACGATTGAGGAAGAAGAAGACGGAATGAGTGGGAGTGACCTATGAACATTCTTTTTCGTAGCCATGTTGTTTTTTTTTTGTTTAAAATAAATATTGGGCACAAAACCCCAATAAGCAGTTATTTAACCCCGAAGGGCCAAATAACGGGCAGAAAGACCCCTCTCACGAGGAGGAGGGTGATTTTGTCTACAAGTTCGTTAAAGTTTTAAACAATTTACAATTGTTATAGCGTTCAAACTTTACAATACCTTACAGAGCCGAGCCTCCGTCAACCATAGCATTCAATAATAATAATAATAATAATAATAGATCCCGATTGTCATAGGCGCACTAGGGACTATCTCAAAAAGTTTCCAGGGATGGTTAAAGAAAATTGGCCCATTCACGCTTTTTGGAACGCTTCAAAAGGCATGCTTGCTGGGAACAGCAAGAACCCTCCGATACGTCCTGAATAACTGAGGCTGCAGGTAGTGGCTTGATATTCATTTCAACAAACTTTCCAGTTAACTAACATCAATGACTGAGACTCAAAGAGTAATAACAATAATAATAATAATAATTATTATTATTATTATTATTATTATTATTATTATTAAGGGCGGTGAATTGGCAGTATCGGTAGAGGGTCGGACGCCATGCTTTGCAGCAAAGAGTTACAGCCCTTTTTGGTCTGAGTTCAAATACCGCCGAGGTTAACTTTGCCTTTCAACCTGACGGGGTCGATAAATTAAAGTACCAGTAATACACTGGGATAATTGCTGGCCTTGTGCCAAAAGTAGAAACAATTATTATTATCATTTTATATATAAGAATGTATACGTACATACATATATGTATACAGACGTACAGTAGTATGTATATATATACATACATGCACACATATATATATGTACGTATGGATTTACCGAACATTTATTATAATCCTTGGTGTGTCTGTAAACAAACATCCTGAATTAAGCCGTACAGTTTTTAGCAACCATCGTTGCCCTTTTGTTCAACACTGGCAAATGAACGATGTACTAGTTTCAAGCTTATTAGCTATCGTCACACCGTATACCTTCCTGCCAGATGATTGAACGTCTGAAAGTATATACTTTCCTTATGTATATTAACGGCTGAGCAGCCTAATTTGCATATAATAAATGTTCGGTAAATCCATACATACACATATATATGTGTGCATGTATGTATATATATATACATACTACTGTGCGACTGTATACATATATGTATATACGTATACATACTTATATTTAAGTAACAGCCGTACTAAGAGTGAGAAATGAAATTTCGTTTCATTTTTCCGTTTATATATATATATATATATATATATATATATATATATATATATATATATATATATATATATATATATATATATTTATATACTCACATACACATATGTTTATACATTCATATATACACACATATATACATGTTTGTGTGTGCAATTATCATAAATAGTGTATGTTGACTGGGAAGATTTACAAAATCTTACTGGCATGTCAATAACCTCGGCAAAACCTCGAAATATACACGGGTCATTAATAACAATTATTCACATAGTCTGATAGGTTTGAAGCATTGTAAGCTAATGCTAATATATGATATAGTGGCTATCATAATATAGACTACAATGTCACAGATCAATTGAAAATAACTAAGAACAGTTTATAAATATTCATAGTACTGTCCATCAACTATAGGGGGCAGGGTTAAGTTATCTAACCTTGCACCTGAACGTGTTCGCGTGCGTACATACATACGTGCATACATACATATATAGATACATACATATGTGCATATATATACATACATACATGCATTCATACATACACATATATACACATTTATACATATGTATCCATGTATAAAGAAACACGTATATATGTATATATACTAATAAATATACATATATATATATATGTCTGTGTATAATATGCACATATATGTTTTCGACGGTTATATACACCCACACACATATACATACATATATATGAATTAAATATGTCGCATCTATAGGAAGTTGGGTGGTGGGAGATGCTTTCGTAAAGATTTTATTGTGATTATTAATATTTTTCTCATTATCATCATTATTGCTGCTGTTGTTGTTTGTTGTTGTTGTTGGTGTTGCCTTCAGTCGAGTTTATAATGAAAGCTAAACCGCAACCATACTTTAGGAGTGTTCCTCTCTCTGGTAGCTATGTTGTTCGAGGATAAGAATCTTCCTCTCCGGCCAAACCCTCATCAACTTTTTCAAGTACCACTTAAATTTGAAGATGAAGGTAGAGAGGGGCTTCTGCCTTCTAATGTGCTTTATTAAGGATGGGTGAGAGCGGCGAGATTGACAACGATGAATATGTTTACTCTGACTATGCTTTTCGAAGTAGGGGGATAGAACCTTGGAGAAAGGCGTTTTGAATGTAAACTATAATAAAATAAGGATTGCGGGACTGCGCCCAGATTATATATTTTTTTTATCCTGTTTGTAAAATAAGTTGGATGATTACTTTGAATAAATAATGAAGGAATATTACATAATTGATCTACTAAATTTCGTTATTCTTGATTAAATATAAATAATATTGTTGCTTATTTTAAGATTCACTTCTTTAACATTTTCAAATGTCAATACTTCCGGTTAGTGATCGCTTAAATAAACATTCATATATTTCCGTCACAAATTTTTTCCTAATGCAGTTTATTTATAATATCGTCTTTTTTTAATGTATCATGGATTACGTTACTGATTACATAAGACAGTGCAACGCATTCTTCGTTCAATATCTGTGTATATTGTCAATTACGATTTTTATTTGATGTATCATATCTACATGTATATATACTTACGTGTAATATCAATATGGACACTACCCATGCTAGCAGAAAACCACCCGAAAGGTGGTTTTTCTGCTAGTTGTCTTAATGTGACAATGGTTTTGTGTGGAGTTTTCGCAGAAATTACCTTAAAGCGCAACCCCTCTTTTTATTAACATATACTAGACAACACTTATTAGTGTCTTGCACTGTTAACATGAATATTTATTACGATATCGATTTGGGCGGTGGATTGGAAGAATCGGTAGAGCGTCGGACAACATTCTTAGCGATATAATATCGTGGCCCTCTACGTTCTGAGTTCTTATCCCGCCGATATCAGCTTTGCTTTTCATCCTTACGCGGTCGATAAAATGAATCTCCATCACCAGTAAATCACTGGGGTTGATTTAATCTACCCTCCCCTTCAATTACTGACCTTGTGCCTGAAGTAGAAACAGTTTTTATGATATCGATTCATCCCCTTTGTTGATATCCTCTTTCTTTGTACACACCACGTAGGCGTCTTCTTGATATAAACATCTGTAATACATCATCGGTTTTTATATGAGAAGCTCAACTATGAAACCTCTCAACTGACGTGGTAATGGTTTTATTCATTGGGTAGTAAGTATTTTGTTGGATGATTTAGTCTGTATTAGACTAGACAGAGCTGTGTTAAACATTGTGTTCTTGGAATCGAGTAATTGCAATATTTATGGCTTGTCCAATATATTTAAGGGTTATTGTATTCGTTTATTTGTTGTCGGGAGTGGTTAAGTAAAAAAACATTTAGATATACCAGACGTTTCTCAAATTCAGATGGTAATAATATACGGTTGACTTTATGTAAACTTCAGCGATATCACACGGTTTAATCTTAACTAAAAATATTCTGCTCTCTAAGAATACTTAAAATTATTAGGATATTTAATGCCAATATAATATCAAAGATTTATGCAGAACTGATGAGAAATCTGCAGATACTCCACCCTGATTACACCCTCAGATTTATGCCTGTGATTATTGGGGCACTGGGATATGTTAGTAACTGCCTCAATACAAATCTTGAGAAGCTGAGCTTCACAGAAAGAGCATCAACACAACTAGTTAGGAAATTACAAGTACAATCCATTAATGGAACAGTAAAAATATGTAAAACATTCCAAACATTTTGCATCTAATAACTGCATATACACATGTACAGATACAAAGCATATACACATGCACACATACAACTCAAAACATCCACATCCACACAACAATAACATCCATATTTACACATGCAGACATGCATACATAATCTACCTAGTTGATGTTGTGTAAATTCCAATGAGAGAGTCTTGTGTCTATGTTAGAAACCGAGTCTCTCTCTATTGGAAAAATGTTGTGAAATTATAAAACCAGAAGAACATACATACATAGATGCTTGGCAAAATGTAAACACAACGCATCAAACATAATGGTATGGGACAGAGAAAAGAAGTTATGCACAGTAGTGAAAATCAGCTGTCCAACAGATGTTAATATAGGATTAAAAGATTAATGAAAATAAGAATATTTATGCTGAACTAATGGGGAACCTGCAGATATTCCATCCAAACTATATATTTAAATGTGTATCTGTGATCATCTGTGCATTTGATATGTTATTACCCACCTCAATAAAAATCTTGTGGAGCTTTACAGAGATAGAGAGAGCACGACTAATTAGGAAATTCTGATTACAATTCATTAATAGAATTTTAAAATATGTATAGCTACTGAAGCATATGTTCAATATAACCTAAAATATACAGATCCACACGTTCGATATTATCAATACACAAATGCATAATGACATGTGTACAAAAGTCATATGGTATCAATGGTGAAATTCTGAGACTGTGATGATGGGAAATCTTTGGGATACAAGAGAACAAAAAAGAGACTTGAGTGTCTGCTACTGTTACAAGAAATCTACTTTCTATCTGATGTGTCGTATCAACTTCTACCAGCAAACTCTTAATTGTGATATACATATACAAAGCTGGATGGCATTGGCAGACATGATACGTCCACCCCATAAAAGAAACTCACTTTGCAAAAACCTACCAACCAATTGCATGCCAGAATTTAAAGTATAAACTATATACAGATTGTTTGAACCTATTCCTCCAGGATCACTTTGACAAACGCAATATCATCACAAATGAGAAAGCAACTGGAAAGAAAGGAGTTTGGGGATATGTTAAGCAACTTCTACTTAATAAAACTGGGATGTCATAGGAACTTGGTAACGGTTTGACTGGATTACAAGAAAGAATTTGATTCTGTTATCCAGTCTTGGACGCTAGAGGGTCTTCAACACGCTAAAGTCCCATAATCAGAGCTGTAGCAAATCTAGCCGTCCTGGGTCATTATCCTGAAATGTTATACTGAGAAGAACTATATAATCATTGATAGGATAGAATAGAATATCACAAGTGTATATTTCAAGGCAGAACTTTTTCTGTGATGTTATATATATTGTCTGTAAACCTATTATCCTTTATGCTGAAGAAATATAAAGAGTATGTAATTGTTTCACGGGATATCACAAGCAGTAACCTAACACTTAGCTTCTCTGTGGACGATCTAAAAGTGTATCCTCAAAAGGGATATAAAAACCTTCACCTGGTTATAATATTCTAGAAAGATATAGACAGGATAATTGCTTCATCAATTTCATATTCCGTAACTGACTGTATCTTTTGTATTTACCCTTTTATTATTTACTGTTTTACTCAAAGATTTTCAGACCATCCGATATTTTGAACGCCAGGTAGACCAATCCATTATGTAACTTTCTAGCTATTTTGATTCTTGTCAATTCCGACGTTCTTCAAGTTTTTCCTCAGTGCATCCTTGAGCCTGTTCTTGGTTTAATCAACAATTGCTACCCATGCTCACTGTGACTAACAAGATCATAGTCATTAGCATAAAGTAGATATCTTTTTAGTGAGTTGAACACTGGCTCATAAATTTCATCTTTGCTAAATTTAAGATATTTCCTGTTGTCTGGTATTTTACATATATCCCTCATTTTTGTTTTGAAAAGTATGATAGTATATGGCAGGAACATCTGTTGTAAAAAGATTAGGTGCATCAAGCTCTCCCTGTTCACACCACACCACCTAAGGCTCAGAGAGTGAGCATCAAATGTTAAATCTGACTTTCATGTCATTATGAAAGGTTTTCAATATATTTAGAAACCTTTGGGGACATCTAAATCTACCATAAAAGACATTCACATGTCATTCCCATTAACAGTATCGAATGCCTCATTGTGATTAACAAAGCAATCGTTGAGAGCGAGTTCTCTTCAATAATGTTCCTGCAGTTGTCTGATTGGTTAAGCCATTACTGACAGCAGGCAATAGGAAAATACCCACAATGTTTTCACATTGATCTTTGACAAAAGATTTGAAAGGTGAGACTAAGATAGCATAAACTCACTGTTGTTGCATATCCCCTTTCTTCTTACAACAATATTACACCATGTAAAAGTTTTACCATTTTCTCACATCAATACTTGAGAACCACAGCATTACTACTATCCAGGCAAGAGATTTATTGTTATTTAATTTTTGTACAGAATTTTTGTATCATTTCTAGTTGGTTCTGATGTCATTTCACCTACCGTTAGGTAGTTTTTCATTGATTGAATAATATTTATTTTGACTGTTAAAGATTTCAGAGAAGAATGTTACCCAACGACTCAGAATAGAGACACTATCAGTCAAGACTGACTGACATTCTACAGTTCTTTCAGATGGTATTGAAAAGGATTGTGGACTATATACTTCTTTAATGTAGAAGATCCTTGCGGTCTACTGCCAGATGTGCTTGTTTGGCTTTGTCCTGCAACCATTGCTGCTGAATATGTGTCAAGGCATTTTGCACTTTTCTTTTTAGTCGCTTATAAGTCGCTAAGTAAGTCACATATTTCAGGGTTCTTATCTGTAAGCCAGTCATTGGATATGTTTAGCCCCACACCAACTGATGCAGATGCTGCCTGGAAGAATTTTATCTTACAGTCTTCCCTAAAATTACTTGAGTCAAGTGTGATATTATCTAATACACTACGAAAATTGTGGTTAGCATCCAAAGACCTGGAACTTGCCGCATTAAGTTTATTTGGTACTTTAGTCTCATAGTGTCTAACATTTGGTGTTGAAGTTATATTGAACTTGGCCCTGACTAGTCGCTGACCTTTTCAGCACTCTGCACCTCTCATTATGAGTTCTCTACATACATCTTTTACATCACATTTTGTAACTAAAAATATAATCAATGAGATGCAATCCTTAGACCCTAGATGCATTAAAGTTGGTTTATATTCGTTTTTCTGCTGAAAAAATGTATTTGTTATTACATGTTGATGTTCTTTACAAAACGTAGGGAGTGAAACACCGTTTCAGTTACATTTCATTATACCATGTTTACCTAGATTCAACGCTCGAATTGAAGAGACCCATAATTACTAACTTAGCAGCTACCACATTTCTCACTAATTCTCCAAGTTTGTTGTAGAACTGTTCAATAGTTTCGTCTAGGTATGTCATAGTGGGAGCACAACCACTTACTGTAGGGTATCATCTTTTTTTTTCAGTGCAGATGACATGATATAATACGTTATGAGGAACCACTAGGCTAATTTACAAAATATGAAAGGAGAGAGTTTCTAAGAGCTAAGGCAGTGCCCGACCCTTTCATTTGACCTTCTGCTACACCAAAGGAAAGTATGACCAAATCCATTTTCATTGAGCTGACCATCCCAATATAGACGTGTTTCAGAGAGAGCGCGCGAGCGATAGAGAGCGAGAGAGACAGAGAGAGAGGGGGATGGAGAGAGAAAAGGGGAGAGAGAGAGAAAGAGAGAGGAGAGAGAGAAAAGAGAGAGAGAGAGAGAGAGAGAGAGCGCGCGCTACTATATCTAATGAATATCTTTTCAACTTGTGAGCGACCAATGCTATTCGTCTTTCTGGTCTTTGAATCAAATTGCATTAACTAGAGTTCACATATTCTAGCAAGTCTCATAGTGTGTTTAACATTCTTGTGTTGTTGATTGACCACGGTTGTAGGATAGTGCCCAGACCTAACTTACTGCGCACCGAGGCATCTGTTCATTTGTCAATCTCAAGTACGTATTGCTCTTTTCTAATTCTGTTTGAAAAGTTTCAAATGAGTTGAAAGCATATTTTAAGGTTACTGCCAACCATACGGCTAAAGTTACCTGAGTTTTTAGTGTACAAGATGTGAACATAGTTTGCACAGAACTACTACCACTTCTTGACCACAGAAGATTTCATTTGTGTGACATATGGAATGACAATACATACATACATGCATACAAACATGCATACATATATGCATACACACATACATACATACAAACATTCATACATGCATACATTATTACATACAAACATGCATACATACGTACTTACATACATACATGCATACACACACACGCATACATACATTAAACCCTCATTTAGTTTAACACAGTTTCCGCCTACCAAATTTCACTCAAAAGTTGTCAGTCAAACCCAGAGCTTTTTTACTGCGTAGTGGGATTAAACTCAAAATATCGTGGGAGCGATGTGAACTCTTTAACCACACAACCATGTCTGTGTCTACAAACTGTGTTTAAGCAGGTGGTGATTAACTCTACTATGTATGCATGTATGTATGTATGTACGTATGTATGTGTGTATGTATGGATGGATGGATGGATGGATGTATATATGTATGTATGTATTTATATATGTGTGTGTGTGTGCGTGTGTGTGAATGTTCTAATTGTGAAGTGTGTGTGTGTGTGTGTGTGTTTGGTTATGATGAAATATTCTGTCTTTTGTATGTGTCTACATCAATATGCTTGTGAAATGAGTGTCGGTGTTTGTGAATGTGTGTCTATGTTTTTATGCATGCGTGTGTGTGCGTACATGTGTATGTGTGTGCGTGTGTGTGTGTGTATGTGTGTGTGTGTGAAATGTGTGTATATGTTTACGTCAAATAACGTGTTATATTCCCGTTAATGTCGATGATTCTTTTCAATAAGATTCAATAAGAAAGCTTCTCATCAATTGTACAGTGAAAATCATTACGGAAGGAAAGGTGAGATTGAATCGTTGAAGTCATCACCTGGAACTTACAATGAATATCTGTTATGATGCCACGCGTTATTGAACACTGAAAATCAATTAATTCTACTCTCATTGATTAGTGTCACATTTTTCTAAAGAGAGACACGATGATGGACAATAATTCTGAAATCTGTCAAAATCATAGAAAGTCTAATATGTACAACAACAACAAAAATAACAACAACAATAGTAACAACTACTACAGCAAACACCATCAACAACAAAAACAGCCAGAGCAACCACAACAATTACCAAAAACAACATAAAACACATCTACCACAACCAACAACAAGAACCACACCAACAACAAAACCAATAACTACTACCAACAACAAATAGTACCATAAAATATTCCATAACAAGGAAGACAGTGTAATAAAATGGCTATACAGGAAACGATATAAAACATTTAGTTAGAAGAAAGTCGGATGCACACAGATGTAACTGGGGCATGGAATTATAGTTGATATTGCTGCTGTTGTTATATATGGTGGCGCTCTGAAAGTCAGATGTCAAATATGAACAAGCTAGATCTATGATCTGGCCATGACTAATGCATGTTTATTTCTACAGCAAACTACTACAATTAGTTTTAAGTCCTCCTCAGCTTGCTTCAACGAGGGATAGGTACCACCAGGTATAAAAAATACTAAACTAATGCCATATGTCACTACGTTGCCCTACAACATCATCAAAAGATACGGGTCCATACAAATCGAAGCCGTTGCGAAGGGAGGAAGTAAAGATTTGCTATTTCAAACGATCAGTCACTCCCTTTATCTTATCTTTTGAGTTGATTTCCACTTCCCTAGAGGTTTTCCTAAAATATACGGCGTTAGAAAGACCTTAAACTAGGAAAACCTCAAGATGTTTGGAGTGGGGCTGTACTTGTAATTCAACGTATGTTGTGCCTGCTGAGAAGAGTGGAGCAACGAGTGATACATTCAGACTCAAGGAAAAAACATACCATCTGGTA
>OZ024741.1:156035132-156047632 GCA_964016885.1 Eledone cirrhosa
GATATAAGAGAAAGTAATAGGATTAAAAGGAAAAGGAGATGGGAGACTAAGGACAAAGAGAATAACCAAGACGAACACACAGACACACAAAATAGGGTAGATAACAACATTGAGCCAGTGGAAAGAGACAGGAGTAATTATGAGTGACATAGAAACAACCATGAGGCTGTTGGTGGAAATAGAATTAGAAACAACACAACTAACAATAATAATAGCACTAGTACACATAAAGCAGCAGCCTGGAACTCTCCGTTTTATAACCCCTCCGATAAATCATTCGACCTACGACGAGTCCACGCCACGACTTTGCCATTTAACAAACGCACGCAGTTGCCGTCGCAGGTCGATAACAAACAGAAGCACAATTTAGTATAGCTAAATCCGAACTTAGAAATATTATAGAACAGTATAGCAAGAAGCATAATAGAATAGAGGCCCAGCAACTGGGAGAAAAATCTGCAAATGGCTTGCGTAAGCTCATGCAGCGCTCGCGTAATGGAGAGATAGCATGTTTTCCAACAGACAAGTCTGGCAGAATGTCGGTTGACAGCCTGCCAAACTACATCCAGGCAATGCAACCCCACATCTCTAACACAAGAGAGGTAACACCACAGGAGCATGAGGATAGAGAAAAAGCCCCCAATGCCCATATGGTGATGTGGACGAATATAATGCAGCCCAACAAAAGGACTGCCAACAACTTCCAGGCCTGGAACAATGACGTGCCGGCGTTGTATGGGCTTCGAAAAGACCATAAAAGGGGCTGGGACCCTGTCGCGGGTCCACCAACACGGCCAGTCTGTGCGGCTAACATTGCTAGTAACTACAGACTGTCCTACTTCCTCTCCCTGATCATACGCCCCATCATTGAGATGTCCCCAGATGTGTGTGACAGCACGGAGGACCTCCTCAGCAGAATCGGCGCGGGTAACCGATCTGGGGACCTAACAAACTGCATAATAGGCAGTATGGATGTTGTGTCCCTGTATCCATCTATTGACGTGGATTTTGCTGTGGAGAAATGCGTAGAAATGATCAGCGAGAGCAAGGTTGAGTTCCGTGGGATTGATACCAGTGAGCTGGGACTTCTACTTAAGCTTACCCATAGTAATAGTTACCTAGACACTTATGACCTTAGCAACCTGTGCCCTACAAGACCAGCAAGAGGCAGACCACCTACCATTACCTCAATGGCCAAGAAAACCCACACAGATAGATGGAACGGGTGGACCAGAGCCATACGGACACCCGAAAACCACGATGAACTGAAGAAAATGATTGCACATGCGGTAGGGGCCAGCATAAAACTAACCCATAAGGAACATATGTTCAAATTTAATGGTAAAACATATGCCCAAGAGGAAGGAGCAGCCATTGGTGTTAGCATTGCAGGCGACATAGCTAACTTATTCATGGTATGGTGGGACAGTAGACTTAAACAAAAACTTAAAGAACTATTAGAAGACAGCTTAACCCTGATAATGTACTCCCGCTACGTAGATGATATAAACATCGTAGTTAAGACACCCCCACTAAAGAACAGTCAGGAACTAGAGAAAAACACAATGGAAAGCATCCAGCAAATAGCAAACTCCATCCACCAGTGTATTAGAGTTACTATAGACTACCCAAGTAGACAGCCCAACCATCGATTACCTGTACTAGACACAGAGCTCTGGTTAGATACCATTAACAACCAAAAACAAATCCTCCATTCCCATTATGCCAAACCCATGACTTCCAAACATCTGATCCACCGAAACTCGGCCATTTCGGACCATACCAAAATCAACATACTGATTGCGGATTTGGTACGGGTGATGAGAAATGTGTCCCACATGTGCAACCCCGAAGAACTAGAGAGACACATACAACACTTCATCCACCGTATGCAGTTCTCTGGCTACAATCAGAGAGATAGAATCAGAGTGTATAAAGGAGCCAAAACCAAATGGGAAAAAATGGTAAATAATGACTTAAATGGGACCTGCCCCTTGTATAGGAGCAAATTTTGGAATAGAATAGAAAGAACTAGGAACAAGGCCAATAGAATAAACTCATGGTATGATAGCAATAAATACCAGAGTGTAATGTTCATCAATACAACCCCTAGAGGCGAACTAGCCTACACATTTTGAAGGGCCCTAAATAAACATAATCTCAATATTAAGATAGTAGAAAGACCAGGTACCTCCGTAAAAACACTTATTAGCAAGACATACCCGTTCCAAAGACCCTCATGTATAGATAAGAAATGTATAACCTGTAAAATAAGCCCCTATATTAACTGTAAAACTAGAAATGTAGTGTATAGCATAAGATGTACTGAAGGACAATGTAGAAACAAAAATATAGTGTACATAGGTGAGACAGCTCGTAGTATAGGGGAACGAATAAATGAACACTGGCGAGACCTCCAAGATAATAAAGAATCATCTGTGCTCTACCAACATGCTAAGATAGAACACAGGGGTAGATTAGAGAACATAGAAATAAAAATAGATTCCACACACAGAAAAGACGCAATGTTTAGGCAAATTACAGAGGCAGTAAGCATAAAAGAATTAAAACCAAAATTAAATAGAAAATATGAGTGGAACAGCAACATCACAACTTACAATTAAGGACAAAATGAAAACACACACAGGACAAAATGAAAACACACACACACATAGAACAAACAACTTACAATTAAGGACAAAATGAAAACACACACAGGACAAAATGAAAACACACACATAGAACAAACAACCATCCAACAATAAATAAATAAATAAATAAACAAATATATAAATGAACACAAACACACACAGACACCCGGATGTGGCGCATGCGCAAACTGAACACACAACACACACACAGTAACAAAATGGCGTAGGATAGACGAAAGGAAAGGCACAGAAACAAAGAAAGGAATCCCCAGTCACTGAAGAGGTCACAGAGTGTGTGACGAAAGGACTATGACTATATATAAACAACTATCTGGTTGTGGAACCAACCAACCAACCAGAAATTTATAAGTTTGTAAATTTGTAAATTTATAAATTTATAAATATATAATAATTTGAAGTGAAATCAACTGGTGAGTGTGTTTCTTATTGGCAACATGACCCTCCCAAAGTATAACAATATCGGTTTCAACACACGATTTCAGATAAAGAATCTTGCTAAACAAATTCAGAAACGATATATATATATATATATATATATATATATGCATACATATATATATATATATATATATATATATATATATATATATATAGAATAAGGAAAAGCGAAGTAGCTTCAGATGTTCAAGGCTTTTAATAACAATTGTTTCTACTTTAGGCACAAGGCCAGCAATTATCCAGTGCATTACTGGTACTTTATTTTATCGACCCCGTAAGGATGAAAGGCAAAGTCAACCTCGGCGGGATTTGAACTCAGATCGTAAAGGGACTTAACTATGCTGGAAATCATAGCGTCCGACCCTCTACCGATACTGACAATCCACCGCAATAATGCTGTGATATATATTTCAATGGCGACATTGATTTACCCTCCGTTCTACTGTACGGTACTATCGTTCAGTATGTAGATAATATAACTGTAACATTAATACCCATTTCAAAACTTCTCACTTAAACATCTCTCTGCATATTATTTACAGTAATGTACTGGGTAATTGCTGGCCTTGTGCCTAAAGTAGAAACAATTATTTACTCACTTCAATCTATATTTTTTTACTCGCCTCAATCCAGATTCCCACTTGGAAAAGTATTAATTTTTAATTGTTAATTTTTAATTTCTAATTTTTGATATTTAATATTTGATTTCTGATTTTGGATTTTAAATTTTAATTCCCAACTCTCATTCATAACTTCCACCGTGAAACCATGATACATACAATTAAGTATATTTTCTCTTAGAGGTTGATGGTCAATTATACTGTCCATGCTTAATGAGAGGTGGTATTCAGACCTAAAGATACTCACACTCTCCCATCCCCACTAGCTTTCGAGTGACAGCCACTGACGGGATGGGTAGCAGGCCTTGAATGGATCATTGTTTGGCTGACAGGGAGAACTGACTAAGCGAATTTCGTTGAAATCTGCGGTAGCTAATGGTCAACTTCCTACGGACCTGCGCCTGCGCAGACCAGTGGGGGTGAATTGGAACTCTCAGGGGAATGGACGAAGAACCCAAGAGCACACACTTCGTCCGTTCCCATGTCGATTCAATTTGGATTGCCTCGGAAACCTAACCTTATTATGTAACAAGCTGTCTGACGATGTCGCGACACTGGCGCACGCAACAGTGTGACCACTGTCGCCATTGAAATATATATCACAGCATTATTATTAAAGAGGGTCGGACGCCATGCTTTGACGCATAGAGTTACGGACCTTGCCATTCTGAGTTCAAATCCCGCCGAGGTTAACTTTGCCTTTCATCCTTACGGGGTCGATAAAATAAAGTACCAGTAATACACTGGTAATTGCTGGCCTTGTGTCAAAGGTAGAAAAAATTATTATTAAAAGACTTGAACATCTGAAACTACTTCGCTTTTCCTTATTCGATATTTACTCCTATGTGGAATAAGTACGTTGAGTGCTTGAATTGAATTGCATCAATGTTTACCCTAAGTATATATATATATATATATATATATATACATACATACATACATACCTATATATATATATATATATATATATATATACATACATACATACATATATATATGTATTTATGTGTACGAATAAATATATTTATAAATGTATGTGTGGATGTATATCTCTGAGTTATATATGTACATATGATGATGTGTGCATCAACATAGGTTGAAGTAAAGAAGTGAACAACAAGAATAATTTTAAAGAAAATTGTTGGTGTTAGATATGAACACAAGTTGAACTGATATGTGGGTGGGGATTGCCAAGAAAGAGCAGCATATGACAGGCACTTAGAATATCCAAAGTAGATAAGACAACGTATGTCACACAACACATAATATAACAAAACATGAAAAAACAAAAATATATGAGGAAAAAAAAACCAACTAAATTATATGAAAGGAAATATAACTAAACTAAAAAGACAAAGAAAATGGTACGTAAATTGCCAATAAAATGGCGGTTAAACTAGGAATAAATATAAACAGTTTGCTGGATGTATTTCTTCCAATTGTGTGATACAAAATATATCCTCTAAATAACAAAGGATTATGTAATCAAAGAATCGGAATAGCAAGCAGGATGAAGTGAACTTTGGCTGAGGTTCGGCAGAGAGAAAAGAACGAATAGAACATATTATATTGTTGTTTGGTTATAGCTGTCGAAACAGAGGGTTCAGTCGTTTAGCCAGCCTATGTAATATAGTCACACACCACTATACCAAGGTATTGAGTACTCTTTTAAATAAGGGTCTTACATTTTAATATTGGTTTAATCCTGATATATACGTATCTATATAATTATGAAATGAAGCTTGATATATATATATATATATATATATATATATATATATATATATATATATATACACGTATATAGATAGATAGATATAGATAAATTTACAGACACGCACGCACGCACACACACACACACACACACACACACACACACACACACACGCGCGCGCGCGCGCACGCACACATATATATATATTCATTAAAATATGTTACCAAACACATCATAATTTACAATTGTTTCATCCCCGTGGGACTCATCAAAATCAATCATGTTATGAATAAATACCTCAGTAAGTTCATCTGTTCATTTTTTTATTATAATCGGACACCATACTTTGAAACATAGAGTTACGTCCTTTTATGATCTAAGTTCAAATCCCGCCGAGGTTAACTTTGCGTTTCATCCTTACGGGGTCGATAAAATAAAGTACCAGTAATGTACTGTGTAATTGCTGGCCTTGTGCCTAAAATAGGAACAATTATAATAAATTATCATATTATAAGCTGATATAACTTTTTTAACTATACTTTCCAGTTTCCACATTTGAAAACGAATTTCCTTATATGTATATGTATATATCTATCTATCTCTATATATATACATGTACATATATATATATATATATATATATATATATATATATATATATATATATATATATATATATATATATATATATATATATATATATATATATATAACGAAGGAAATGTGGTAAGTAACCAGATGGACCATAACGCACCAAAGTACTCAATACTTAGGGTAGTAGAGTGGGTAATAGGAACGAGTAGGACCCCGACGGTTGAGCTCAAGCCGTTTCGACGGCTAATTCTGGACGCATTCTGGTCCAGAATTAGCCGTCGAAACGGCTTGAGCTCAGCCGTCGGGGTCCTACTCGTTCCTATATATATATATATATATATATATATATATATATATATATATATATATATATATATGTGTGTGTGTGTGTGTGTATGTGTGTCTATATATATATATATACATATTGGCAGAGGAAATACACATAACAGCATCTCTAACACACATTAATTCACAATAGGAATATATGAAAGCAACCATGTTTATATTTAATAAAGATATTTAGCTCTCGTGTGGGTACTTTATATTGTGATCAGATCATGGCTATCCCAGCAACAGTGTTATAATACTATAGCAATTATTGATTTATTAATCCATCATCAGTGTAATAGCATAATATATATACTTTTACTGATAGATTTACAGGGAGTTTCATTTGCATATAGTGCAAGCAGACTTGACGAGTTGGTATTAAGTAAGAGTATCATGATTTAGGATAGACTCGTATATGGAAGCATATAAACTATGATCATGTATAATAAACATAGTTAAGCCACATTGTCTGTATTTTATGCACTAATCATATCATAGCTACATCAGTACCCACAATAAAAGGCCAAGCACCAGTTTTTCAGGATTTTCCCCATTCCAGTGACGTTTATGCACATGGTACTGAATCAAATTAAGGTATCATTTTATATGCAGATTTTTATAGAGATTCTCATTTGCATAAAGTGCAGGCTTGACTGGCTGTTGCATTAACAGTTGCATTAATATTTGCATTAACAGATCTGCAATTATGCCCGCCGTCTTACTAAACTTTCTTTAGGTGTACGTGTTTGTGTAATTAATTTGAAGATTACAAAATAACAGTGAAGACGCATGGCTTAGTGGTTAGGATTTACGGCTCAAAATCGAGTTTCCATTCCGGATTGGGCTGTGCGTTTTTTCCAAAACACTCAGCTGGAATAACATGAGACTTTACCTGTAATTCAAAGAGCCAGCCTTCTTACATCTCCTTGTGAATTACATTATGGATCTTTGGAATACTTAGCCACTTACATTGAATTGCAAAATGAATTGAACCTATGACTGAAGGAGCGACAGTCATGAGAATGAAGTTAAAGTAATACGAGGCTGTGGAAGCCTCAGCCATTTAGAGGATAATAGCACGAGCAAGTCGTTGTTTTGAGCCAGCAACTGAATTACTCATTGTCGAAGCTGACGGATTCCAACACACAATATCATAAAGGAGGCTTAGAAAACCGAAAAGAAATGCTAGACTCTTAATGAATATTTCTGAACTAGTGTAAAATAAATTTATCTAGACGCAGGCTGGGATGTAGTTTCTGGCTCAGTCCCGCTGCATGGTACCTGGTGCAAGTGATTTCTATTATAGTCTCAGACAGGCCAATGCTTTGTGTGTACAATTTTGTATGCGGAAACTGCAAAGATGTCCATTGTATAAATAGATATGTATCTGTGTGTGTATGTGTGTGTGTGTGTATTTGTGTGTGTGAGTGTGTGTATGTATCTGTTTGTGTGTGTGTGTGTTTGTGTGTATGTGTGTATTTGTGTATGTGTGTGTGTGTGTATGTGTGTGTGTGTGTGTGTGTGTGTGTGTGTGTGTGTGTGTGTGTGTGTGTGTGTGTGTGTGTGTGTGGTCTTATCTATATCTACTTTAATTCTTTATTTATATCCCATAACTGAGCTATTTGGAAATTAGAGAAGAATTAAATAAATGCTTGGATAAAGAAAAAAGAATAGTGGAGTTGATGCAACTGACTAAATCCCTTCGACTTGGTGTCCCAGCATGGCCACAGTCTAATGATGAAACCATTGAAAAAGAAAATTATATTTAACGGTGTTTATGGTTTGTTTATACACACTAATTGCGACGAAGAGCGATCAATAAGGTACCAGACATGAAATGATCGTTACCGGAGACGATACCAGCGAAGTACCGGAGATGATACCAAGTACCGGAGACGATACCAAGTACCGGAGACGATACCAAGTACCGGAGACGATAACAACAAAGCCGAAGTAAAAGAATAAAAGAATTATATATTCCCCCAGCATTATCGCAGTATAATTACAGAAACCAGTAAAAAAAAAACACAAAAAAACCCAGAAATGTGTATATTTTGCCCTAGCATGACCGCTCTCTAATGACTAAAACCAGTAAAAGAACAGGAGAATGAAACATATAAAAGAACAACCTCTTCATAAATATTTCGTCACTGGTCCGGGTCGGTGGAAGCATTTCTGCATTGGGACGGCAAATTTGGACAATTTAGTTGTAGTGATTAATTTAGCTCTCTGCACACAAAAATGGTCAGAAAACTTAAATATGCGATAAACATAACATGTACATAAATTGTAGCGCATGTGCAAATAAATGTGTGTATTGGTGGTGTGGGGAGAACATATAATTATTGAAGGGAGGCGTGCCCTCCAATCCATTTCCAGCGACACTGTATATAATTTAAAAAAAACAATTAAGATCTGTGCCCTTTCCTAAGGGGTTAATATAACGAGCTTCTTCACATTTGGTAAGAAACACACACACACACACGCACACACACACACACACACACGCACGCACGCACGCACGCACGCACACACACACAAACAAACACACACACACATACATATATATATATATATATATATATATATATATATACACAGAGGTATCCACTGTAAGTTGTGGGGTCTATTCTGCATGAAGAACTCGATGTAATCCATATGTTGAAAATGTTGTAGGTTAAGATAAATCTCAGAAAACAATAAAACATTTAAAGGAAAACAGAGTCATGATATATATATATATATATAAATATATACAAATATAAATTACCGAGAATTGTATTTCGGCTTTGGAATTAGCGAAAATCAACTTCCGAGATGTGTGGCAAGCGTTCAATAACATGTACGTTAAAGGCCAAACACACTGAAACGATGGTTAAACCGTCATCCGCACAGCCATAGAAACGAGCAAGTAATTTGCGTCAAACAAATAAAAAAATATATGTGATTGAAAAATTTACCCGGACCCCTGGATGGTTGGTAAAATCCAGCATTTGCGTTTCTGCGACTCCTAAATCAAGTACTGTCCGCTTAGACAAATAATGTTAGGCTTCTGGTAAGATGATTGAACAAGGAAGTCACTTTCTCAACAGGTTTTAGTTCAAGTGCCAGGCAAAGGAATTACCGTTACCGATACCCACGTGGGGCTCGACAAGGGAGGCAACCCTTATTTTTGGCGGATGAAATTAAGTATGTGTATATAATTGCAAAAATGCAAAATATTACAAAACGAATTAAGCTCTCAACAGAGTGGTTATAAGTTAACAAAAGCTATTCATCAGTCAATAGAATCAACTAAAAAAATCAAGAAAATTAACAGGTCAATAGCTAGACTCTGGAGATTAATACAAATATAAATTAGCGAGAATCGTATTTCGGCTTTGGAATTAGCGAAAAACAACTTCCGAGATGTGTGGCAAGCGCTCAATAATTCTGACGAACCAGAGCTACATATATATATATATATATATATATATATATATATATATATATATATATATATATATATATATATATATATATATACTCCAGAGTAAGAAGGCTTAGCCATAATATATAAATATTTAACCTCCACTTAGGTATTGAGTTCTTATTTCCGTCAATAAATTACGAACTCTCAGATGTTGAATAATCGTCCCCACCTCCCGATTATTAATTTTTCAGACCCTCACCGCTTATTAACTTTTCCTAATCTATCTCCGGCGAAATTTTATTGTAAGTGATTCATATTGATACAGCAGCTGCGGAATTTAATGATAATCTTATTTTTTTTATTAAAAACACATAATATATTAAGAAAGAAGAAAATTACAAGAAATCCGATATTTACAAAAGTACACTGTACAATTAGAGATTTCACAAGTACCTCCTCCGCCTCTATTATCCCACTCTCTATATCTAAGACTAATACACTCTCTATCAATATCTACACTTATCTCTCCCAATCCTCCTCTGTATATCAATCACTCCTAAACTCTCACACTCTCTATATCTACTATACAGCACTCTCCCACTATCCCTCTCTGTATACGTACAGCCAACAAGTTCTCCCCCTCTCTATATCTGCAACATGGTACTCTCTTCCAATCCGCATCTATATATCAACTGAAACCAACCCCCTCCCTATATCTAATAAACAGAACCCAATTCCTATCCCCCTCTCAATATCAATTAACACCAAACTCTCTCCCCTCTCTATATCTACTAAACGGATCACTCTTCTAATGCCCCTCTCTATATCAATAAACATCAATCTGTCCCCTCTTTATATCTGATATACAACACACTCCCCCCCAAACCCCACTACATCAATTACCACCAAACAATCTCCCTCTCTATATCTACCATACAACACTCTCTCTCATTCCCTCTCACTTTATCCATCACTACTAACCTCCCACCCCCTCTATATCTACCATATAACACTCTCTCTCAATGCCTCTCACTCTATCCATCACTATCAAACTATCCTCCTCTCTACAACTACCATACATCAATCTCTCGCATTCCCTCTCACTATTACTACCAAACTAACCCTTTCTCTATATCTATCAATACCTATCTCTATCAATCTCCCCACTCTATTCATTAATGCCAAACTGTCCGCCTCGATACATCAGCCATACAACACTCTTTCCAAATTTCCCCTCTTTATCAATTGACACCAAACTTTCCCTTTCTCTATATCTGCTACACCCAACCAGCTCATCAACAGCAGAACTGAAACAGCGATAAATTGTACACATCGCTTTAAAATATCCTTCTTCAGATGGGTTAAGGATGAGGAGTGAAACCGTGTAGCGGATCTCCCTGCAACAAGTTTTAACTCCCCGGCAGGCAGGCGCTGCAAAATAACACCCAGGAAACTAACCATGCATACAAGACCCAGCCTCAAACGACCCAGGCAAACAGGTGCGGAAAAACAAACGTCTCAAAATAAGCGTTGATTACATGACACTGTGCGTATCGACAATGGTAAGGTTGTAACCACATCTTGTAACGGATAAAAAATTTGTCCGGGAAAGACTGCCCTAACACCGGCCAGAGTTACCTCCCTTGACCTGCTGCAAAATCAAAACACGCTATTTTTGGGAGCAATGAATCTTGACGTGAACCTAAGCCAAAAAACTCTTTCCGAGCAATGTAAGGAACACTTTCGGTTATTTATGCCCTTAAGAAGCCCAACCTGGCGGAACGTACGTAGGTGCTGTTTTAAATAAACATGTATTAACGGTCTGTTCTCCGATTTATTACTTTCCCACGTGCTTACGCTCTGCTAACTTTCTAGCCCACTAAATATTAACACTTCGAATATTTAATACTGCCGGCACTAGTATCGAGCAACTTTGGCATACGCTACTTGGCAAATAACTATGTGTATCACCTATCCTCCCCTTTTTTTTCGTTCTCTCGATACGTAAATACTGTATATATATATATATACATATATATATATATATATATATATATATATATATATATATATATATATATATACATGCATGCATACATACGTACATTCATATACATAATTAGAGAAAGAAGGGATGGCGATATTTGAAGGACTGTTTTGTCTATGAACTTAGATATATCTAAGTTGCATCGATATCTGAGTGCATGTGTATATGGAGAAAAACTATAATTGTGGGTGGTTATCTGCGGGCATAGATGCCCATGCAGATGCTATGTAACATCGCCAAATTAAATACAAACAACTCCTTTTCGTGCATATAAATATATAATATATATATATATTATATATATATATATAATATATATATATATGTATATATATATATGTATATATATATGTGTGTGTGTGTTTGTGTATGTGCGTAATCGTGTAAACGTGAATATATTTCTTTATTTCTTTATTTATATTTATATTCGTTAATTTTGTTTTTGTTTTTAAAGGTTTTTTCTTGTAATGATCGAATAGGTGATTACGTTGAATGCTAGGTCTGTGTTTGGTAATTCTATATGGTTGTTTATGTTTTGCTGGTTCGTCCACAGATTTTGTGTACATTTTGTTGTGTTAACACTGGTTTGAGAATCAGGCAGACCTGGAGTCTGTTTTGGGGGTGCCATCGCAGATCACGAGCAGCTGTAACATTTGTAACCTGGATTAAGCAA
>OZ024741.1:156050132-156060132 GCA_964016885.1 Eledone cirrhosa
AACGTGTGAAAAATTCACTCTCGTGTTTAGGCAATCACTATTGCGTAATCTCTTTAGGATAGTTATTGGTTCGTCAATACATAAGCCACACGTCGGATTTCCCCTTGCGTATGGCTTGGACATAGTGATGGCTTTCCATTGAATGGGGTACCCTATACTTGAGTCCTTGAGGGACCATACGTCGCTCGCGAGTTTCGTGGATGAACGTCTGTCCGGGTATCTGAAGGTAGACTGGTGGTTCAGGAAACGCTCCTTGAATCGGCCCTCCGCCATGCCCACATAGGATTTGACCTCCTGTGGTTCGTTTTTGTCTGTTGGAAGTGACCACAGCTTCATAGATTACAGCTGGTGTGTTGCATTGTTGTTGAAGGGGGCCAGCTTCAGGCTTACGGCAAGAGCACCCTGGTGGGGTGTTGCTCCTAGGCTGCTGGTGATGTGGGCCTTCATGTTCTTGGCGCAGGAGTATCCTAGTTTAACTTTGTGTCGGTTAAAGATGGAGCGGTATTTATGACCTATGGGGAAGTGTCTATCTAAGCGGGCTAGAAATTGTTTTCCTACATTGGTTTTAACGTTGAGTGAGAAGGGAGGAGAGAACCAGATAGTTTGTCTATTGATGCGCTTACTTTTTTTAATGGTGTTTTGCTAGTGGGAGAGTAGGTGATAGGTTGTGAGAAGCCGCTGTTAGCCAACGCCGTGTTATAGTAGGGTGCCGCCCTGTCAAAGATAGCTTATTAGAGGAGAGGTTTGAGATTCTAGTACTGATATTCTTAACGAAGTTTCTAAAAACTGTAGCAGGGTGGCATGAGTCCTTGTGAATGTAATTAAGTTTCTCGTTTAGCTTATGGAAGGGTCTATGGGTGTGTGTGCGAAGGTTTAAATTAATGTCTAATAAATCCACGCTAGAGAGGTTGGTGGCTACTGTTATCCTAAGGCCTAACTCATTGAAGGTAGAAGCTAAGTCTTTTTTAAAACGGTCGAGGTCGTGACCACTTTTATGGCTCGATAACGTCAGTCCATCGTCACGGTATATTCCCGTGTGGAAGTCCGGGAATCTAACACGTAATATGTCTAAGATAAAAAGGCCAACCAAGTCACATACGTCAGCACTGTCAAACGATCCCATGGAGACGTCAAACAGGTCTGAAGATGTAGACTTCTTTGCCCAGGCTAATCCGTCGTTGAAGAGGATGGTTTTCCGGCAGTGAGCGATGATTTCCCTGTCTAAACCATCGACGGTGGTATAAGTGGTAGCGAAGTCCAACGCTTTGTTTAACAGGGTCTCTTAGTTCGACGGGTAAAAATCGACAATGTCAAACTGTGTGAACTTCGTTTTTTGGGGATTTTAAGCAGTTAAACGACTTAATTACGAAGTCGCTGTTCTCCCACTGGGGCAGGTTGGACTTGGTCCTAATGGTCTTAACTATGTTTCTAAATATATATATAGATGGTTTTAAAATGTTCCGTGTATTTTATTTTGCGCATTTCAAAATCAAACATCATATAGGGATGATATTTGCGTTCTCATCAGATAAAATAGGGCGACATGATATGAAGCTTAAAAAAGACACTTGGGAGCAAGGTAGTGTCTAAACAACATATGATAAATAATTTTAAAAGTATATAGGAGATTAGAAAAAACGAAAGGAAGGGGAGAAGGGCAAGGAAGATGAAGAAAGGAAAAAGAAAAAAGAAGGAAAGGATAACGGAGGAAGATTATAAGAAGGAGAGAGAGAGAGAGAGAGAGAGAGAGAGAGAGAGGAGAGAAAAGAGGGAGAGATAAACATTTAAACTGAGAAACGCTGTCTCACACAGAGAGATGACTGAGAAAAAGGTTGTAAATATTTAAATAAATAAAGTAAATTAATAAGATTTTAAATTGAAAAGTTAATGAGGTTTATGGATGATGATGCTTATGATTACAGATATAGAAATTGGTGGATTGGCAGTATCGGTAGAGGGTCGGACGCCATGCTTTGACGCATAGAGTTACGGCCCTTGCCATTCTGAGTTCAAATCCCGCGGAGATTAACTTTGCCTTTCATCCTTACGGGGTCGATAAAATAAAGTACCAGTAATACACTGGGTAATTGCTGGCCTTGTGCTAAAAGTAGAAACAATTATTTATTTAGGGTTTAAATAGTGAAGGATTTATTAAGAAGTGCAAAAATTTATTAAATAAGTTTTATTAAGATAAAATAAAGTAAAATAAGGTGAATGAAAATAAAGTTAGATGATTTATAAGCATAGAAGACGATATAGGGTCCTAGTTTGTTTCAATAGATTGTAATATAAAAAGTAATTATTTAAGTTTATACAAGAGAGAAAAACGAAAAAAAACGAGGAAGAAAAAAACATTACGTCAAAAGTTTCTTTACAAAATTCACCTAATGCTAATATTAATAGATTTGAAGTAAAAAATTTGGAGATATAGCTACTAAAAAGTAATGTTGAGAAAAAATGATATAAAGATGAACTATTTAAAAGAAAAATTTTGTATCGCCTAGAAGAAATTTGCTATAGTCAATTAAAGGGTTAAAAATTACGAAAATTATTAAAAGAAATTAAAAAAATTAAATAATTAGGGGACCAAAAATGTTATAGTATGAATGAACTTTTGTAGAATGCACTGAAATATGGTAGAAAAATGGGTATATGCGTAAAAGAAAAATATTTGTGTGAGAAAAAGATTTTAATCCTAATTATAGAGTAAGATATTAGCTATATACTTTGTGAAATGACCTAATCGATTTATGGATACAAAGCGAAAATAAATCTGTGCGTCTATTTATTATAGAAGAGATAATGGTAAATTTTTCCGCTAGGCATAAATTACAAGTTCTGGATAGGGAAGCATTAAAATAAGGAGAAGCGTTGCACACTTTTCTCCAAGAAATTTTGTAATTAATGTGTTTTTCTTTTAAGGACCAGATGAGTTCTGAGAGAGCAGTGTTTGTTGTTTTACGTGGGTGTTTAAAAGATGGAGAATGGTTATATAATCTTGCCTTAAAGGAAGTAGAAGTAGATCCAAAGTAGGTGTAATAATTGGTGCTAGTTATCACCTTCCATTCGTATACTAAATTCTTGTCGAGACAGTGATTATTAAGAGGACATTTAGTTCTAATCAGGCAATTGCATTTACGATTAATATTATTAATAGAGATATTTGCAAGAGCCCAGAGTTATTTATAGAAGAAATTGTATTGGAGAAATTACCTACAATAGGTGCTAATGTTTCCTGATTTAGATTAGTATTAGGAGCATTCAACGAAATTAAGTTTGACGTCGTATTTGACTTTAAGGAGACTTGTCTAGACTTTACATCATTAACTTTTAAATTTAAAATCTTATTAATTTATTTAATTTATTTAAAAATTTTACAACCGTTTTTTCAGTCATCTCTGTGTGAGACAGCGTTTCTCAATTTAAATGGTTATCACTCTCTCTTTTCTCTCCTCTCTCTTTCTCTCTCCTTCCTCCTTCTTATAATCTTCCTCCGTTATCCTTTCCTTCTTTTTTCTTTTTCCTTTCTTCATCTTCCTTGCCCTTCTCCCCTTCCTTTCCTTTTTTTCCAATCTCCTATATCCTTTTAAATTTATTTATCATATGTTGTTTAGACACTACCTTGCTCACAAGTGTCTTTTTTAAGCTTCATATCATGTCTCCCTATTTTATCTGATGAGAACGCAAATATCGTCCCTGGATGATATTTGTTTTTGAAATGCGCATAATAAAATACATGGAACTTTTTTAACCATATTTTAATTTCTTCTAATATATTCTAATATATTCTAATATATTCCAATAAACTGTTGAGTGCTACTTATCCGATATTTGCATTGCTTTATTGTGCTACAATAAAACTCACCTCCTACATATATATATATATATATATATATATATATATATATATATATATATATATATATATATATATATATATATCATCATCATCATCATCACTCGTCGACTGCTGTCTAGATGATGGATCTCACTCTCATGCCCCAGAATCCCCTGTCCTCCATCGCTGCCCCCATGTCCTGTCTGCTGATTCCCGTATCCCTAGAGATAACGTCAGAGATTGACAGCTTCCTACTCCTAGTCAGGCTGGAGTCAGGGTTCCAGAGCGGATATGATTTCATTGCTGGTATGGTGACAGTGGCCAGCAAATTGAGCTCTCCGGATTTTAGAAGGGCAGAGGCTCGAGGGAGTTTGCCATAGATTTTAGACAAGGTGGGATGTCGTTTCCAGGATAGGTTTTGCACTCTCATTAAGAGTCGGGTATATGTGCCATCCAATCTCCTCTCAAGTTGTGATGTTAGTGTCCAAGTTTCGGATCCATAAAGTAATATGGGCTTAATGGTTGCTTGGAATATTTCCAGTTTTAGCTTGTTGGTAAGTTGAGATGTCCATATGGCGTGCATGTCATTGCACGCTGACCATGCCATACCCTTCCTGGTTAGAAAATCTTTTTTGGAGGAGGAAATATATGAGCCAAGATACTTGTAATCTTCCACCTGCTTAAGGGTGGTACCATTAAGGGTTCTGATGGGGAGTTTGGGCTGTTTGCGCATCTGTTCACACACTGGGTCTTGGATTCGTTGAGGTACAGTCCAACACAGTTGGACGCTTGCTCTAATGACTTCAAAAGACTCTCAGCATTTTCCAGTGACCGACTGATCAATGCGATGTCGTCAGCAAAGTCGGTGTTGGTCAAGTATTTTGCTGGGTAGCGTGAGCTTCTAGGCTGTAGTTGGTATCCCTATCCTGAATCCTATCCACAGACATGCGCAAAACATAATCCACAACAATGATAAATAGATACGGAGCAAGGGTATCGCCCTGTAAAATTCCAGCGAGGATTGAGAAAGGTGGTGTTTCTCCATCTGGGTTCAGGACAGTTGATTTGGTATCTGTATACATTACACGTATAGGCCGCGATGATTTTATCAGGAATCCCATAGAGTTGTAGAATTTCAAACATCCCCGACCTGTCAACTGAGTCGAAGGTTTTTGAGAAATCAACAAAGATGAGTGCAAGGTCTAGATTGCGGTTTTGGGGCTCCTCTATAAGTCGGCGAAGGCAGAGAATCTGGCTAAGTGTTGATCTACCTCTCCTAAATCCATTCTGGTTGTTACGAAGGATTGGCTCAAGAAATGGGATTAAGCGGTTAAGAAGAAGCTTGTTGTATATTTTTGCAGCAATTGCCATGAGAGAAATTCCTCTATAGTTGGTGGCTAAAGAAAGATCTCCTTTTTTGGGCATGGGGATAATTTGAGCTGCATGCCAGACACTAGGTGGTTTATTGGTCTCGAAAGTATGGTTACATAAGTTGAGCAAAAGGATGTGGAAATGCTCATCCTTCCAAATCAGGGTATGTATATTATCCGGCCCAAAGGCTTTTGAGGCTTTCGGCTGTTTGATGGCTTCTTTGAGCTCAGGCATGGTGAAAGGAGAGGTGTTGATTCATAAAGGCTCTGAAACCTGAACGGATGGCAGTTGATAGTTATCAGGGAGTTTGGCCTTTTCCCTAGAAGGTTTTTAAAATGAGCAGACCAATTTTCAAGACGTTTTTTGGCAGAGCGTCCCTTGATTCTAACTGCAGAGTTTGAGTTTTTGCCTGAAAGATCTTTGACAACATTCCAAGCAAGATGATGGTGTTTGCTGATGTGATATTGCGATAGCTGATCAATCCTACCTGAGATATAGTCGGCTTCAGCATTAAGATAAGCGTCGTCTAGTGATATTTTGGCCATGATAAGCTGTATCTTTTTCCCTTGAGATGGTGATTGATGGTGAGATTGGGATATTGACTTAAGATGGGCCCTTGCCTCAACTACCTTCTCTGAGGCACTAGGTTTCATTTGGCTTCGGCTTTTCTTTTTAGGTAGGGTGGCAAGTGCAACTTCCTCTGTTGATTGCTTAAGACAGTCATACACATCCTCAATATTATCGTCATTGATGTCAGAAGTTGAGAGAGATTGAAATCTGTTATAGACTTGAAGCGTGAAGCTATTGGATAGTTGTTTGTTGGAAGAAACGGCTTTCCAGTCTATTCTTTTAATGGGATGAGGTTCGGCCCTCTTGGATATCCTGAGGATAAGTTTGATTGTTGCCGAGATGACTCGATGATCTGAGCCAACGGAGCTAAAGGAGGAATAAGATCTAGAATCTTTGATTGAGTTTCTCCATTTCTTGCGAAATATCAAATAGTCAATCTGAGCTCGTTTTTGGTTTGGGTATTCGAAGGTCCAAAGCCGGCCTCTGGTCTTTATGAAGCTGTTGTTTGAGCTGAATAGACTGAATTCTTCCATGAAGTCCTTGAGATATTCCCCGTTTCGGTTAGTAACCCTATTGTATGTGAACTTTACTTCATCCGGGCCAAGTTGAGCGTTGAGGTCTCCAGCGATGATAAGAAAGTTGTGTAAGAGTACTTGCTCAACAACTGTGCGAAGGGTCGTGTAGAATTCTCTTACCTCATCCTCAGGAGAGGCGTTATGAGGACTGTATACACATATCGCAGTGGTTCTAGGATTTCCCTCTAGTGTAAGCACCAAGTTTCTGGGAGAGATTGTTTCAATCCCCAGAAGATTATTGCTGGCTTTAGATGAGAGAAGGCAGCCGACTCCTCCGATGGCGGCATTGACAGGGTTCTTGGTGGCTGAAGAGGTGACAAGTTGGTAGGATCCTAGGGTGTGATACTTGAGATCATCCTTTGGGTGGAAAAAGCGGTGTTCTTGGACCGCAAGGATGTCAATGTTCTGAAGTTTGGCATTCTCTGCCAGCTCCTGGAGTCTACCAGTTGGAAGGAGGGTTCTGGTGTTCCAGGAGCTAACTATTATTTGCTTTTTACAGCTAGCCAGGCGAGATTTGCTTGTTGTTTGGTTAGGACCTGTTTCTTCTCCATCAGATGAACCCCGTCCCTTGAGATTTGAGGATTCATCATCATTCGATGCCTTTGTAGGTGCATTATGATCAGAAACAGGACCTGGGAAAGCAGGGGCTGGACCTATATCAACAGGTATACCATATAGTGTGGTTCCCTGAGGAACAGGAACCCTGGTGCAGTTAGTTGTGAAATCCATAATCTTTTCAAATAGCTAATAATATGTGTGGGCGCCACTACTACACACATGTGAAAGAATTTGACAGCCAAGTCTTGAAGAAGGTGCTTTCTCCTCTGTGTGGTGGGTTACCCGGCGCCAGATACCAACCTGGTATTTATACCCTCGCCCTAATTGTTCGTGTTGCAAGCACTAGAGTAGTCGCTAACCAAAGCTACGGACCCACTCTATCCGTCTGGAGATACGTTGTACTAGCTTACCAGCATACTAGTAGCAGGAAGTTGACTTTTCCGGCATTGCAGCGCCTTTCGGCGGGCCGTGCTGGTTTTGGATGGCCATTGACTCCAAGAGCTCTTAAGAACTCCCAGGAGTTCTTTTGCCCTTTGACAGGTTTTATTTTTAGTCCTGCAGGATGTCCAAAGTCACCCTCCTCACCAAGAAACCGTGGTGGGGTTGCCAGTTTAGTCGCCAACGACCCGACGATGAGAGAGGTTGTAATGGGATACATGTTACCAGTAGCACCAACTGGTGACCTGACCATTATATGTATATATATATATAGAGAGAGAGAGGGAGAGAGAGAGAGTGAGAGAGAGAGAGAGAGAGAGAGAGAGAGAGAGAGAGAGAGAGAGAGAGAGAGAGAGAGAGAGAGAGAGAAAGTGTAAAATAAGTATAGGTTATAAATGTCATACACAAATTCACTTATATCTTAAACATACAAGGTTTTCTATATAATGCGCATACATGCGCGCACATACGCAAACGAACATATACACACGCATGTATACCCTCACACACACAAACAAGGATGTTTTTATTTATTTATCCTTATCTTGTTACTTGTTATTACTGTTTGATGAGAAAACCTCTCTAATATTAGATATATATATATACATAACATTCGTTCACAATTTTACCGCAACATTCTATAATGTAAGAAGCATGAAACCTAATTGTTCCTTTATAATAACTACTGCCATAAAACATGTACATGCTAATCATCTTTTTCTCTACGTGGTGTTAATACGTTACATACAATCGGTACTATAATTAAATGATCGCTATGTAATATTTTGTAGCGTCACAATTATATACCGCGTCACAATTATATACCACGGAAGTGTATGATGCGCTATGTAATCCAAAATAATTATACATAATCATGTATCTTTACATCTATTTATGTTATTTTTCTGGGCGTATTTTTTCTCATACAATCTCTCAACCTTCAAACTCTCTAACGCAAGTTATCTATTTCTCTTTCTTTCCCCCCTCTTTCTCACTTTTACGACTTTACTAACAAATCCACATTTTCTTCCTCATAACCGATCCGCTAATGTACTGAAAGAGTGACAGAGAAAGAGAGAGAGATAGTGGGATAAGAGAGAGGGAGAGTGGGATAAGAGAGAGAGGCTTATATATTATGATGCTTAATAGAATAGGGTTTTCAGTAATAGAGAGGCCGGGAGAGAGGCAGAAAGGATAAACGTGTTTATATTAAAACAGTCAACATTAATACAATATTAGTTTCTAATTTCCTAGCGACATATATTAAGAAGGATTTCAATAAGCAGTTATCCATACATCTGCAAAACTTTCTCTATTTTCTACTTCAATTCATCCAATCTCGGTTGCTTTAAACTCTATAGTCATATAATTTGCAAGCTATCATTAAAAATATCAAAATTCAATTTTCACTCAAATTCTTTGTTTTGCAAGATTCTTGACGTGAAGCTGTATGTTGCAACAGGTAAAAATGGAATAGGGTGGAAATAAGGTGAAGAGGGAGAAGAAGCAGTGGTCAAAAAGTCATTGAAAATCAAATATTGTGATGAAAGAGCTTAGATAAATAGGGGAATAGCCGAGTGGTTGTTTAACCAACTGATGAATGGATTAGTTGCCTGATTGATAATTAAGAAAATGAAATAAATCTTAGCAGGTGCGCGTGATTTATTGGCGTCATAATGCTACCAAAGTATAAGAATTTCAGTTAATAATCTTACAGTGAGTGGATGTGGGCGCAGGTCAAGTATATTGATAAAACGTTGTCACAAACAGGCATAGGAAATTCTCGTTTAGAGCGTACAACGTGAAAACAGCAGCGGGTGCAATTGCAGAAGTATACTCCTTTCAACACTTCACTAGGTCATTACCTTATATATATTATATTATATTATATTAGTTTTGAAATGAGTATACTTCTGCTATCACACCGCTTTTTGTTTTCACACACACACATAGACACACACACAAATATATATATAAATATGTATATATATATATATATACATATGTGCGTACATGCATGCATGCATATATATATATACACACCTGTATGGATTTGTGTGTGTAGATGTGTGAGTGTTAGAGGGGGTAGGTGTGAGTGTATGTACAAGTGAACCAGCATAAACCTTTTATTTCTAAATTTTCTAAACTAAGTATTGGACTCTAACCTTATATTAAGTATTACCACCCCACTTTTTGTATGTGTGGATGTGTGTGTGTGTCTGTGGGGGTGGGTGTGAGTGTAGTGCAGTCCAACCTATATAAGCCTTTTTATTGTAAACTGTCTACTTCAACCATCATTTTCAGTAGCACCACTCCACATAAATTCCTCAATTTAAGAAAGACCTGTAGTATCTATTTCATACTATTAACCTTATTTGAAAATATATCTGACCAAGAATGCCTTTTGTGAAAATCAGTCATGTGGAACTATTGTCATCTTGCCTGACGGTTTGAAGCTCACAGAACCACCTGCCTCTTTGAGGTCAAATACCAACCTACTACCATCTACAAACTGACCAATGAGAATCAAGACCATTCCTGCTGACAACATCAACATATTCCTAACAAGCTCATATGTCCCAAGGCTCTGATACCATCAGCACTATACACACAGAGCTGGCATATCTAAGAACTGACTAACTGCCTGATG
>OZ024741.1:156062632-156157632 GCA_964016885.1 Eledone cirrhosa
GTCACTTAAAAATTGGCTAGTGTTTAAGTCATCAAAACCGTATAAGTTTAAGATATCTCAATAAAATTATCAAGAATAGAGTAAAATATGCTTCGTTCAGTTGAATAACGTTATCAAATAAAAGGACTCTAAATAGAACTATGGTAGACCAATGGGAACAGAAAGAAGAGAGGTTATGGAGGATAGGAAGGAGTATAAAAGTAAAATCAATATATTATATAATATCATAAAAAGGAGCATAAAGGTGAAATTTATATATAGTATAATAGAAGGGGCGGATATTAAGTGTGTAGAGGAGGAGGTTCATTAGTTGAATGAGACTCCAAACAAAGTATTTAATAAGATATAAACTCATAAGGTGTTAGTAGTGAAACTATAATAATGCTTAAGAAGATAGATAGGGTATGGTAGCCAAAAGACTATGGAAACTAAAATCGAAAAGATGTAAAAAACTAATAATAATAATGATGATAGTAATCAAAATGAACCTAAACAAAAAAGATGAGGAAATATAGCAGCTAATGGATACGATTTAAACTACCAGAACTTTTAGGTCTATAATAGAAGAAAGAATTAGAAATGGCATGGGGGCAGGAATAAAATATCTCAGACTTTCTATTAAGCAAAACTTCCCTATAGAAAATTATAGAGTGAGTCTCTAGGATACAGAGATTACATAATTTAGTGTGTGTTGATAGGTTATTAGAGCGTGCTACTATAAACCAATTAATTTTTATAATTTTTATAATTTTTTATAATTTTTATATACATATATATAAACAATTAAGTTTATGTTTTTACATATATATACATATTTATATATATATGTGGTGGCTGCCAACTCGTTTTCGAGTACGGCCACTACTTTATATCCATGTAGGAGAACCCCTACCGATGCGCTCAACGAGTGTGACTTTTTAGTCCAGCCAGCGACTTGAAAACTCTGGTACAAACACCACACTTGTGACAATCATTGACACATAGTGCTGGTCCCATGGTACCATGTGATGACAAGTGCAGAGAGATCTCCAGATACAAAGCAATGCCTGTGCCGTGAAGCTTTTATAGTGAGCATAGGCACTGCACAAAGCCAGTCCCACTTTTTTAACCAAGATGATATTTACCAAAAAGAAGAACAAGTCAACATCATTGGATACCATCAGGGTTGCAGGTATTATATCAGAGTTTTCCTTCTCCTAGAATTCTGCCTTGATTTTGGATGGCCATTGACTCTTAAGAGCTCCTTTGCCCTTTGACAAGTTTTGTTTTTAGTCCTGCAGGATGTCCAAAGTCACCCTCCTCACCAAGAAACCTTGGTGGGGTTGCCAGTTTAGTCGCCAACGACCCGACTATGAGACAGGTTGTACTGGGATACATATTACCAGTAGCACCAACTGGTGACCTGACATATATATACATACATACATACATACATACATACATACATACATACATACATACATACATACATACATACATACATACATACATATATATATATACACAGTTCAAGAGTAACCAATCTTAAAGAGAGAGATGGAGATAGGAGAGGAGAGATTGGTGAATTAGTTAGAAGCCAAAGCGTAAAGGCATGTGCTCAATGTGCAATATGCAGTGGAAGGCAGCTAGGTGGCTAGGTTCATGCAGAAGTTAGGCGAGCAGAGCTGGAAATATTCATTAGTTAAGCAAAACAAGACCACAAATTTCACAAGGAAGACATTATTAAAAGATTGTCAACATATTTTAGTTTGATGTAAGGAATGTAGAGAATAATAATAATAATAATAATAATAATAATAATAATAATGATTTCTTTATTAACCACAAGGGTTTACATAAAGTAGACATTAAGGACAGTGCAGGACAATGCAGGACGGTACAAATGGGCATTTCTGCGTGTAAAAAAAAAAAAACAGAGGATGTAACAAAAATAACAATGAAAATAACAATGAAAAATTCCCCAATAGGGGGGAGACTTCGGAGGGACATTTGTGGAGAAAGCCCAGTAAAAAGCCACAATGACCCTGACCACCAAGGCAAGTGCCCTCTCCCAGTTTTCCACCTTTAGTTTACAGATATATACTCAGAGTCGGCCCATTCACTCGGGCCATTCTTGCTTCTCTCACCCATCTTTCAACAAAATGCTGGGAAGAGAGCACTTCCTTCTCTACTCTGATTTTCCTTTTCAAATGAAATTTGAAAAAGTCAATCAGAGCATCACCGAAGAGGTAAGTGCTCGTCTTCAGCCCTTTCAAACGTGTCCACCATACTATCTCTTTCGCCATGGCCACCAGACAGATAAAAACTGCCTGCCCTTCCCGGCTAAAGGAGGAGGGCGGGGCAATCCTCACGATAGACTCAGATGATAGCTGGATCCGTCCTAAACGCGACAGCAAGTGTTCGACATAAACCCACAAGTCAGCAATTTTCGGACACTGGACGAGTGTGTGCAGGACGGTTTCGTCGCCCTGCGCGCATCTCGGACATGCCCGGCTGACGGCACCTCCATGCCTGTAGAGTTTATCCCGAACTGGCAAGGCTCCTCGGTAGCACTGCCAGGCCAGAGATTTCTGGAAGTTGTCCATAGGCCCCGGCCCGAAAGTTCTTCCGAAGAGATTGGCTAGTTGATTTTCGTCGACGCCTAGAGTTTCCCCAAGTACGTCGTCGCTCTTCCCCTCCACTAATCCTCTATAGAACGCCGAGGTGGAGTTTCCACTGATCACATTGCCCGATTGGTCGAGGGCTGTGAGCGCCTGAAGACATTCCAGTCTCCAGGCGCTCCCTCTCGGTCTTCGCTTGACCCAGGACTGCAGCTCCGTCAAGGAAACGAGCTGGGGAAAAACGCGTCTAGCAAACGGCGACCACACCTGATCACCGTCGAGGAAGAGGTGGAGATGTCGTAGCCTGAGCGCGTGCCTGCGCATCATCAGCCACGGCATGCCCAGCCCTCCACGTAGCGGGTGTTGACAACAGATGGACCGCCTGACCATCGGAGCACGTCCCTTCCACAAAAAGCGAAAGAGCAAACGCTCCAGCGCAGTCAGGCGAGGCTTAGGACAAGGTACGACGGTTAGGCGGTAGCAGATGACAGACGCGATGTACGCGTTAGCCACCTCCGCTCGACCTTTCAGGGATAGCTTCCTCTCCGCCCATTTCTGGGTGAGAGAAGCCACCCTGCTCGTCACCTCGTCCCAGTTTTTGTCCGTCTGGAGGTCCGGACCGAACCAGACCCCTAGCAATTTAACCGGTCCGTCCGTCCAGCGCCCGACGACGCTGTTGGACGGCATGGACCTGCCTCTCCAGGTGCCGAGCTGCAGGCCCACTGACTTTTCCTGGTTGATCATTGCTCCTGTCACCGCTTCGTATTCTCTTAGTGTAGTGCCGATCGCCTCGATGTGTTTGGCGTTCGACACCACTACGGTGACATCGTCCGCATATGCTGACACGGATCTTCCGCATCCTAGTTCGCGCGGGACTCCCCTCAACGTCTCCAGTTTGTGCAGTAATGGCTCGAGAGTCAATACGTACAAGAGGGACGAGAGGGGACATCCTTGGCGGACCGAGCGCATGATGTTGAACGGTTCCGACAGGTGACCGTTCACTCTCACCACAGAGCAGATGTCGCTGTGCATGGGAGCGATCCAGCCTCTGAAGACGGGCCCAAAGCCAGCCGCCCTCAGGACTGCCGCTAGGTAACGATGGTCGACCCTATCGAAAGCTTTCGACTGATCTAAATTGATCAAGGACCCACCCGTGCCAGGTTCCCTAGCTACCCTCTCTACGATGTATCGCATGAGGTGGAGGTTGTCGTGGATGGATCTGTCGGGAATGGCGCATGTCTGCGCCTCTCCCACCAGACCACCAACGACAAGCGCCAACCTCTTTGCTAGCACGATGGCCCCCGTCAACGCCCGCTTAACTAGTTCGCTAATCCGGTCTCTGTAGGCCTTGCACGCTGGTAAGGACGCGTTTAGCTTCCAGTAGCCGGGTCCTCGTCTATGAAGCCTATCTAAGTCAAGCACACAGGTCACGAATTTGTGGTCCGTGTAGCTGACTATCTTGAATTGTGGACAGCCTATGCTAGACCTATCTATTTCCCTACAAAATACTCTATCTAGATATGATCTGGATGACCCTATGCGGTTTGTCCAAGTCCACATTGGCACATTCGGGAAATCCAATCGGTACCTGTCAGACAGTTCAAAACGCCTGAGCAGGTTGGTGAGGCTCTTGCACCCTCCACCCCTATCCGCTAATCCCACACAGTCCCAGCGTGCATCTAAGATCCCGTTCCAGTCGCCCACTAACACTAAAGAGCGGGACGTTCCAAGAAAGGTCTCCAGACGCCGGAAGAAATCAGGCCGCCCTGCTCCTGTCGGGGCATAGACGGCCACTAGCCTGAAAGCTTGCCCGTCTCCGCTGGTCACGTCCAGCACCACCAGCTTACCCTCTGGGTCCAGGAAGATGGCCCGTATGGCGAGATCCAAACCTCTCCGAAAAAGCACAGCAACTCCTCCACCCGATCCCGGACGGCTGGGAGATGCGTACACATCGTAGCCGCCGAAGATCGGTGCGAAGGCCCGTGCTTCGGAGATTCTGGTCTCGCTGAGGGCCACTACATCTATGTTTAGTGACCTGAGGTCGTTGAGCAGGTGACCCTGCTTCCATGACGACCCCAAGCCACGCGCATTTATGCTGCCTATTCTGAGTGAGGTCATGTTTAAAATAGAGTGGAAAAGATGGGAAAGACCACTTACCGTACTTTTGGTAGAGGAGGGATGGTTTTTACATCCCTTTTCACTTGATCGTCTGGTGAAGGGACCGTTGAATCGTCCCTTCGGCTGGTCGTCGGCTCTTCTAAGAGAATGTCTGAGTATACTCTTCGATTGATGGTTCCTCCTAGGTACCTGAAATCACCAACTGCGTTGGGGAATTTCGTTTTAATGTTTGTGTATTGTTTCTGTGCTATTTTTAGCAGTCTTATGTTAGTTGGCGTTTTGATTGGTGCTGGTATTATGTAGTCCTGTTGTGAAATGTCTGTGTGTTCAATTATGTAAGTCATTAGTTTCTTGTTGTGTGTATTTATTGCCGTGCATTTGTTTTTCTGGGGGTGGGGTGTGGTTCTGCTATTTTCTTGTCGTTGTTGCTGGGTGTGTGTGTTTTGTTGTTGTGTTTGCGATGTTGGTGCTTGTGGTGGTGGTGTTGAAGGTGTTGTTGGCGGTGGGGTTGTCGCCGGTGGTGATGGTGGTGCTGGTGTGGGTGGTGATGGTGTTGGTGGTGTTGCTGCTGTGGGTCTCTTTGCAGTAGACTTTACCCTTTTCTCATTTCTTTCCTCCCTTTTCAAAGGCGACGATGCGCTGCTTCTGCATTTGTGCCTTCTTGCGACCTTTTGCCATCCCTCTCCCACCTCACACTCCATGTCTGATTCTGTAAGGTCGGGGAGGGGTACCAGCTCCACTCTTTCACTTGTTGTTGTTGGTGATGTTTGCACTGGAGTCTCTGTTGCAGCTGCATTTGGTATTGCTGTTGTTGTTGTTAATATTTCCACTGCTGCTGCTGTCTTTGATTTCCGTGGAGTGGGTATGGGTGCCACGGACCTATCGTTCCTGGTTGCCGCTTGTCCTGTTGCTGGTAGCCGTGGAGCCGGATTCGGAAGGAGGGGGGTGTTCTCCTTTCTCAGGGTCTTCTCGTTGCAGAAGGCCCTGAGGTGAGTCTTCGATCCACAGCGAAAGCATTTCGGGCGTTTGCCCTCAACACTTATGGGCAGTTGAGTGCCGTTATCGAAGTCTATCACATCCGGGATAGCTTCGATGCACTCCTGGTTGGTTTGGATTAGCATCTCAATGGAGGAGCCGACCCAATCTTCTCTTACTTTTTTCTGTACTTGCAGTACAGTTGTTTTGTCCTCGATTCCGACGAGGACAGACGCGGCCAGCCAAGAAGGGGTCATTCCGGGGGGGACGTGGGTCAGTTTGACCCTCACAATTTTTTGCCCGCAGTAGGAGGGCACCAACACCATTTCCTCGCTCCTTAGGGTCACTACTGATTGGGCCTTTGCCTCCTGGGGTGCGGCAAAAAGTACGTCTACGGTGGCGTATTTTTTGCCTCGGGTGATGTGCGTTTTCCTCTGCCACACAGACCCCAAGGCTTTTTGTATTTGGGCCTCTGTGGCTCTTTCCACCCTACGGGATTTTGTACTTACTGTACGGTACGTGACCGTACAGTGCTCTTGGGTTTCGAAAAAATTTTTCGCTGCCTTGCAGATTGCTCGGTGTCCGTTCTTTGTCACCATCCTCTTCGCTTCCTCTAATTCCTCATTTGTTATGAGGATTGTTTCCAAGTGTTTCGCAATACCTGCAAATGAGATTGGTTTTTCTCTGCTGTTGTTGTTGTCGTCAGAGCTGCTGGTACTTTTGTTGTTGCTGCAGGTACTACGACTACTGCCTCCGCCGCTGTTGCTGTGGTTGTTGTTGGTGTTGCTGCTGCTAATGCTGTTGTTGTTTATGCTGCTGGTGATGCTGTTGCGGCTGCTACTGTTGTTTTCATTGTCACTGTTGCTGTTGTTATTACGGCTGCTACTGCTATTATTCCTGACGTCAGACGAATGAACTGGGTTTTCGTATTTCCCGCACACCTGTTTCGTCGCTGTCGTCGTCGTCGTGGAGAAACTTTGCACGCTTTGCACGAGACTTTTCTTTTCTTTCGTCACTTGCGAAAGAGAAGGGAGGGAGAGAGACACATTTAAAGAAGGGAGGGAGAGAGACAATCTTCTCTCTGCTGTAGTGATGATTGAGGAAGAAGAAGACGGAATGAGTGGGAGTGACGTATGAAATTTCTTTTTCGTAGCCATGTTGTTTTTTGTTTAAAATGAAATTTTGGGTACAAAACCCCAATAACTGATTATTTAACCCCCGAAGGGCCAAATAACGGACAGAAAGACCCCTCTCACGAGGAGGAGGGTGTCTTTATCAACAATTTGGTTCAAGTTTTAAACAATTTACAATTGTTTTAACGGTTAATAATAATAATAATAATAATAATAATAATAATAATGATTTCTTTATTAACCACAAGGGTTTACATAAAGTAAACATTAAGGACAGTGCAGGACAATGCAGGACGGTACAAATGGGCATTTCTGCGTGTAAAAAAACAAAAACAGAGGATGTAACAAAAATAACAATGAAAATAACAATGAAAAATTCCCCAATAGGGGGGAGACTTCGGAGGGACATTTGTGGAGAAAGCCCAGTAAAAAGCCACAATGACCCTGACCACCAAGGCAAGTGCCCTCTCCCAGTTTTCCACCTTTAGTTTACAGATACATACTCAGAGTCGGCCCATTCACTCGGGCCATTCTTGCTTCTCTCACCCATCTTTCAACAAAATGCTGGGAAGAGAGCACTTCCCTCTCTACTCTGATTTTCCTTTTCAAATGAAATTTGAAAAAGTCAATCAGAGCATCACCGAAGAGGTAAGTGCTCGTCTTCAGCCCTTTCAAACGTGTCCACCATACTATCTCTTTCGCCATGGCCACCAGACAGATAAAAACTGCCTGCCCTTCCCGGCTAAAGGAGGAGGGCGGGGCAATCCTCACGATGGACTCAGATGATAGCTGGATCCGTCCTAAACGCGACAGCAGGTGTTCGACATAAACCCACAAGTCAGCAATTTTCGGACACTGGACGAGTGCGTGCAGGACGGTTTCGTCGCCCTGCGCGCATCTCGGACATGCCCGGCTGACGGCACCTCCATGCCTGTAGAGTTTATCCCGAACTGGCAAGGCTCCTCGGTAGCACTGCCAGGCCAGAGATTTCTGGAAGTTGTCCATAGGCCCTGGCCCGAAAGTTCTTCCGAAGAGATTGGCTAGTTGATTTTCGTCGACGCCTAGAGTTTCCCCAAGTACGTCGTCGCTCTTCCCCTCCACTAATCCTCTATAGAACGCCGAGGTGGAGTTTCCACCGATCACATTGCCCGATCGGTCGAGGGCTGTGAGCGCCTGAAGACATTCCAGTCTCCAGGCGCTCCCTCTCGGTCTTCGCTTGACCCAGGACTGCAGCTCCGTCAAGGAAACGAGCTGGGGAAAAACGCGTCTAGCAAACGGCGACCACACCTGATCACCGTCGAGGAAGAGGTGGAGATGTCGTAGCCTGAGCGCGTGCCTGCGCATCATCAGCCACGGCATGCCCAGCCCTCCACGTAGCGGGTGTTGACAACAGATGGACCGCCTGACCATCGGAGCACGTCCCTTCCACAAAAAGCGAAAGAGCAAACGCTCCAGCGCAGTCAGGCGAGGCTTAGGACAAGGTACGACGGTTAGGCGGTAGCAGATGACAGACGCGATGTACGCGTTAGCCACCTCCGCTCGACCTTTCAGGGATAGCTTCCTCTCGGCCCATTTCTGGATGAGAGAAGCCACCCTGCTCGTCACCTCGTCCCAGTTTTTGTCCGTCTGGAGGTCCGGACCGAACCAGACCCCTAGCAATTTAACCGGTCCGTCCGTCCAGCGCCCGACGACGCTGTTGGACGGCATGGACCTGCCTCTCCAGGTGCCGAGCTGCAGGCCCACTGACTTTTCCTGGTTGATCATTGCTCCTGTCACCGCTTCGTATTCTCTTAGTGTAGTGCCGATCGCCTCGATGTGTTTGGCGTTCGATACCACTACGGTGACATCGTCCGCATATGCTGACACGGATCTTCCGCATCCTAGTTCGCGCGGGACTCCCCTCAACGTCTCCAGTTTGTGCAGTAATGGCTCGAGAGTCAATACGTACAAGAGGGACGAGAGGGGACATCCTTGGCGGACCGAGCGCATGATGTTGAACGGTTCCGACAGGTGACCGTTCACTCTCACCACAGAGCAGATGTCGCTGTGCATGGCAGCGATCCAGTCTCTGAAGACGGGCCCAAAGCCAGCCGCCCTCAGGACTGCCGCTAGGTAACGATGGTCGACCCTATCGAAAGCTTTCGACTGATCTAAATTGATCAAGGACCCACCCGTGCCAGGTTCCCTAGCTACCTTCTCTACGATGTATCGTATGAGGTGGAGGTAGTCGTGGATGGATCTGTCGGGAATGGCGCATGTCTGCGCCTCTCCCACCAGACCACCAACGACAAGCGCCAACCTCTTTGCTAGCACCTTGGCCAAAATCTTAAACTCTGTGTTTAGCAGAGTTATGGGCCGGAAATTTTCTATGTTATCCCCCTTGTTCGGATCCTTTCTCAGCAGTGCCACCGCTCCTCGGCTCACAGAACTGGGAATTCTCCCGTTCTGTTGCCAGTTGCAGTAGACGTCCGCCAAGAGGCCTCCGAACAAGTCTGGCATCTGTACGTAAAGTTCATAGGGCAGACCATCCAAACCAGGCGATTTACCCCTTGTGCAGCCAGTCATTGCCTCCCTTACTTCAGCGGCTGTTATCGGCTTTTCGCAACACTTCGCCTCAGTGGCCGAGAGCCGCGGCAGTCCGTCGAGGTAGACACTAAAGTCCATCCCTCTACCCGGCCCACCGCTGCCCCCGAACAGCTGAGCGAAGTGTCGCTGAAAAGCTTCACACATTTGCCCGGGATCGAGTAGCATGCGCCCGTCGTGGTCCACCAAAGACCGGATCGTGGCTTTGTTGCCACGACGCGCCTCCGCCACTCGGGCCCATTGAACGGCTTTCGTCCCTTCGTGTCTGAGAGCACGCACCCTTGCTCTGACAACGCAGCCTTCGTGCTTTGCATTGAAGAATTGGTCAAGGGCCAATTTCGCCGCAAGCACGTCGGTCGCAATGCCTTTGCTAAGCGCCTCGTCTAATTTTCTAACTAATTCTCCCTCTGCTCTATTTTTCTCTATTGCTAAAGTCTTACTAAACCTAATGGACTCTATTCTAATTGCTCTTTTCAGAGCAAACCACCACTTGTTGTTGACGATGGCCCCCGTCAACGCCCGCTTAACTAGTTCGCTAATCCGGTCTCTGTAGGCCTTGCGCGCTGGTAAGGACGCGTTTAGCTTCCAGTAGCCGGGTCCTCGTCTATGAAGCCTATCTAAGTCAAGCACACAGGTCACGAATTTGTGGTCCGTGTAGCTGACTATCTTGAATTGTGGACAGCCTATGCTAGACCTATCTATTTCCCTACAAAATACTCTATCTAGATATGATCTGGATGACCCTATGCGGTTTGTCCAAGTCCACATTGGCACATTCGGGAAATCCAATCGGTACCTGTCAGACAGTTCAAAACGCCTGAGCAGGTTGGTGAGGCTCTTGCACCCTCCACCCCTATCCGCTAATCCCACACAGTCCCAGCGTGCATCTAAGATCCCGTTCCAGTCGCCCACTAACACTAAAGAGCGGGACGTTCCAAGAAAGGTCTCCAGACGCCGGAAGAAATCAGGCCGCCCTGCTCCTGTCGGGGCATAGACGGCCACTAGCCTGAAAGCTTGCCCGTCTCCGCTGGTCACGTCCAGCACCACCAGCTTACCCTCTGGGTCCAGGAAGATGGCCCGTATGGCGAGATCCAAACCTCTCTGAAAAAGCACAGCAACTCCTCCACCGGATCCAGGACGGCTGGGAGATGCGTACACATCGTAGCCGCCGAAGATCGGTGCGAAGGCCCGTGCTTCGGAGATTCTGGTCTCGCTGATGGCCACTACATCTATGTTTAGTGACCTGAGGTCGTTGAGCAGGTGACCCTGCTTCCATGATGACCCCAAGCCACGCGCATTTATGCTGCCTATTCTGAGTGAGGTCATGTTTAAAATAGAGTGGAAAAGATGAGAAAGACCACTTACCGTACTTTTGGTAGAGGAGGGATGGTTTTTACATCCCTTTTCACTTGATCGTCTGGTGAAGGGACCGTTGAATCGTCCCTTCGGCTGGTCGTCGGCTCTTCTAAGAGAATGTCTGAGTATACTCTTCGATTGATGGTTCCTCCTAGGTACCTGAAATCACCAACTGCGTTGGGGAATTTCGTTTTAATATTTGTGTATTGTTTCTGTGCTATTTTTAGCAGTCTTATGTTAGTTGGCGTTTTGATTGGTGCTGGTATTATGTAGTCCTGTTGTGAAATGTCTGTGTGTTCAATTATGTAAGTCATTAGTTTCTTGTTGTGTGTATTTATTGCCGTGCATTTGTTTTTCTGGGGTGTGGTTCTGCTATTTTCTTGTCGTTGTTGCTGGGTGTGTGTGTTTTGTTGTTGTGTTTGCGATGTTGGTGCTTGTGGTGGTGGTGTTGAAGGTGTTGTTGGCGGTGGGGTTGTCGCCGGTGGTGATGGTGGCGCTAGTGTGGGTGGTGATGGTGTTGGTGTTGTTGCTGCTGTGGGTCTCTTTGCAGTAGACTTTACCCTTTTCTCATTTCTTTCCTCCCTTTTCAAAGGCGACGATGCGCTGCTTCTGCGTTTGTGCCTTCTTACGACCTTTTGCCATCTCTCTCCCACCTCACACTCCATGTCTGATTCTGTGAGGTCGGGGAGGGGTACCAACTCCACTCTTTCACTTGTTGTTGTTGGTGATGTTTGCACTGGAGTCTCTGTTGCAGCTGCATTTGGTATTGCTGTTGTTGTTGTTAGTATTTCCACTGCTGCTGCTGTTTTTGATTTCCGTGGAGTGGGTATGGGTGCCACGGGCCTATCGTTCCTGGTTGCCGCTTGTCCTGTAGCTGGTAGCCGTGGAGCCGGATTCGGAAGGAGGGGGGTTTTCTCCTTTCTCAGGGTCTTCTCGTTGCAGAAGGCCCTGAGGTGAGTCTTCGATCCACAGCGAAAGCATTTCGGGCGTTTGCCCTCAACACTTATGGGCAGTTGAGTGCCGTTATCGAAGTCTATCACATCCGGGATAGCTTCGATGCACTCCTGGTTGGTTTGGATTAGCATCTCAATGGAGGAGCCGACCCAATCTTCTCTTACTTTCTTCTGTACTTGCAGTACAGTTGTTTTGTCCTCGATTCCGACGAGGACAGACGCGGCCAGCCAAGAAGGGGTCATTCCGGGGGGGACGTGGGTCAGTTTGACCCTCACAATTTTTTGCCCACAGTAGGAGGGCACCAACACCATTTCCTCGCTCCTTAGGGTCACTACTGATTGGGCCTTTGCCTCCTGGGGTGTGGCAAAAAGTACGTCTACGGTGGCATATTTTTTGCCTCGGGTGATGTGCGTTTTCCGCTGCCACACAGACCCCAAGGCTTTTTGTATTTGGGCCTCTGTGGCTCTTTCCACCCTACGGGATTTTGTACTTACTGTACGGTACGTGACCGTACAGTGCTCTTGGGTTTCGAAAAATTTTTTCGCTGCCTTGCAGATTGCTCGGTGTCCGTTCTTTGTCACCATCTTCTTCGCTTCCTCTAATTCCTCATTTGTTATGAGGATTGTTTCCAAGTTTTTCGCAATACCTGCAAATGAGATTGGTTTTTCTCTGCTGTTGTTGTTGTCGTCAGAGCTGCTGGTACTTTTGTTGTTGCTGCAGGTACTACGACTACTGCCTCCGCCGCTGTTGCTGTGGTTGTTGTTGGTGTTGCTGCTGCTAATGCTGTTGTTGTTTATGCTGCTGGTGATGCTGTTGCGGCTGCTACTGTTGTTTTCATTGTCACCGTTGCTGTTGTTATTACGGCTGCTACTGCTATTATTCCTGACGTCAGACGAATGAACTGGGTTTTCGTATTTCCCGCACACCTGTTTCGTCGCTGTCGTCGTCGTCGTGGAGAAACCTTGCACGCTTTGCACGAGACTTTTCTTTTCTTTCGTCACTTGCGAAAGAGAAGGGAGGGAGAGAGACACATTTAAAGAAGGGAGGGAGAGAGACAATCTTCTCTCTGCTGTAGTGATGATTGAGGAAGAAGAAGACGGAATGAGTGGGAGTGACGTATGAAATTTCTTTTTTGTAGCCATGTTGTTTTTTGTTTAAAATGAAATTTTGGGTACAAAACCCCAATAACTGGCTATTTAACCCCGAAGGGCCAAATAACGGACAGAAAGACCCCTCTCACGAGGAGGAGGGTGTCTTTATCAACAATTTGGTTCAAGTTTTAAACAATTTACAATTGTTTTAACGGTTAATAATAATAATAATAATAATAATAATAATAATAATAATAATAATAATGATTTCTTTATTAACCACAAGGGTTTACATAAAGTAGACATTAAGGACAGTGCAGGACAATGCAGGACGGTACAAATGGGCATTTCTGCGTGTAAAAAACAAAAACAGAGGATGTAACAAAAATAACAATGAAAATAACAATGAAAAATTCCCCAATAGGGGGGAGACTTCGGAGGGACATTTGTGGTGAAAGCCCAGTAAAAAGCCACAATGACCCTGACCACCAAGGCAAGTGCCCTCTCCCAGTTTTCCACCTTTAATTTACAGATATATACTCAGAGTAGGCCCATTCACTCGGGCCATTCTTGCTTCTCTCACCCATCTTTCAACAAAATGCTGGGAAGAGAGCACTTCCCTCTCTACTCTGATTTTCCTTTTCAAATGAAATTTGAAAAAGTCAATGAGAGCATCACCGAAGAGGTAAGTGCTCGTCTTCAGCCCTTTCAAACGTGTCTACCATACTATCTCTTTCACCATGGCCACCAGGCAGATAAAAACTGCCTGCCCTTCCCGGCTAAAGGAGGAGGGCGGAGCAATCCTCACGATGGACTCAGATGATAGCCGGATCCGTCCTAAACGCGACAGCAGGTGTTCGACATAAACCCACAAGTCAGCAATTTTCGGACACTGGACGAGTGCGTGCAGGACGGTTTCGTCGCCCTGCGCGCATCTCGGACATGCCCGGCTGACGGCACCTCCATGCCTGTAGAGTTTATCCCGAACTGGCAAGGCTCCTCGGTAGCACTGCCAGGCCAGAGATTTCTGGAAGTTGTCCATAGGCCCCGGCCCGAAAGTTCTTCCGAAGAGATTGGCTAGTTGATTTTCGTCGACGCCTAGAGTTTCCCCAAGTACGTCGTCGCTCTTCCCCTCCACTAATCCTCTATAGAACGCCGAGGTGGAGTTTCCACTGATCACATTGCCCGATTGGTCGAGGGCTGTGAGCGCCTGAAGACATTCCAGTCTCCAGGCGCTCCCTCTCGGTCTTCGCTTGACCCAGGACTGCAGCTCCGTCAAGGAAACGAGCTGGGGAAAAACGCGTCTAGCAAACGGCGACCACACCTGATCACCGTCGAGGAAGAGGTGGAGATGTCGTAGCCTGAGCGCGTGCCTGCGCATCATCAGCCACGGCATGCCCAGCCCTCCACGTAGCGGGTGTTGACAACAGATGGACCGCCTGACCATCGGAGCACGTCCCTTCCACAAAAAGCGAAAGAGCAAACGCTCCAGCGCAGTCAGGCGAGGCTTAGGACAAGGTACGACGGTTAGGCGGTAGCAGATGACAGACGCGATGTACGCGTTAGCCACCTCCGCTCGACCTTTCAGGGATAGCTTCCTCTCCGCCCATTTCTGGGTGAGAGAAGCCACCCTGCTCGTCACCTCGTCCCAGTTTTTGTCCGTCTGGAGGTCCGGACCGAACCAGACCCCTAGCAATTTAACCGGTCCGTCCGTCCAGCGCCCGACGACGCTGTTGGACGGCATGGACCTGCCTCTCCAGGTGCCGAGCTGCAGGCCCACTGACTTTTCCTGGTTGATCATTGCTCCTGTCACCGCTTCGTATTCTCTTAGTGTAGTGCCGATCGCCTCGATGTGTTTGGCGTTCGACACCACTACGGTGACATCGTCCGCATATGCTGACACGGATCTTCCGCATCCTAGTTCGCGCGGGACTCCCCTCAACGTCTCCAGTTTGTGCAGTAATGGCTCGAGAGTCAATACGTACAAGAGGGACGAGAGGGGACATCCTTGGCGGACCGAGCGCATGATGTTGAACGGTTCCGACAGGTGACCGTTCACTCTCACCACAGAGCAGATGTCGCTGTGCATGGCAGCGATCCAGCCTCTGAAGACGGGCCCAAAGCCAGCCGCCCTCAGGACTGCCGCTAGGTAACGATGGTCGACCCTATCGAAAGCTTTCGACTGATCTAAATTGATCAAGGACCCACCCGTGCCAGGTTCCCTAGCTACCCTCTCTACGATGTATCGCATGAGGTGGAGGTTGTCGTGGATGGATCTGTCGGGAATGGCGCATGTCTGCGCCTCTCCCACCAGACCACCAACGACAAGCGCCAACCTCTTTGCTAGCACCTTGGCCAAAATCTTAAACTCTGTGTTTAGCAGAGTTATGGGCCGGAAATTGTCTATGTTATCCCCCTTGTTCGGATCCTTTCTCAGCAGTGCCACCGCTCCTCGGCTCACAGAACTGGGAATTCTCCCGTTCTGTTGCCAGTTGCAGTAGACGTCCGCCAAGAGGCCTCCGAACAAGTCTGGCATCTGTACGTAAAGTTCATAGGGCAGACCATCCAAACCAGGCGATTTACCCCTTGTGCAGCCAGTCATTGCCTCCCGTACTTCAGCGGCTGTTATCGGCTTTTCGCAACACCTCGCCTCAGTGGCCGAGAGCCGCGGCAGCCCGTCGAGGTAGACACTAAAGTCCATCCCTCTACCCGGCCCCCCGCTGCCCCCGAACAGCTGAGCGAAGTGTCGCTGAAAAGCTTCACACATTTGCCCGGGATCGAGTAGCATGCGCCCGTCGTGGTCCACCAAAGACCGGATCGTGGCTTTGTTGCCACGACGCGCCTCCGCCACTCGGGCCCATTGAACGGCTTTCGTCCCCTCGTGTCTGAGAGCACGCACCCTAGCTCTGACAACGCAGCCTTCGTGCTTTGCATTGAAGAATTGGTCAAGGGCCAATTTCGCCGCAAGCACGTCGGTCGCAATGCCTTTGCTAAGCGCCTCGTCTAATTTTCTAACTAGTTCTCCCTCTGCTCTATTTTTCTCTATTGCTAAAGCCTTACTAAACCTAATCGATTCTATTCTAATCGCTCTTTTCAGAGCAAACCACCACTTGTTGTTGACGATGGCCCCCGTCAACGCCCGCTTAACTAGTTCGCTAATCCGGTCTCTGTAGGCCTTGCACGCTGGTAAGGACGCGTTTAGCTTCCAGTAGCCGGGTCCTCGTCTATGAAGCCTATCTAAGTCAAGCACACAGATCACGAATTTGTGGTCCGTGTAGCTGACTATCTTGAATTGTGGACAGCCTATGCTAGACCTATCTATTTCCCTACAAAATACTCTATCTAGATATGATCTGGATGACCCTATGCGGTTTGTCCAAGTCCACATTGGCACATTCGGGAAATCCAATCGGTACCTGTCAGACAGTTCAAAACGCCTGAGCAGGTTGGTGAGGCTCTTGCACCCTCCACCCCTATCCGCTAATCCCACACAGTCCCAGCGTGCATCTAAGATCCCGTTCCAGTCGCCCACTAACACTAAAGAGCGGGACGTTCCAAGAAAGGTCTCCAGACGCCGGAAGAAATCAGGCCGCCCTGCTCCTGTCGGGGCATAGACGGCCACTAGCCTGATAGCTTGCCCGTCTCCGCTGGTCACGTCCAGCACCACCAGCTTACCCTCTGGGTCCAGGAAGATGGCCCGTATGGCGAGATCCAAACCTCTCCGAAAAAGCACAGCAACTCCTCCACCCGATCCAGGACGGCTGGGAGATGCGTACACATCGTAGCCGCCGAAGATCGGTACGAAGGCCCGTGCTTCGGAGATTCTGGTCTCGCTGATGGCCACTACATCTATGTTTAGTGACCTGAGGTCGTTGAGCAGGTGACCCTGCTTCCATGACGACCCCAAGCCACGCGCATTTATGCTGCCTATTCTGAGTGAGGTCATGTTTAAAATAGAGTGGAAAAGATGGGAAAGACCACTTACCGTACTTTTGGTAGAGGAGGGATGGTTTTTACATCCCTTTTCACTTGATCGTCTGGTGAAGGGACCGTTGAATCGTCCCTTCGGCTGGTCGTCGGCTCTTCTAAGAGAATGTCTGAGTATACTCTTCGATTGATGGTTCCTCCTAGGTCCCTGAAATCACCAACTGCGTTGGGGAATTTCGTTTTAATGTTTGTGTATTGTTTCTGTGCTATTTTTAGCAGTCTTATGTTAGTTGGCGTTTTGATTGGTGCTGGTATTATGTAGTCCTGTTGTGAAATGTCTGTGTGTTCAATTATGTAAGTCATTAGTTTCTTGTTGTGTGTATTTATTGCCGTGCATTTGTTTTTCTGGGGGTAGGGTGTGGTTCTGCTATTTTCTTGTCGTTGTTGCTGGATGTGTGTGTTTTGTTGTTGTGTTTGCGATGTTGGTGCTTGTGGTGGTGGTGTTGAAGGTGTTGTTGGCGGTGGGGTTGTCGCCGGTGGTGATGGTGGTGCTAGTGTGGGTGGTGATGGTGTTGGTGTTGTTGCTGCTGTGGGTCTCTTTGCAGTAGACTTTACCCTTTTCTCATTTCTTTCCTCCCTTTTCAAAGGCGACGATGCGCTGCTTCTGCGTTTGTGCCTTCTTGCGACCTTTTGCAATCCCTCTCCCACCTCACACTCCATGTCTGATTCTGTGAGGTCGGGGAGGGGTACCAGCTCCACTCTTTCACTTGTTGTTGTTGGTGATGTTTGCACTGGAGTCTCTGTTGCAGCTGCATTTGGTATTGCTGTTGTTGTTGTTAATATTTCCACTGCTGCTGCTGTTTTTGATTTCCGTGGCGTGGGTATGGGTGCCACGGACCTATCGTTCCTGGTTGCCGCTTGTCCTGTTGCTGGTAGCCGTGGAGCCGGATTCGGAAGGAGGGGGGTTTTCTCCTTTCTCAGGGTCTTCTCGTTGCAGAAGGCCCTGAGGTGAGTCTTCGATCCACAGCGAAAGCATTTCGGGCGTTTGCCCTCAACACTTATGGGCAGTTGAGTGCCGTTATCGAAGTCTATCACATCCGGGATAGCTTCGATGCACTCCTGGTTGGTTTGGATTAGCATCTCAATGGAGGAGCCGACCCAATCTTCTCTTACTTTTTTCTGTACTTGCAGTACAGTTGTTTTGTCCTCGATTCCGATTAGGACAGACGCGGCCAGCCAAGAAGGGGTCATTCCGGGGGGGACGTGGGTCAGTTTGACCCTCACAATTTTTTGCCCGCAGTAGGAGGGCACCAACACCATTTCCTCGCTCCTTAGGGTCACTACTGATTGGGCCTTTGCCTCCTGGGGTGTGGCAAAAAGTACGTCTACGGTGGCATATTTTTTGCCTCGGGTGATGTGCGTTTTCCGCTGCCACACAGACCCCAAGGCTTTTTGTATTTGGGCCTCTGTGGCTCTTTCCACCCTACGGGATTTTGTACTTACTGTACGGTACGTGACCGTACAGTGCTCTTGGGTTTTGAAAAATTTTTCCGCTGCCTTGCAGATTGCTCGGTGTCCGTTCTTTGTCACCATCTTCTTCGCTTCCTCTAATTCCTCATTTGTTATGAGGATTGTTTCCAAGTTTTTCGCAATACCTGCAAATGAGATTGGTTTTTCTCTGCTGTTGTTGTTGTCGTCAGAGCTGCTGGTACTTTTGTTGTTGCTGCAGGTACTACGACTACTGCCTCCGCCGCTGTTGCTGTGGTTGTTGTTGGTGTTGCTGCTGCTAATGCTGTTGTTGTTTATGCTGCTGGTGATGCTGTTGCGGCTGCTACTGTTGTTTTCATTGTCACCGTTGCTGTTGTTATTACGGCTGCTACTGCTATTATTCCTGACGTCAGACGAATGAACTGGGTTTTCGTATTTCCCGCACACCTGTTTCGTCGCTGTCGTCGTCGTCGTGGAGAAACCTTGCACGCTTTGCACGAGACTTTTCTTTTCTTTCGTCACTTGCGAAAGAGAAGGGAGGGAGAGAGACACATTTAAAGAAGGGAGGGAGAGAGACAATCTTCTCTCTGCTGTAGTGATGATTGAGGAAGAAGAAGACGGAATGAGTGGGAGTGACGTATGAAATTTCTTTTTTGTAGCCATGTTGTTTTTTGTTTAAAATGAAATTTTGGGTACAAAACCCCAATAACTGGCTATTTAACCCCGAAGGGCCAAATAACGGACAGAAAGACCCCTCTCACGAGGAGGAGGGTGTCTTTATCAACAATTTGGTTCAAGTTTTAAACAATTTACAATTGTTTTAACGGTTAATAATAATAATAATAATAATAATAATAATAATAATAATAATGATTTCTTTATTAACCACAAGGGTTTACATAAAGTAGACATTAAGGACAGTGCAGGACAATGCAGGACGGTACAAATGGGCATTTCTGCGTGTAAAAAAAACAAAAACAGAGGATGTAACAAAAATAACAATGAAAATAACAATGAAAAATTCCCCAATAGGGGGGGAGACTTCGGAGGGACATTTGTGGAGAAAGCCCAGTAAAAAGCCACAATGACCCTGACCACCAAGGCAAGTGCCCTCTCCCAGTTTTCCACCTTTAGTTTACAGATATATACTCAGAGTCGGCCCATTCACTCGGGCCATTCTTGCTTCTCTCACCCATCTTTCAACAAAATGCTGGGAAGAGAGCACTTCCTTCTCTACTCTGATTTTCCTTTTCAAATGAAATTTGAAAAAGTCAATCAGAGCATCACCGAAGAGGTAAGTGCTCGTCTTCAGCCCTTTCAAACGTGTCCACCATACTATCTCTTTCGCCATGGCCACCAGACAGATAAAAACTGCCTGCCCTTCCCGGCTAAAGGAGGAGGGCGGGGCAATCCTCACGATGGACTCAGATGATAGCTGGATCCGTCCTGAACGCGACAGCAGGTGTTCGACATAAACCCACAAGTCAGCAATTTTCGGACACTGGACGAGTGCGTGCAGGACGGTTTCGTCGCCCTGCGCGCATCTCGGACATGCCCGGCTGACGGCACCTCCATGCCTGTAGAGTTTATCCCGAACTGGCAAGGCTCCTCGGTAGCACTGCCAGGCCAGAGATTTCTGGAAGTTGTCCATAGGCCCTGGCCCGAAAGTTCTTCCGAAGAGATTGGCTAGTTGATTTTCGTCGACGCCTAGAGTTTCCCCAAGTACGTCGTCGCTCTTCCCCTCCACTAATCCTCTATAGAACGCCGAGGTGGAGTTTCCACCGATCACATTGCCCGATTGGTCGAGGGCTGTGAGCGCCTGAAGACATTCCAGTCTCCAGGCGCTCCCTCTCGGTCTTCGCTTGACCCAGGACTGCAGCTCCGTCAAGGAAACGAGCTGGGGAAACACGCGTCTAGCAAACGGCGACCACACCTGATCACCGTCGAGGAAGAGGTGGAGATGTCGTAGCCTGAGCGCGTGCCTGCGCATCATCAGCCACGGCATGCCCAGCCCTCCACGTAGCGGGTGTTGACAACAGATGGACCGCCTGACCATCGGAGCGCGTCCCTTCCACAAAAAGCGAAAGAGCAAACGCTCCAGCACAGTCAGGCGAGGCTTAGGACAAGGTACGACGGTCAGGCGGTAGCAGATGACGGACGCGATGTACGCGTTAGCCACCTCCGCTCGACCTTTCAGGGATAGCTTCCTCTCCGCCCATTTCTGGGTGAGAGAAGCCACCCTGCTCGTCACCTCGTCCCAGTTTTTGTCCGTCTGGAGGTCCGGACCGAACCAGACCCCTAGCAATTTAACCGGTCCGTCCGTCCAGCGTCCGACGACGCTGTTGGACGGCATGGACCTGCCTCTCCAGGTGCCGAGCTGCAGGCCCACTGACTTTTCGTGGTTGATCATTGCTCCTGTCACCGCTTCGTATTCTCTTAGTGTAGTGCCGATCGCCTCGATGTGTTTGGCGCTCGACACCACTACGGTGACATCGTCCGCATATGCTGACACTGATCTTCCGCATCCTAGTTCGCGCGGGACTCCCCTCAACGTCTCCAGTTTGTGCAGTAATGGCTCGAGAGTCAATACGTACAAGAGGGACGAGAGGGGACATCCTTGGCGGACCGAGCGCATGATGTTGAACGGTTCCGACAGGTGACCGTTCACTCTCACCACAGAGCAGATGTCGCTGTGCATGGCAGCGATCCAGCCTCTGAAGACGGGCCCAAAGCCAGCCGCCCTCAGGACTGCCGCTAGGTAACGATGGTCGACCCTATCGAAAGCTTTCGACTGATCTAAATTGATCAAGGACCCACCCGTGCCAGGTTCCCTAGCTACCCTCTCTACGATGTATCGCATGAGGTGGAGGTTGTCGTGGATGGATCTGTCGGGAATGGCGCATGTCTGCGCCTCTCCCACCAGACCACCAACGACAAGCGCCAACCTCTTTGCTAGCACCTTGGCCAAAATCTTAAACTCTGTGTTTAGCAGAGTTATGGGCCGGAAATTGTCTATGTTATCCCCCTTGTTCGGATCCTTTCTCAGCAGTGCCACCGCTCCTCGGCTCACAGAACTGGGAATTCTCCCGTTCTGTTGCCAGTTGCAGTAGACGTCCGCCAAGAGGCCTCCGAACAAGTTTGGCATTTGTACGTAAAGTTCATAGGGCAGACCATCCAAACCAGGCGATTTACCCCTTGTGCAGCCAGTCATTGCCTCCCTTACTTCAGCGGCTGTTATCTGCTTTTCGCAACACTTCGCCTCAGTGGCCGAGAGCCGCGGCAGTCCGTCGAGGTAGACACTAAAGTCCATCCCTCTACCCGGCCCACCGCTGCCCCCGAACTGCTGAGCGAAGTGTCGCTGAAAAGCTTCACACATTTGCCCGGGATCGAGTAGCATGCGCCCGTCGTGGTCCACCAAAGACCGGATCGTGGCTTTGATGCCACGACGCGCCTCCGCCACTCGGGCCCATTGAACGGCTTTCGTCCCCTCGTGTCTGAGAGCACGCACCCTTGCTCTGACAACGCAGCCTTCGTGCTTTGCATTGAAGAATTGGTCAAGGGCCAATTTCGCCGCAAGCACGTCGGTCGCAATGCCTTTGCTAAGCGCCTCGTCTAATTTTGTAACTAGTTCTCCCTCTGCTCTATTTTTCTCTATTGCTAAAGCCTTACTAAATCTAATCGATTCTATTCTAATCGCTCTTTTCAGAGCAAACCACCACTTGTTGTTGACGATGGCCCCCGTCAACGCCCGCTTAACTAATTCGCTAATTCGGTCTCTGTAGGCCTTGCGCGCTGGTAAGGACGCGTTTAGCTTCCAGTAGCCGGGTCCTCGTCTATGAAGCCTATCTAAGTCAAGCACACAGATCACGAATTTGTGGTCCGTGTAGCTGACTATCTTGAATTGTGGACAGCCTATGCTAGACCTATCTATTTCCCTACAAAATACTCTATCTAGATATGATCTGGATGACCCTATGCGGTTTGTCGAAGTCCACATTGGCACATTCGGGAAATCCAATCGGTACCTGTCAGACAGTTCAAAACGCCTGAGCAGGTTGGTGAGGCTCTTGCACCCTCCACCCCTATCCGCTAATCCCACACAGTCCCAGCGTGCATCTAAGATCCCGTTCCAGTCGCCCACTAACACTAAAGAGCGCGACGTTCCAAGAAAGGTCTCCAGACGCCGGAAGAAATCAGGCCGCCCTGCTCCTGTCGGGGCATAGACGGCCACTAGCCTGAAAGCTTGCCCGTCTCCGCTGGTCACGTCCAGCACCACCAGCTTACCCTCTGGGTCCAGGAAGATGGCCCGTATGGCGAGATCCAAACCTCTCCGAAAAAGTACAGCAACTCCTCCACCGGATCCAGGACGGCTGGGAGATGCGTACACATCGTAGCCGCCGAAGATCGGTGCGAAGGCCCGTGCTTCGGAGATTCTGGTCTCGCTGATGGCCACTACATCTATGTTTAGTGACCTGAGGTCGTTGAGCAGGTGACCCTGCTTCCATGACGACCCCAAGCCACGCGCATTTATGCTGCCTATTCTGAGTGAGGTCATGTTTAAAATAGAGTGGAAAAGATGGGAAAGACCACTTACCGTACTTTTGGTAGAGGAGGGATGGTTTTTACATCCCTTTTCACTTGATCGTCTGGTGAAGGGACCGTTGAATCGTCCCTTCGGCTGGTCGTCGGCTCTTCTAAGAGAATGTCTGAGTATACTCTTCGATTGATGGTTCCTCCTAGGTCCCTGAAATCACCAACTGCGTTGGGGAATTTCGTTTTAATATTTGTGTATTGTTTCTGTGCTATTTTTAGCAGTCTTATGTTAGTTGGCGTTTTGATTGGTGCTGGTATTATGTAGTCCTGTTGTGAAATGTCTGTGTGTTCAATTATGTAAGTCATTAGTTTCTTGTTGTGTGTATTTATTGCCGTGCATTTGTTTTTCTGGGGGTGGGGTGTGGTTCTGCTATTTTCTTGTCGTTGTTGCTGGGTGTGTGTGTTTTGTTGTTGTGTTTGCGATGTTGGTGCTTGTGGTGGTGGTGTTGAAGGTGTTGTTGCCGGTGGGGTTGTCGCCGGTGGTGATGGTGGCGCTAGTGTGGGTGGTGATGGTGTTGGTGTTGTTGCTGCTGTGGGTCTCTTTGCAGTAGACTTTACCCTTTTCTCATTTCTTTCCTCACTTTTCAAAGGCGACGATGCGCTGCTTCTGCGTTTGTGCCTTCTTACGACCTTTTGCCATCTCTCTCCCACCTCACACTCCATGTCTGATTCTGTGAGGTCGGGGAGGGGTACCAACTCCACTCTTTCACTTGTTGTTGTTGGTGATGTTTGCACTGGAGTCTCTGTTGCAGTTGCATTTGGTATTGCTGTTGTTGTTGTTAGTATTTCCACTGCTGCTGCTGTTTTTGATTTCCGTGGAGTGGGTATGGGTGCCACGGGCCTATCGTTCCTGGTTGCCGCTTGTCCTGTTGCTGGTAGCCGTGGAGCCGGATTCGGAAGGAGGGGGGTTTTCTCCTTTCTCAGGGTCTTCTCGTTGCAGAAGGCCCTGAGGTGAGTCTTCGATCCACAGCGAAAGCATTTCGGGCGTTTGCCCTCAACACTTATGGGAAGTTGAGTGCCGTTATCGAAGTCTATCACATCCGGGATAGCTTCGATGCACTCCTGGTTGGTTTGGATTAGCATCTCAATGGAGGAGCCGACCCAATCTTCTCTTACTTTTTTCTGTACTTGCAGTACAGTTGTTTTGTCCTCGATTCCGACGAGGACAGACGCGGCCAGCCAAGAAGGGGTCATTCCGGGGGGGACGTGGGTCAGTTTGACCCTCACAATTTTTTGCCCACAGTAGGAGGGCACCAACACCATTTCCTCGCTCCTTAGGGTCACTACTGATTGGGCCTTTGCCTCCTGGGGTGTGGCAAAAAGTACGTCTACGGTGGCATATTTTTTGCCTCGGGTGATGTGCGTTTTCCGCTGCCACACAGACCCCAAGGCTTTTTGTATTTGGGCCTCTGTGGCTCTTTCAACCCTACGGGATTTTGTACTTACTGTACGGTACGTGACCGTACAGTGCTCTTGGGTTTCGAAAAAATTTTTCGCTGCCTTGCAGATTGCTCGGTGTCCGTTCTTTGTCACCATCTTCTTCGCTTCCTCTAATTCCTCATTTGTTATGAGGATTGTTTCCAAGTTTTTCGCAATACCTGCAAATGAGATTGGTTTTTCTCTGCTGTTGTTGTTGTCGTCAGAGCTGCTGGTACTTTTGTTGCTGCAGGTACTACGATTACTGCCTCCGCCGCTGTTGCTGTGGTTGTTGTTGGTGTTGCTGCTGCTAATGCTGTTGTTGTTTATGCTGCTGGTGATGCTGTTGCGGCTGCTACTGTTGTTTTCATTGTCACTGTTGCTGTTGTTATTACGGCTGCTACTGCTATTATTCCTGACGTCAGACGAATGAACTGGGTTTTCGTATTTCCCGCACACCTGTTTCGTCGCTGTCGTCGTCGTCGTGGAGAAACCTTGCACGCTTTGCACGAGACTTTTCTTTTCTTTCGTCGCTTGCGAAAGAGAAGGGAGGGAGAGAGACACATTTAAAGAAGGGAGGGAGAGAGACAATCTTCTCTCTGCTGTAGTGATGATTGAGGAAGAAGAAGACGGAATGAGTGGGAGTGACGTATGAAATTTCTTTTTCGTAGCCATGTTTTTTTGTTTAAAATGAAATTTTGGGTACAAAACCCCAATAACTGGTTATTTAACCCCGAAGGGCCAAATAACGGACAGAAAGACCCCTCTCACGAGGAGGAGGGTGTCTTTATCAACAATTTGGTTCAAGTTTTAAACAATTTACAATTGTTTTAACGGTTAAAAATTACTATACCTTACAGAGCCGAGCCTCCGTCAACCATGGCATTCAATAATAATAATAATAATAATAATAAAAATGGAGTTTGGACTAGATAAATGCGCCAAAGCAACGTTCACCAGAGGAAAGCTGCTGAAGAGTTCAGACATTAATCTTGATCGGGGGAACGTGATAAGAGAACTTGATCAAGAAAAAACTTACAAATATATAGGTGTTTGTGAAGGAGACGGAATCAAGCACTCGACAATGAGGGAAAGGATAAGGAAGGAATGTTACCGCAGAGTGAGAGCAATCTTAAAAACGGAATTGAATGCAAGGAATAGGATCGATGCCATAAACACGCTTGCCATACCAGTAGTAACCTACAGTTACAATGTCATCAACTGGTCAAGCACAAAGATCCGTAGGCTCGATACAAAAATTCGAAAATTCTTAACCATGCACAGAATGCATCACCCTAAAGCAGATATAGATAGAATATATCTCCCTAGGAAAGAAGGAGGACGTGGGTTAATCCAGTTAGACATTGCGTTGAAAACTGCAACAATTGGATTATCTACATATCTAAGGGAATCACATGATTGGATGATCAAACTCGTTTTGAAACACGAAAGCATCAAAAGATCATATTCCATTATAAAAGATGCACAAAGATACAGTAATGGACTACAAATTTCAGAAGTCCCATTTACTGCTGAAATGGAAAACACAGAAAAAGCAAAGCAGGTAAAAGTAACTGCAAAGAAAGAACTGCTACAGAAACTGGCTAAGAAATGGCAAGAAAAGCCTCTGTATGGAAAATACCCAGAGCGAGCTAACAATCCTGATGTTGACAAAACTTTAACCCATCAGTAGTTGGCATCCTCTGGACTGAAATCGGAGACTGAAGGACTGATTATATCGGCACAAGATCAGTGTCTGCCAACAAAAAATTACCAAGGCAACATAATAAAAAATGGGTGCAGCCCATTATGCCGTGTATGCAAAAAACAACCAGAGACCATTGACCATATAATTTCAATGTGCAGTCCTATAGCTCCAACCGAATACCTAAACAGGCATGATAGAGCTGCACAATACATACATTGGATAATGTGTAAGCATTTTGACCTGCCCCATCAAAAGAATTGGTGGGAGCATCAACCACCTCCCATACTTGAAAAAGATCACATCTCAATCTTGTGGAACTTTAGCATCCAAACAAACCGAAAAATAGATGCAAACAGACCTGATATAATATTGAAAGACTTTCAAAAGAGGGTATGCCTGCTAATTGATATGTCTGTTTCAATAGACAAGAATGTATCTATAAAAACATTTGAAAAATTGAGCAAGTATAAGGACCTGGAGATAGAAATTGGAAAAATGTGGAAATTGAGAACTAAAACAATACCAGTGATTGTAGGCGCTCTGGGAATGATACCTAAGGGGTCTAATGATTACATATCGCAAATCCCAGGAAACCCGCGTATAGGAGAAATACAAAAGATAGTACTAATGGGAACTGCCCATATACTAAGGAAGATTCTGTCAATATAAGTACATCACAAGTCTAAACACTAAAGATGCATGTGTGAATATGTATGTTCTTTCTTGAACATGGCGGACCTTGTTGTCTCTTGAGGTCACTGGTTGTGACTTGGTGATAACTCGTATGAACATAAAGCAAGATAAATGCAACTGTAATAATAATAATAATGTCTGTTTACAATTGTTTCGCTACTCCATATAATATTTCTGGATCAGATGACTATATATCATTATTGATCTGGTTCAGTTGAAAATAATTAAAATATTTAAAAACAGAGCGGCTTATCGGCATTTCAAAGGAATATAAATTAAATTAAGGAGAGAATGTTACATAATGTAATGGTCGATATATTGGTATTTCACTATGGTGTCCTGGTTGTATCAATTGTCAGCCATAATGAAGCAGTATTCATCTGTCGAGGCTGCATTGTTTGAGATCTGCCTTTGGGTAACAAGATGGCCGCCAAGGGACATATTTACCTTACTAATTATGGGTGGTTTCAGGGGAAATAACTCCTCGAGAGATGAGAAATTGTGGGAAGTTTATAGTTAAGTGCTAATTTTTAAATTTTTTAATTGAGAGACAATGTAGGGGAGGTAACTTATAATTATCTAAGTTAGTTATAGCTATTTAACTTATTAGATACAAGTAAAAATGGGGCTAGATGACAATGTTGGGTCAAATATTCTATTGGCGAAGGAATTAGCCCTTAGATGTTGACAGCTAATAGTTACCTCCGTTCTATCGTTAATCAGTAGAGGTCGTGATAGAGTTATGTAATATGCTTCGGTAATACAGAGATCACAAGATTTTCTTGGTCCATTGAACGGTTGGGCCCTAGTGAGTGTTCAATGTTGCTTAATTTAAGGTTTTTAATGAGCCTAGCTAGAGATGTCGAACATCTGTTGCTAGGGTCTCGGAAAGAAAAAGAGTGCGCGTTATAGCGTACCTTAAAAGGGTTAGAGGTATACCCGATATAAGAGCTGGTATTCGAAGCGGTTTTAACCGTGCACCTATAGACTATGTTGGGTGTCAGGCAGTGTCCATTTAATGGGCATGCATTAGGGTAACGGCAGTTGCAGTTGCTTCTGCTGTTAGTGAGAGTAGGGAAGTTTAACCTAAGCGGTTGGTCAGTGCTAGAAGGATTAGATGGGGAGGTGTGCTACTAGAGCAATTATTGGTGTAGTGGCGTGGTGTATTTGATAGGCGTGGTGGTACCGCGGTGTGAAAGTTAGACTGTCTTAGTTTATGATGGTTACTGAATGCGATGTGGCTAGCTAGGTTAGGTGCTGTGGAGAATGAGATTTTAATGTTATTTTTATTAAAGAGTTTTTAATATCTATGTTTTGGGGGGAAATGTTTAGATAGGATAGAGAAGTGGCTAGATTAGATGAGAATGGGGGTTTAAGCCAGGTGATATTTCTAGGTCTATTCCTTCTAGGGGTTCTAGTGGAGTTGGTAGGGGCCTTCCTAGGGTTATTATTACCTGGGAATTTGTTATTTGTCATCCCATTTCTCATTCCTATTCTAGGGTTGATTTTTAGTTTGCTACTTGGAGTCGGGAGCAGGCCGCTGCCACCATTAACCTTCCCTGTATAGGCGCTGTTACTGCTAAAATTCCGGCGAATCTGGCTATATGCTAAGGTATTTCTAGTTCTTGTGTTAAGTTTATTATGGTGAATTGTTGTGTTATGGCATTTACAACATACCAAAATGCCATAACACAACAATTCACCATAATAAACTTAACACAAGAACTAGAAATACCTTAGCATATAGCCAGATTCGCCGGAATTTTAGCAGTAACAGCACCTATACAGGGAAGGTTAATGGTGGCAGCGGCCTGCTCCCCACTCCAAGTAGCAAACTAAAAATCAACCCTAGAATAGGAATGAGAAATGGGATGACAAATAACAAATTCCCAGGTAATAATAACCCTAGGAAGGCCCCTACCAACTCCACTAGAACCCCTAGAAGGAATAGACCTAGAAATATCACCTGGCTTAACCCCCCATACTCATATAATCTAGCCACTATTATCCCTAAACGCTTCTTCTCTATCCTATCTAAACATTCCCCCCCCCCCAACCATAGATATTACAAACTCTTTAATAAAAATAACATTAAAATCTCATTACTAGGAGGAAAATAAGAAAACAAAAGAGAAAGAGAAAGAGAAAGAGAAAGAGAAAGCCCTAAGTGATAGGTTGTTGTATTAGCGTAACTTTTAAGATGAAGTGAAAAAATAAATATTTATTGGATGAGTTAGGAAGAGTAAATAAGCGTGAATAGAAAATAAATAAATAATAATAACTGGAGAATTTTAACCAGTGTTTAACTATGATTAAATGTTTAGTTTATCAATTAAATTATCAATTAAATTATTGAGATCTATACATTAAAATTGAGATCTATATATCATTAAAATCTATATATTATTAAAGAATATATTCATATATATACATACGCACACATATATATATGTATATACATATATATATACATACACATACATATATATACATACAATAACAGATTTTTTATGTTTAAGATATAGGAATTTTTCTAAACTTATAGATTTTTCGGAGAAATCTGAGAAAAAAATCGGAGAAAAATCATTTCTATGTAATAGCAAAACAGCGTGAAGGAAATTAAGTTATTTACTTATATTAAATGTTATAAATGTTAAGATAATAAAGGAAATTTAAGATTATACAAACCTTATATTATTTAATAGTAAGTTATAATTTTAAATATTTTATAAATTTTATATCTAATAAATCCACCTGTTATGTTGTTGTGACTGTTATTATATAAGTTTGTTTAGCATAAATCGTAAGAAATCCTTTATAACAGAGTGCATTCGAATTGTATGTATATATACATATACACAACCCCTACATAGATACACAAACATATATATACACATACCGGTAGACATGCATCATACTTATATATATATATAGAGAGAGCGAGAGATAAATATAAAGTACATAGTATAATTAAAGTACATAATATATAAAATAAAATAAAAATGAATTATAGTTTTAAAAGGAATTTACGATTTTTAAATATACTCATACAATTTTAAGCAATATAACTTTAAAGCAATATCATTTTCAAAAATATAAAAAAATATTTTAAGATATAATTTTAAAATAGGAATATGTCTAAAAAATTCAGTATAAAAATGAATTTAAAAATTTTTATATATAATATTTAACTCTCAGTATGTTTAACTTAATTTTTATAACCATATGAGAAATTTTGAAAGAAAAAGAAAGAGAAACTTTCAAGAGAGAAACTTTCAAAAATAGGAGAAACTTTCAAAGAAAATATTTTCCCCTTTTAAGAGCCTTCAGTATGTTTATCTAGAAAAATTGTTTTTTTTATAATGAGAGTTTTAAGCAGTCAAATGAAGAAATCTAATGATTTATCGATAGGTACAATATATTTAATAGAATGAGTTAACTATTACATTTTAAATTTATATTTAAACGTTGAATTCAATCTATGTTTGCAGCAACTGAAAAGAGTGCTTCTTACGTTCAGGGAATTTTTGCTTTTTAATATAAACAATATTTCCTCTATACAAAGATCGCAATTTTCGGAAGAGGAGTTAAATGGAGTAGCTTTTGAAATAATATTCCAAAGTAACGTATATTTAACGTTCTTTAATTTAAGGTCCCATAATAAGCTAGATAGAGAAGTTGAAGATGTTTTGTTTAAATGCGTAAAAGAGCATTTATGGTTATTAAAACGAGATTTAAAATCTGTTGAAGTAGATCCTACACAATTAAATGAATTTAAATTAGTTTTTACGTTACAATTATATACTATATTTTTAGCTAAGCAATTGTTATTTAACGGACAGTTAGATTTATTTCTACAGTTACATTTATCAAAATTTAAGTCACTAGGAGCTGTATTATTAAATTGAGCTGTATTACTAAATTGGATATTGCTGGGGTTATTATTGGTTAGGTTTTAAATTATTAATTCTATTAATATTCTGCGCTAAATTGTTTGTGGATGAATAAGTTAATTTTATAGTATGTCTATTAAAAAATTGAGTAATATCTATGTGTTCTAGGGAAGAGCTTTAAAAAATAGTTTAGCAATAGGAGTTTTAATATTTAATGAGAAAGGAGGAGCGAACCATAATATATTCCTAGTTCTATTTCTTTTTTTGTTTTCCGAATTATTGTAAGGTTTTCTATTATAGTTGTTAAAATTGTTAAGATTATGGTTAGTTGTTATATTATTATTTTCAATGTGTTTAATTTTATTTCTATATCCAGCTCTACCTAACGCTTCGTTGTAATAATGTGCTTTATCATCAAATATATTCCTATTAGCTGAAATTCTAGAAATGCGTTGCTGTACAGAATTCACTATAGTATTTTTAACGGATCTGGGGTGATTAGAGTTAAAATTAACGTAGTTTAAGTTCTCGTTTAGTTAGTGAAATGGATAATGAAGACATGTGTTAAGGTTTAAGGTTACATCTAGAAAATTAACTATTTTATGGTTATTCTCTATTTCTACTTTTAGATTAAGGTAATTAAAATATCGTATAATTTCTTTTCTTTTCCTATTTAATTCACAGTTATTATTTTCGATAAGTAATAGCATGTCGTCACGATATAAACCTCCGGTCATCTCAGGTATTTTTCTATGTAGAGAATTATTTATAAAAAGGCCCACAAGATCCGTTACCTGAGCGGAATCGGATGATCCCATAGTGATATCGAAATTATTATTTCTATCTGCTCTAGTCCAGAGTTGGTTGTTAAATTCAATTAATGTTTTCCGTGCCGTTAAGATAATGTGCATTTCATTACTAGTTAAGTCTGTATGTTTAAATGCATATGTTAGTGCTTTATTAAGTAGATTATGAGTGATGGATGAGTAATAATTAGCAATATCCAATTGAATAAACTTATTATTATAGTTATATTTAATTTCCTTAAACCATTCGATAACTTCACTAGTTCCTTTCCATAATTTTAAATAAGATAATTCCTTAATTTGTGGTATTATTCTGTCTAAAATATTCTTGCTAAGTATGCCAAGGTCCGATTTAGATGGTGCAATTAATCTGACTGGTAATTCAGTTTCAAAGTTCCTCATATTAATTTTAGGTTACCTTGGCATGAAGGGTTGTGTCCTATTTTCAATGCCTAATTCATGCATTATATAAGAGGCATCTGTATTCATTTTTTCAAGGTCGTCATTAGTTGTTATTTTGTATTTCTTCCTTAATTCCTTTAATATAAGATCGTTATAGATGGCCTTTTGTATTCCGTAAAGATTATTGGTTTTGTCTGACTTGACTAGATTTTTTTCCCGTTTTCTCAAAGTTTTCAATATTATTTTTGATATTTCTTAGGTAATCCTGGCCTATGAAGTTGTTTTTGAATTTGATGCTTTGGATGATAGATATGATTTCATTTTCAAAATCCATTAGTAGTTTGTTGGGGGGGGGGGGGGGGGTAGATTTGAAGATTTTATCAAGATTGGAAACATTCTCTTTTACATCAGATTTATCGAAGTGGAAAGCACGCCACCCGATTCTTCCTATAACAGAGTCTGATTTTTCTATTAATTGTTTAATAAAGTCTTTATTCCTAGGTATAGGTATGTCCTTTATATATATATAAACTAGAGGGATTAAAATAAGTCAGTTTTACTCATATAGTTCCCCAACCATCGTTTCTGGAATTCAAGAAACAATATTAATTATTACAAAACATTGGAACAACCAATATTGGAAGAATTACAATTCCGTCTTCAGGAAAAAGATACTTTGGAATAAGGGGAGATGTTGAACATATTGCATACATACCATGTTGTTGACGAACCGCATGGTGTCTGACGCGTTGCCTCGTTGAATTACTACGTGAAAATATCCCACTCAATGTAATAGGACAATACAACGGTTTTATTTATTAATATAGCTTATCATTTCATTGAAATGTCTAAGTATTAGAGCCAGATAATTTTTAAATTGATATTAATTATTCCTTCATTGTTGAGTAAATTTAGACTGATTTGGCTGGTATTTCCAGCGTAACTGTGCTTCATAACCAGTTTTATGAATTTTGCTTGTGTATTTCTTCCCTACTTAGTTTGTTGGGGTATTTTTCATGTATTGATTTTTCTTGCCAGCGTTTTAGCATAAAATACAAAAATACTGGGTACCTGTTTTAAAGGTGTACTTTTTTCTTTTTTGCAATTTCCGTTGCTATTTGCCAACTCAGCTTCGAATTTGAATGTGTTGGCTAAATTGAAGAGAAAAAACAATGTTTTATTTTCCACATGTTTTATGTTTATATGTATTAACTTTCTGTTAATTTCCATTAGATATTTTTGTAGTCTTATGCTGATTATTTTATAATAGCTTTCGAGATGCATATGGCCACTTCCTCTCTGTGTTAGTTATAAATATAATATTTCTACATTTGATTTAATGTCTAAAAAATCTAACGTTTTAAGCACGGAAGCTCATCAAACGGTGCTTATCTTGGTTTACTTCGCATTAAGCGACTGCGAGTTCAAGACCTCCTTCTAAACAGGTCACCAGTCCATCTCAGTTTTAAACTCCCAGCTACTGCTGGTATGCATTTTCAGCTGAGTATACTGGAGAAACGTGAAATGGTGTGTTGCCCCCCAAACACAACATGCAACCCGATCCAAGAATTGAACGCTCCGTAAGCATAAATCCACGCGCTTTTACATGACTTGGGATGGTGTATTTTAATGCAACCATTAGTTTTCTTGTGTTCTTGTCCTGCATTTTTTTAAAGAGTCTACTTCAGAATGTTGGCACTCTAGCTTATTACTGCCGTAGCTATAGTATTGATGCTTATTATCTTATTCTTTGTATTTAATCCTGTCTTAAGTATTAATCTAATCTATTTATTCTTTTCAAATCTTTTCTTTCATCTGTGTGCCTTGAAATCCATCTAGTTCATTGATTACTAAATATTTGTATGTCTGTGTTTGATCTAATTCCCTTATCTCAGTTTCTTTATCTAGCATGATATTAGTATTTTTCAATAGTTTTCCCCTCTTCAGAGCAGCCTTGGCATATTTTTCTAGTCAAAAGTTCATGTCTATTTCTTTTTTGCATCCATTATTATTATTACTAGCTAACCCTGTCAAAAATGACGGTTAATTGTAATAGATATACATAATTTAAAAAATAAATGTTTGTTTGTTTGTTGGTTGGTTGGGTCCTTTGCGCTCACTCACATAAGTGATACAAACATACAAACACAATGACAATGTGTGTAGCCAAATCGCTACACATACACATAAACACAGCTATGACGAATCTTAGAACGCTGGACTTCTATAGTTTCTTACCCCACTTCTTTCCTTAGTCATGACATAGATGTGTGTGTATGTAATGATTATTTTTTATAAGTGTGTCTGTTTATATATATATGTATGTGTAGATTCGTGTGTGTTTGTAATTCTATTGTCTATGTATCTTTCTGAATAAACACACACAAACACATATACACTCACACAAATATTATATATAAATACTAGCAGTGGTACCCGGAGTTGCACGGGATAAGGTATTTTTGAATGCGGGCCGCCAACAGACCTAATCGTGGAAAAACTGCATGCTTGGACAATATGTAAAGAAAATAAACCGAATATCGTGATGGCTGGATAATCTTTAAGATTTTACTCGATGAAGCAGGAAAAATGCAGGTTTTCACCTAATGCGGGCCCTAGGGGATCAAGAAAATAAAAAAATGTTTATGTGCATAATATACCTTGAAATTTAGGGAAAATCGGCTAGACGTAACGCCTCAAAAAGCCCTAAAAAGCTGAAAAAATGAAGTTTTTCACCTAATTCGGGCTTTAGGCCATGAAAAAAGTTGGATATTTTGCTCACGGTATGAAGAAGAGACTTACTAATACATAGTTACAATTTCAAGGAAATCAGTCTGACGTAACGCCTCAAAAAACCCCTAGAAACCTGAAAAATCGCAGTTTTTCGCCTAATGTGGGCCCTAGGGGATCAAAAGCACTCCCTGAATCATAAGTAATAGACATGTAAAGTTTGAAAAAAGTCGGTTGGGTACTTCTCGAGTTTTAGGGATTCAAACTCACAGACTCACACACACACACAGACAGACAGACATCCTCAGGGAAGTGACGTAATGCAGACAGCCAGACATACAGACAGATATTATAAGGGCGCGACGTTATATGTATGTATCTAAGAAGAGAAAGACTAAGAATTATAGAAAGAGATTGCTAAATCGCCTAATGCGGCATGTAGGGCATTGAAAATTTGAATTTATTTTGCTCAAAACACTCACTGAAACATAAGTATTACATGTTTAAAGTTTGAAAACAGTCGGTTGGGTGCTTCTCGAGTTTTAGGGATTCAAACTCACACACACACACACAGACATACATCCTCAGTTTTATATATATAGATAATTTACACAAACACACATATACACACACACAAACACACATATACATACACACAAACACACACATAATCATAAGAGCCAAGATGTAGAGCCAATTCGCTATACATATAGACACACACAGATGTAGCGAATATTGTACGTTAACACCCTTTCTTTCCTAAGTCGACGTTATCACCCCTTCCTTCCTCTGTCGACGTTATTATACTTTCCTTCCTCAGGGAACGTTATCGCCCCTTCCTTAGTCATCTCTTGTGACGCACTCAAGCATATTATATATTAGTACATAATTAGGGCGGTGGTTTGGCAGAATCGGTAGTGTCAGACACCATGTTTTGCAGCATAGTTATGGCCCTTTGCATTCTGAGTTCAAATTCTTACAAGTTCATCCTTACGAGGACGATAAAATAAAGTACCAGTGATGCACTGGGGTAGTCACTGGCCTTGTGCCAAAAGTAGAAAGATCTGAGTTCAAATGCCGCCGAGGTTAATTTTGCCTTTCATCCTTATGGGGTCGATAAAATAAAGTACCAGTAATGCACTGGGTATTTGCTGGCCTTGTGCCAAAAGTAGAAACAATTATTATCATTCGCTGAGGTTAACTTTGCCTTTCATCCTTACGGGGTTGATAAAATAAAGTACCAGTAATGCACTGGGTAATTGCTGGCCTTGTGCCAAACGTAGAAACAACTATAATCGGCACAATTATTATTATTATTACAGCTGCATTTATCTTGCTTTATGTTTATACGAGTTATCACCAAGTCACAACCAGTGACCTCAAGAGACAACAAGGTCCGCCATGTTCAAGAAAGAACATACATACTCCCACATGCATCTTTAGGTGTTTAGACTTGTGATGTACTTATATTGACAGAATCTTCCTTAGTATATGGGCAGTTCCCATTAGTACTATCTTTTGTATTTCTCCTATACGCGGGTTTCCTGGGATTTGCGATAAGTAATCATTAGACCCCATAGGTATCATTCCTAGAGCGCCTACAACCACTGGTATTGTTTTAGTTCTCAATTTCCACATTTTTTCCAATTTCTATCTCCAGGTCCTTATACTTGCTCAATTTTTCCAATTTTTTTATAGATACATTCTTGTCTATTGGAAAGGACACATCAATTAGCAGGCATACCCTCTTTTTAAAGTCCTTCAATCTATTTGCATCTATTTTTCGGTCTGTTTGGAGGCTAAAGTTCCACAAGATTGAGATGCGATCTTTTTCAAGTATGGGAGGTGGTTGATGCTCCCACCAATTCTTTTGATGGGGCAGGTCAAAATGCTTACACATTATCCAATGTATGTATTGTGCAGCTCTGTCATACCTGTTTAAGTATTCGGTTGGAGCTATAGGACTGCACATTGAAATTATATGGTCAATGGTCTCTGGTTGTTTTTTACATACACGGCATAATAGGCTGCATCCATTTTTTATTATGTTGGCTTGGTGATTTTTTGTTGGCAGACACTGATCTTGTGCTGATATAATCAGTCCTTCAGTCTCCGATTTCAGTCCAGAGGATGCCAACCACTGATGGGCTAAAGTTTTGTCAACATCAGGATTGTTAGCTCTTTCTGGGTATTTTCCATACAGAGGCTTTTCTTGTCATTTCTTAGCCAGTTTCTGTAGCAGTTCTTTCTTTGCAGTTACTTTTACCTGCTTTGCTTTTTCTGTGTTTTCCATTTCAGCAGTAAATGGGACTTCTGAAATTTGTAGTCCATTACTGTATCTTTGTGCATCTTTTGTAATAGAGTATGATCTTCTGATGCTTTCGTGTTTCAAAACGAGTTTGATCATCCAATCATGTGATTCCCTTAGATATGTAGATAATCCAATTGTTGCAGTTTTCAACGCAATGTCTAACTGGATTAACCCACGTCCCCCTTCTTTCCTCGGGAGATATATTCTATCTGTATCTGCATTGGGTGATGCATTCTGTGCATCGTTAATAATTTTCTAATTTTTGTATCGAGTCTACGGATCTCTGTGCTTGACCAATTGATGACATTGTAACTGTAGGTTACTACTGGTATGGCAAGCGTATTTATGGCATCGATCCTATTCCTTGCATTCAATTCCGTTCTTAAGATTGCTCTTACTCTGCGGTAACATTCCTTCCTTATCCTTTCCCTCATTGTCGAGTGCTTGGTTCCGTCTCCTTCACAAACACCTAGATATTTGTAAGTTTCCTCTTGATCAAGTTCTCTTATCACATTCCCTCGATCAAGATTAATGTCTGAACTTTTCAGCAGCTTTCGTCTGGTGAACGTTACTTTGGCGCATTTATCTAGTCCAAACTCCATTTTAATGTCATCACTGAACTGCTCCACAGTGGATAATAGCCCCTGTAATTGTTCATCATTTTTTGCAAATAGTTTCAGGTCATCCATGTAGAACTAGTGATTAATGGTTTTGTCATAGACTTTATATCTATGTTTTGTTTCATTGAGCATTTTACTTAATGGTGTAAGTGCGATGCAGAATAAAAGCGGTAATAAAGAGTCACCCTGAAAAATTCAACAATTAATATTAACTACTCCAGCTTCCAGTGATTTTGTTTCACTATTCAAAAGGAGTGTCGTTTTCCATGTCTTCATACTGAATGACAACGGGAGATATTTTGAAAATGTCTAAATATTTTTCAATCCAACTGTGTGGCAAACTATCGAATGCTTTTTTATAATCTATCGAAGCAATTGATAGATTTTTGTGTCTATTATGACAATCTTCCAGTATCATTTTGTTAACCAAAAGCTGATCCTTACAGCCATATGAGCCTCGTTTACACCCTTTCTGCTGAATGAGAAATAGGTCATTTGTTATCATGTGGTCATATGTACATTCAGTTAGGACTGATGTTAAAATTTTATACATTGTGGTCAAGCAAGTTATCGGTCTGTAATTTGTGGGATTGTTTGTCTCATCATTCTTCGGAAGCAGGAATGTAATGCCGTTAACTAGCCATGATGGTATCTTTTCTGGCTCCTTAACCATTTCATTGTAAAGTTGGGCTAACAGCTCATGAGACTCTGTGAAGGCATTTATCCAAACATTTTGTATTTTGTCTTTTCCTGGGGATTTCCATTTGCTGGTTTTTCTAAGAGCCAAACGCAACTGTTCAACTGTTATAGTTTCCCATATTTGTTCCTCAAGGTGAGCTGTATCTTTCATTTGTCTGTCTATCCATGGGGCATGTATATTATGAACTTTTTCTTCGGTCCAGATCTTTTCCCAGAATTCTTGCACTTCCTCCTTGGGTGGTATTGATTTAGCAGTTATTGTTGACTTACCAATTTTTCTGTAGAAGTTTCTTTGGTTGTTTTTGAACATATTATTGTCCTTATAGAATCTAGATCGTTTTTCAAAGCGCCTTATACGAGCAGCTTTGGCCGACACTTTTTGCTTGATTATTTCTATCAGCATGTCTATGTCACTTGTTGATTTTATACTGTACTTTCTTTTCAATTTTCTAAGTTTAGTTTGTTTAACATGTTCACCTACTTTATAGTTTGTTAAAATTTCTGTCAGATCGGAGAAGGTTTATTTGGCGATTGATGTTCTCTTGCCAAGTAGATTTCTTGTGGGAATTCCTTTGTTTTTTCATCTTCACTCCACATAAGTGAGTGGTGACTTTAGCCGATGCATAATAGAGATGATTTAAATCAGTAATGTTTAGTTTGTTTGTGATGATAATGTTTTTGAGAATTATGTTAGTCTTGTGTATTATCTTTTGGTTCTGTTTGGAGTTCTGGATCTTAGGGAGGGTGTCTCGTTTCCCCATGTCAGATTCTTTCATTTTCATCCATTCGATCATAATTTCATCCTTCAAGTTGGCAAGTTCATTCTCATTAATTTCTTTATCATTTACGATCTCATTATTTTCATTATTATTATTATTATTATTATTATTATTATTATTATTATTATTATTATTATTGGCAACCTACGTAGGAAATCGTATTATCGTGAGCTCCGCAAAGGTTTGTTGTTTTCCGTTGTTTCAAATTGCCAGTTATGGAAATTTTTTGTTGTTAAGTGTTTATAAGTTCACATATATTGCTTTCTGAAGAGGACACTCAAAAGGATTGGGGCCTTGAGCCCAAAATTTAAACTTTCATAATTATCAAAGAAAAACTTTCTTTTAAAAAAACATGGACGCCTCATAGCCACACGAAGCTGACAACCTTCCTCACAACCTAGCACCTCACACCAACACCACCATTGTAAATATTACTACGGTTGCTAACACTAAAAATATAAGCAGTGGCAATAATTTAAATTTGTCACATGCAGACATTCATTTCCCGCCATTACCAATAACTGCAGGTGTTAAAGCCGCCATCCCCACCCCCACCACAGCGACAACAGAAACAAACAAAAAATAAATTATTTTCTCGTGACATCGAAATGGATTCACCCAGAATCGACTCTTCCACGTCGAACACCACTGACGCCACCACCACCAGTTCCACCACCACAACTGAAACTAAAAATAACAATAACAAAAAAAAAACAATAACAACAACAGCAACAATGAGAATAACAACAACAACATCAACACAAGTGCAAAACAAAATGTGTCGTTTTCCAAAGCAGCCAAGAAAAGCGAAATAATCGAGGTAAGCCAGGATGAATTAAATCAAGCCAAGCGAATGGTAATAAAAGATGAGTAGAGTGTCAGCCTCAATCCCCCACCTAATAAAATGGAGCATCGGCGCCTATGCACCGTGTCATATCGGACGATAAACGCAAAATCACGCTGAGTGGAACGGGCATCCGTGTCCCAAATACAAAAAGCTTTGGGACATGTGTGGGCGAAACAAAACCACATCAGACGTGGGCAGAAATATGGAAGCGTGGACGTGTTCTTTGGAACACAACATGAAGCCAGAGAGCACTCCATGGCCCCATTAAGAAGTGACGACTTCACACTCGTCCCAAGCTATTGTAGTCAGAGACTCGTGAAGATCAGGGTTACCCACGTTCCACCGGCCATCGAAATTCCCTGGCTAATGGCTGCCGTCCTCGCGGGCATCGATGCCAACACGAAAATAATTGAAGTAACAAAAGAACAGCAGGAGAACTGGTCCGAATCTAAGCCGACCAAACAAACATTGAGGAAATTCCAGAGGTGATAGACCTCAATGACGGCAGCCACCTCACCGTAATCGTTGAGGGTAGAAGGCCTAGGTGTGTCGTTTGTGGTGAAGGAACCCACCTAAAGGCTTTCGGCCCTCAGGCTAAAAAGTTGAGGCCACCTCTCTTACCCACCCCAGTGACTCAACCATCAACACCACCAATAGCAGAGATGGCAGCTACAACTGCAGCAGAAACAACATAAGCAACTGTAGCAGCAACAACCCCAGCAACAGTAGCAAAACCAACACCACCACCACCACCCACCTCACCAGAAATAGCATCAGAGCCTCCACCATCCACCACGCCACAAAAAACCAACGCCTGTGGAGGATTTTCCACTCCCCAAACTATCGCAACTGGAGACAGTTTGTGACGACGAGGAGTGGGAAACTGTATCAGAAAAAAAGAAAAAAAGAAAAAAAGAAAAAAAGAAAAAAAGAAAAAAAGAAAAAGGACCCAAAAAAGAAACAAATCCTCTTCCTTCCCCCTCCAAAAACAAAATGTAGGGTGAAACAAATAAACAAACAAACACAAAAGTTAAGACAGCTATGCCACCATCCACACTAGTATCACCAACCCCATCACCACAAACACCAACACCCATCACCATCATTAACCCCAACACCATCATCACCAATACCACAAAAGTCACCAAAAAGCGAAACAGAAACAAACCCACAACAAACGCAAACAAAACAAAACAACCAAAACGATACACACTACACAGCATTAAATTTGAACAACAACCAATTATTACACTACATCCAACATCACAGAAAATGATTACACAACACCCCAAAATTTCACACCACCTCCACATATACAAATCACTCGCATCACACAGAAAACGTACACGACACTAAAACAGAAATTCCCCAAGTACATCGGAGATTTCCGACAAACACTCTCCAGGAGGATTTATAAGGTCATCCTTCCAGAGTAGGCCAAAAGCAGTGAGAAGGATAGAAAAACCATCCTCCAACTACGAGAAGTTAGGTAAGTGGTCTTTCCCATCTTTTTCCACTCCTTCCCAACATGACCTCACTCAGAATAGGCAGCATAAATGCGCGTGGCTTGGGGTCGTCATGGAAGCAGGGGCACCTGCTCAACGACCTCAGGTCACGGAACATATATGTGGTGGCCAACAGCGAGACCAGAATCTCCGAAGCACTGGCCTTCGCACCGATCTTCAGCGGCTACGATGTGTACGCATCTCCCAGCCGTGCTGGATCGTTGGGAGGAGATGCTGTGCTTTTTCGGAGAGGTTTGGATCTCGCCATTCGGGCCATCTTCCTGGACCCAGAAGGTAAGTTGGTGGTGCTGGAGGTGACCAGCGGAGACGGGCAAGCTTTCAGGCCTGTGGCCGTCTATGCCTCGACAGGAGCAGGGCGGCCTGATTTCTTCCGGCGTCTGGAGACCTTTCTTGGAGCGTCCCGCCCTTTAGTGTTTGTGAGCGACTGGAACGGGATCTTAGATACACGCTGGGACTGTGTGGGATTAGCGGATAGGGCAGGAGGGTGTAAAAGCCTCGCAAACCTGCTCAGGCGATTTCAACTATCTGACAACAGGTACCGTCTGGATTTCCCACATGTGCCAATGTGGACATGGACAAACCGCATCGGGTCATCCAGATCATATCTAGATAGGGTATTTTGTAGGGAAATAGATAAGGTGTAGTATAGCCTGTCCACATTTCAAAATAGTCGACTACATGGACCACACATTCGTGATCTGTGAGGTTGACTTAGATAGGCTTCATAGACAGGGACCGGGCTCCTGGATGCTAAACGCGTCATCAACAGCTCACAAGGCCTTCAGGGACCGGAATAGTGAACTAGAGAAGCTGGCGTCGACGGGAGCCATCGTTTACAACAAATGGTTGTTTGCTCTGAAAAGAGCGATTAGAATATAGTCTATTAGGTTTAGTAAGGCTTTAGTAATAAAGAAAATAGAGCAGAGGGAGAACTAGTTAGAAAATTAGACGAGGCGCTTAGTAAAGGCATCGCGACCGACGTACTTGCGGCGAAATTGGCCCTTGACCAATTCTTCAATGCAAAGCACGAAGGCTGCATTGTCAGAGCTAGGGTGCGTGCTCTCAGACACGAGGGGACGAAAGCCAGTCAATGGGCCCGAGTGGCGGAGGCGCGTCGTGGCAACAAAGCCACGATCCGGTCTTTGGTGGACCACGACGGGCGCATGCTACTCGATCCCGGGCAAATCTGTGAAGCTTTTCAACGACATTTCGCTCAGCTGTTCGGGGGCAGCGGCGAACCGGTTCGAGGGATGGACTTTAGTGCCTACCTCCACGGACTTCCGCGGCTCTCGCCCACTGAGGCGGAGTGTTGCGAATAGCCGATAACAGCCGCTGGAGTACGGGAGGCAATGACTGGCTGCACAAGGGGTAAATCGCCTGGTTTGGATGGTCTGCCCTATGAACTTTATGTACATATGCCAGACTTGTTCGGAGGCCTATTGGCGGACGTCTACTGCAACTGGCAACAGAACGGGAGAATTCCCAGCTCTGTGAGCCGAGGAGCGGTGGCGCTGCTGTGAAAGGATAATATAGATAATTTCAGGCCCATAACTCTGCTAAACACAGAGTTCAAGATTTTGGCCAAGGTGCTAGCAAAGCTGTTGGTGCTTGTCGTAGGTGGTCTGGTGGGAGAGGCGAGGACGCGCGCCATTTCCGACAGATCCATCCACTACAACCTCCACCTCATGCGATACATCGTGGTGAGGGTAGCTAGGGAACCTGACACGAGTGGGTCCTTGATCAATGTAGATCAGTCGAAAGTTTTTGATAGGGTCAACCATCGTTATCTGGCGGCAGTCCTGAGGGCAGGTGGCTTTGGGCCCATCTTCAGAGGCTGGATCGCTGCTATGCACAGCGGCATCTGCTCTGTGGTGAGAGTGAGCGGTCACCTTTCGGAACCGTTGAACATCATGCGCTCGGTCCGCCAAGGATGTCCCCTCTCATTCCTCTTGTACGTATTGACTATCGAGCCATTACTGCACAAACTGGAGACGTTAAGGGGGGTCCCGCCCGAACTAGGATGCGGAAGATCCGTGTCAGCATATGCGGACGATGTCACCGTAGTTGTGTCGAACGCCAAACACATCGAGGCGATCGGCACTACACTAAGAGAATGCGAAGCTGTGACAGGAGCAATGATCAACTAGGAAAAGTCGGTGGGCCTGCAGTTCGGCACCTGGAGAGGCAGGTCCATGCCGTCCAGCAGCGTCGTCGGCGCTTGACGGACAGACCAGTTAAATTGCTAGGGGTCTGGTTCAGTCCTCCAGACGGACAAAAACTGGGACGAGGTGACGAAAAATCGGGCAATGCGATCGGTGGAAACTCCACCTTGGCGTTCTATAGAGGATTAGTGGATGGAAAGAGTAACGACATACTTGGGGAAACTCTAGACGTCGACGAAAATCAACTAGTCAAATTCTTCGGAAGAACTTTCGGGCCGAGGCCTGTGGACAACTTCCAGAAATCACTGGCCTGGCAGTGCTACCGAGGAGCTTTGCCAGTTCGGGATAACTCTACAGGAATGGAGGTGCCGTCAGCCGGGCATGTCCGAGATGCGCGCAGGGCGACGAAACCGTCCTGCACGCACTCTTCCTGTGTCCGTGTATTGCTGACTAGTGGGTTTATGTCGAACACCTGCTGTCGCTTGTAGGACGGATCCGGCTATCAGCTGAGTTCATGGTGAGCATTGCCCCGCCCTCTTCCGTTAGCCGGGAAGGGCAGGCAGTTTTTATCTGTCTGGTGGCCATGGCGAAAGAGATAGTATGGTGGACACGTTTGAAAGGGTTGAAGACGAGCACTTACCTCTTCGGTGATTCCCTGATTAAATTTTTCAAATTTCATTTGAAAAGGAAAATCAGGGTAGAGAGGGAAGTGCTCTCTTCCCAGCATTTTGTTGAAAGATGGGTGAGAGAGGCAAGAATTGCCCGAGTGAATGGGCCTACTCTGAGTATGTGTCTGTAAATTAAAGGTGGAAAACTGGGAGAGGGCACTTGCCCTGGTGGTCAGGGTCACTGTGGCTTTTTAATGGGCTTTCTCCACGTATGTCCCTCGGAAGTCGCCCCCGTATTGGGGAATTTTTCATTGTTATTTTTTTGTTACATCCTCTGTTTTTGTTTTTTTAAACGCAGAAATGCCCATTTGTACCGTCCTATATTGTCCTGTACTGTCCTTAATGTCTACTTTATGTAAACCCTTTTGGTTAATAAAGAAAGCATTATTATTATTTGGATTGGTAGAGGGCGGTGGATTGGTAGTATCGGTAGAGGGTCGGACGCCATGCTTTCTAGCATAGTTACGTCCCTTTACGATCTGAGTCCAAATCCCGCCGAGGTTGACTTTGCCTTTCATCCTTACGGGGTCGATAAAATAAAGTACCAGTGAGGCACTGGGTAGTTGCTGGCCTTGTTCCTAAAGTAGAAACAATTATTATTATTATTAGTAGTAGTAGTAGTAGTAGTAGTAGTAGTAGTTTTGATTCCATGCCTGGGCCATATTTTTCTCTTTTGGAGTAAGGTCCATGCTAAAACATAGCCTTATTTTGTCAGCTGCACCAGCGAAAGATTTCTTGTTGTTGGTTTTGTAGTCATCGTTGCAGTTGGTGTTGGTGTTGTTGTCAATCACTCTGTTGTTATTCTCGGTGTGGTTGTTGTTGATGGTGTCGTTGTTCTTTTGACATGTTTCGTTGTTGCTGTTGGTGTTGTCACTGTTCATGTTGTTGTTGGTGGTGTTGTTATTTTCGTTGTTGTTTATGTTGCCATTGTTTGTTTCGTCTGTCTTTTGGTTGTTTGTGTTGGTGCTGCTGTTTTTGTTGTTGGTAATACTGCATTAATCGGAATTGGGATGGACTGACAGTACACGGATGTAACGCCTAGTATAATAGACTTCACTGAGAGCCCCCATATACCCGTGTCACTCATGTAGAGCAAAACTTTACGCCAAGGTTTTACGTCTACACTAGATCTTTAGGGTGGAAGGCTCCTCTCCTTCTAACATCTAATCCGCTACAACGAACAACGCAATCAACAGCTGCCGCAGTAAATACATCATCATCAATGGCTGCGACAACAGCGAGAAGGACACCTCCATCAGCTACAACTGCTAAAACAACAGCTGTAGAACATACAGCACCAAAGACGCGAGACCCAACATTGCCACCAGCACCAGCGACAACAGCACCAACAACAACACGCGTTGAAAAGATGTTCCTCCCCGACTAGGCACAGTCAGATATATAGAGTGGTTTGTGAATTGAAGGAGTAGAAATCCATAAAATCCAAAAAGGATATACAAAAAAAACCGGTGTGACTTTATCTACAATAAAATGTGGAGAGAAAAACATTAATGCCATAAGTTACACATCAACTCCACCAACGTCACCACCACAATTACAACCACGACATACACCAGCAACATGTCAAATACAACACAACTCTCTCCTCTATATCAACAACAGCAATACAACAAAAGCAAATCTACGACAATGGCAAAGTATACAGCCATAAATACAACAAACGAACATTTTATGTATCATATAGACCACCACAAACATTAAGGAAAATAACGATGACACGTCAATGATAGCAAAACTAAAACACATAAAACTCATACACGGCACGCAAGACAAACACAAACTTAAAACTAAAATTCCCCGGTGCAATTAGAGACTCCGTAAGTTCATTTCCAACAAAATATACAGAAAGTTAGACGGAAGGACTGATCAACCACCCTTCCTCAACATGAAGAGAAGTAGTCCTACTCATTTTTTCTCCTCTTCATCAAGCATGGCCTTACTCGGGATAGACAGTGTCAATGCATATAGCGTGAGGTCGTCTTGGAATCAGAGTCATCTGCACATCGATCTCGGGTCATTGAACATAGATGTGCTACTTGCCACAAACGAGACCAACGTTACCAAGGAAGGTGATCTATACAGAGAATGTCTACTAACTGTCTGTATGTATGGCTGTCTGTCTGACTCCCTCACATTCGAGAACCACCCAACCGATTGTTTTCAAACTTTGCACATATAATATGTATGGTCCTGTGAGTATTTTGAGCAAAAAAATGTTCAATGCCCTAGGGACCGCATTAGGCGATTTAGCGATCTCTCTCTATAATTCGTAGTCTTTCTTTTTACATAGATACATAGATATAACGTTGCGCCCTTATAATATCTGTCTGTCTGCATTACGACATTATGACGCTATATGTGTGTGTGTGTGTGTGTGTATAAGTATATATAGTGTGTGTATATATATATATATATATATATATAGTGTGTGTAACGTTTTTCGAAATATTTACTTATGCGTTCAGATTGATTTTTTTAGTTTCAGAAGATTCTGTTAAAGGTGAAAGCAGCGATTCTTTGCTTAAACTTTAATCTGTTATTTTCATATATATATATATTCCTTTTCGATCGACTTTCGTCAAATCGGACCGAGGAAACAATGTTTTTGTTGGTCTTTCCAATTGCGAATACTATCTATCGGTCGCAACTCCAGGAGCAATGGGAAATAAAGTGTCTTGCTCAAGGACATAACGCATCGCCCAGTCCAGAAATCGAACCGACAACCTCACGATTGCGAATCCAGTTCTCTAACCAATCAGCCACACGCCTTCATATATATATATATATAATTATATATTCGTGTACAGATATTTTTGCATACAAAATATAAACAAACGTATTTATTTCACGAGGATCGATAATGATAAATGTATATCAAATATATAAGAACCCTAGAGCAAATCCTGAGCAACGCCGAGCCATTCTACAAGTATATATATATTTATATTCAGGTAGACGCGCTTCATCATCCACTTTTATAAAAGTTAAATCATACACAAAACGCCAGCCTCAACAGTTTTGCAAGGGATGTCAACATGAATGGACCTGTTATTTTAATATAAAGACATTTTTTCCACATCCATCCCGTCCGTCCCCTCAACCTATCTTATTTCTCATTCTTTCTTCTGATGAAGGACTAGCGTCCGAAACGTGAAGACCCTCTTCCTGCTATATCAAGCGTTAACCTAATATATACCTTCCATATACTGCACTGATTGTGTTGTTATTTCTGTTTACCTTTTACATACATACATATACATATATATATATATATATATATATATAGTGACGCAACATAAGTCAATTGCATGAACTCATAATCCTTTATTTACTGCTATATATATATATAGCCATTGAATGGCTATGACCTCATCAGGCAGTTAGTCAGTTCTTAGATATGCCAGCTCTGTGTTTATGGTGTTGATGGTATCAGAGCCTTGGGGCATATATATATATATATATATATATATATATATATAACGAAGGAGTTGTGGTAAGGAACCAGATGGACCATAACGCACCAGAGTACTCAATACCTAAGGTAGTAGAGTGGGTAATAGGAAAATGTATGACGCCCGACGACAGAGCTCAAGCCGTTTCGACGGCTATTTCTGGACTGAAATAGCCGTCGAAATAGCCGTCGTAACGGCTTGAGCTCTGCCGTCGGCGTCATACTTTATATATATATATATATATATGGAGGTGAAAGCCTGTCTGAGTATGAACGTGTGTGTGAATGGGTGCTGTGTGGAGAGCTTAAAGTATCGTATCAAAATATTGATTTCCATAAATGGTGAGCATTCATAGCTTGAATGAAATGCAACAATAAAACATAGAAGTAGATTTTATTTCAGGTTTTAAAATTTTATATACCATGAAAAAAAAAGTATATTTGAAGTTTTTTGCAATTATGCATATAAATATACAAAGAGGGGTTTCTCTCTCCCTGCTCCCTCTCCCTCCCCCTCTCTATTTCCCTTCTCTCCCCCTCTCTCTCAATATATATATGTATATATATATATATGTATATACATGGTGGCTGCCAACTCGTTTTCGAGTACGGCTACTACTTTATATCCATGTAGGAGAACCAATACCGATGCGCTGAACGAGTGTGACTTTTTAGTCCAGCCAGCGACTTGAAAACTCTGGTACAAACACTACACTTGTGACAATTATTGACATATAGTGCTGGGCCCATGGTACCATGTAACGACAAGTGCAGAGAGATCTCCAGATATAAAGCAATACCTGTGCCGTGAAGCTTTTATAGTGAGAAAATGCACTGCACAAAGCCAGTCCCACTCTCTTAACCAAGATGATATTTACCAAAAAGAAGAACATGACAACATCATTGGATACCATCAGAGTTGCAGGTGTTATATCAGAGTTTTCCTTCTCCTAGAATTCTGCCTTGACAAAGGCTAAGGCGTCATCTCTCCCGGTGATTTTGGATGGCCATTGATTCTTAAGAGCTCCTTTGCCCTTTGACAGGTTTTGTTTTTAGTCCTGCAGGATGTCCAAAGTCACCCTCCTCACCGAGAAACCTTGGTGGGGTTGCCAGTTTAGTCGCCAACGACCAGACCATGAGACAGGTTGTACTGAGATACATGTTCACAGTAGCACCAACTGGTGACCTGAAATATATACATACATATATACATACACACATACTTATACACACACACACACACATATATGTAAATATATATATATATCAAACAATCTAAAGCAGGTAAACATTACTTTAAACAAATTATCTTGTGTTCCTCGACAATATCACACACACATATGTTTATGTATATACATATATATATATATATACTTCTTGCCTCCTTAACCACCTCTTCTACGGCCTCGATATAAATACCCCCTCCGCCTCCGTGGTATTTTTTTCAGGGTTATAGGGGGCTTAGCTCTGTTTCTTGACCGTCGTATCACGTGATTGACTCCCCCTCCGCCTTTTGGGATTCTATCTCACATCTTATAGACGTGTTCTTTGAAGCTAGTAAAATGAGGTATCCTCTTAATAAGTCCGCAGACCTCACAAAGGCTCTATATCTTTATGATGTATTGTTTTTAATTATGCCACGAAACTACGTAGTCGAGGAATCTAGAAGCAGTTTATGTATGATACATCTTATTACTAATTATATCTAAATGTTTCTTCTCTCTTCATAATGTACTTTTAGCTCTGATACTGGTTCAGTCTAATCCATTCGGATTGGTTTGTCCCAGTTATTCATAGAGCAACATCGGTTAAGGTTGGCACCATTAACTCAAGGATGGATGTGGATATATTCATGTATATGTATGTGTCCGCATGTATCTGTGTTTCTCAATATATTATATATATATATATATATATACACAGTTCAAGAGTAACCAATCTTAAAGAGAGAGATTGAGATAGTAGAGGAGATATGATAGGAAAGATTGGTGATTTAGTTAGAAGCCAAAGCGTAAAGGCATGTGCTCAATGTTCAATATGTAGTAGAAAGCAGCTAGGTGGCTGGGTTCATGCAGAGGTTAGGTGCGCAGTTGAGACTGCTTCGAATACCAGCTCTTATATCGGGTCTACCTCTAACCATTTTAAGGTACGCTATAACGCGCACTCTTTTTCCTTCCGAAACCCTAGCAACAGATGTTTGACATCGCTAACTAGGCTCATTAAAAAGCTTAAATTAAACAAAGTTCAACACTCACTAAAATGGGATATCGTAACTAGGGCCCAACCGTTCAATGGACGAAGGAAATCTTGTGATCTCTGTGTTACGGAAGCATATTACATAACTCTATCACGACCTCTACCAATTAACGATAGAACGGAGGTAACCATTAGCTGTCAACATCGAAGGGCTAATTCCTTCGCCAATAGAGTTTTTGACCCAACTTAGTCATGTAGCCCCATCTCTAATTGTAGCTAATAACTTAAATTGCTATGAACAACTCGATAATTATAAGTTACCTCCCCTACATTGTCTCTCAATTAAATAATTTAAATACTAGCACATAACTATAAAATACACACAATCTCTAATCTCTCGAGAAGTTACTTCCCCTGAAACCACCCTCTAACTAGTAAGGTAAATATGTCTTTTGGCAGCCATCTTGTTACCCATAGGCAGATCTCACACAATGCAGCCTCGACAGATGAGTACTGCTTCATTATGGCTGACAGCTGATGCAACCAAGGCACCATAGTAAAAACCAATATATGGAACATTATATTATGTAACATTATTTTAATTTATATTCCTTTGAGTTCCGATGAGCGACTCGGTTTTTTTAAATATGTTAATTATTTTCAACTGAACCAGATCAATTATGATATATAGTCATCTGATCCAGAAATATTATACGGAGTAGCGAAACAATTGTAAACGGGCATTATTATTATTAATATTATTATTATTATTATTCTCTACATTCCTTACATCAAACTAAATATGTTGACAATCTTTTAATAATGTCTTCCTTGTGAAATTTGTGGTCTTGTTTTGCTTAACTAATGAATATATATATATATATATATATATATATATATATATATATATATATATATATTAGAAGGTTAGGTTTTTATACAACATGAAAAATAACCGAGGTGTCCTACACGTGGAAAGTATAAAGAAAAAAAGATGAAATCGAAAATGCAACTGGAGTCTTATTTTTTTTTTAAATATATATATTTATTTTGTTCCTTTACCGGTTTCGCAGTTCTTCTGCTTTTCAAAAGTAGAGTTGAGATGGAGGGTCTGTGGTTTTTCTCACGCACACACACACACACACACACACATATATATATATATATATATATATATATATATATATATATATATATATATATATATATATATATATATATATATATATATATATATATATTTATATATATATATATAATTCAAGAAATAAGAGTAACATGGTTGGCTGTACAATAAGGGCTATACTCACAGTGCTGACAATTGTTCCGTTGATCTGGTCGGTCTAGAGCTCGCTAATCGCTTGGTGTTGCGTCAATCGATCTCCATACTTTGATTACAACCAGTCAATACATCAGAGTACGTGGATATGAGGAGGATACGCAAGGCATGGCTTTTATAGGAGAGTGGTATTAGACCAGAACAATAACATCAGTAACAAACTAACTAAATAGTGAATAATTAAAACAATAACATCATTACAAGTAAGAAATAGTGATAAAACAAGCATGGTAAACAAACAGATATGATGCAGCTGTATTAAGTGACATGCCAAATCTACCATAGGGTACATTAGAGGTAGTAGTGAAGGGATGAGTTAGACGAAGGGATAAATAATAAAATGTACTTAGAGTCAGGTTTTGGAATCTACACTTTAAGTGCAATTATGAGAGATTTAGATAGAAGTGAGTTGTGGGACTGACACCCTACCAACAAGAAAACGGAGATTGATTTATGGTTTGACTTAGTGAGATTGATGGAAGGAGTGTATAGAGATTTATGGTTTATTGGTAGCTGGTATTAAGTGAAATTGTGGATTCAGTATGTTTTTCTAAATTTTGGGATTGCTATTTCAAATCATGAGGGTTTAGTTTTCGCAACATCAATAACAAAATAGTGTATAATTAAGACAATAACATCAACAATAAAACATGCATTGTAAACAGATAGAGAACATGATGAATAAATTTAGGGGTAGGGTGCATTGAGATGATAATAATAATAAGAAGAAGAGGTTCAAAGGAGTGTAAGAGTAATAAGATAATATACTTAGAATTAAGTTCATCTGTTAGAGATCATGGGTGCTAATATGAGATATGTAGATATAATTGTGCGGTTCGAAAGAATAAACAACAGCAAAGACGAGATTGATTTATGGGCCGACAAGATAATTGGTAAATGTTTGTAGACATTGCGTCCTATCTTGGTGGTATAGATGTAGGGAGGTTGGAAGGTGTTTATAAAAGTTTATGTTTCCGAGATAGGACGGAAATGTCTACAAACATTTACCAATTGTCTTGTCGAAATACCAACGATAATCAGCAGACTACTGAAGAGGACATTTTACCCCTTGTCTATTTTTATTCATATGTTCATGTTCGCGACAACGCAGCACGCCATTCTTCATTCACATTTATATATATATATACATATATATATATAACCTATATATAAATATAAACATAATAAGGTTATGTTTCCGAGGCAATCCAAATTGAATCGACATGGGAACGGATGAAATGTGTGCTTTTGGGTTTCTCACCCGTTCCCCTGTGAGTACCAATTCACCCCCACCGGTCTGCGCGTGCGCATGTCCGAAGGGAGTTGACCATTAGCTACCGCAGATTTCAACGAAATTCACTTAGTCAGTTCACCCTCTCAGTCACACAATGGCCCATACCATAGTTTACTGCTACCCATCTCGACTGTGGTAGTCAGTCGAAAGCCAGAGGGGGTGGGAGAGTGTTAGTTTTTACAGGTCATAATACTACCTCTCACCTAGCGTGGACAGTACGACTGACGATCAACTCAAAGGGAAAATAAATTTAATTCTAGGTATCATGGTTTTACATTGTAAGTTAAGAGTGAGAGTTGGAAACAAAAATTAAAGTCCTAAATCAAGTATCAGAAATTATAAATTAAACAATTAAAAAATTAACAATTAGAAATTAAAAGTTAGAAATTTTTTCAAGTGAGAATTCGGATTGAAGTGAGTAAAAAAAATATAGATTGAAGTGAGTAAATAATATGGAGAGAGATGTTTAAGTAAGAAGTTCTGAGAGGGGTTCTAGTGTCACAGTTACTCTATCCACATATTGAACGACAGTGCCGTACATTAGAACGGAGGGTAAGCTACAGCATTCAAGGCATTAGTCAATCTGGTACACAGTCATAATTTCCATCACATGGAACAATACCAAAGAAAAACAGACATAGAAGAAGAAATGCAAGAACACAGAGTACATATATGCAAAATGATCCATATGATTGTCAATTTATAATTTCTGATACTTGATTTAGGACTTTAATTTTTGTTTCCAACTCTCACTCTTAACTTACAATGTAAAACCATGATACCTAGAATTAAGTTTATTTTCCCTTTGAGTTGATGGTCAGTCGTACTGTCTACGCTAGGTGAGAGGTAGTATTATGACCTGTAAAAACTAACACTCTCCCATCCCCTCTGGCTTTTGACTGACTACCACAGTCGAGATGGGTAGCAGTAAACTATGGTACGGGCCATTGTGTGACTAAGAGGGTGAAGTGACTAAGCGAATTTCGTTGAAATCTGCGGTAGCTAATGGTCAACTTCCTTCGGACATGCGCACGCGCAGACCGGTGGGGGTGAATTGGTACTCACAGGGGAACGGGTGAGAAACCCAAAAGCACGCATTTCATCCGTTCCCATGTCGATTCAATTTGGATTGCCTCGGAAACATAACCTTATTATGTAACAAGCTGTCTGATGATGTCACGACACTCGCACACAGAACAGTGTGGCCAGTGTCGCTATTGAAATATATATCACAGCATTATTATTAAAGGACTTGAACATCTGAAACTACTTCGCTTTTCCTTATTCGATATTTACTCCGTCACTCCTATGTGGGAAAAGTACGTTGAGTGCTTGAATTGAATTGCATCAATATTTACCCTAATAATATAAATATAAACATATATATATACCTACATATATATACCTACACACACATACATATATATATATATATATATATATATATATATATATATATATAGAGAGAGAGAGAGAGAGAGAAATTCATGCTCAGACGCATACATAAAATTATTTATTATTTTCTCGAAAATAAAACTGCAGGATATATAGAGTTTATTCATAAAAAATATATATATTTGAAAATAAATGAGACATGAACAGAGATAGGATGATAGAAAGAGGAGGAGTGCGATGGTGCCTGAAAAATTACGTCTATATATTAAGAAGTAGGGGCATACTTGTTTCAATTCAAATATTTCAATAAGTTTGATATCCATGTCACACAAGTATTTTGAGTGACGTAATATAGTAAAACTTGTCCCGTTCGTATATATATGTATATACATATATATATATATATATATATATATATATATATATATATATATATATATATATATATATATATAACGAAGGAAATGTGGTAAGGAACCAGGTGGACCATAACGCACCAAAGTACTCAATACTTAGGGTAGTAGGGGTCTTACTTGTTCCTATATATATATATATATATATATATATATATATATATATATATATATATATATATATATATATATATATATATATATATATTAGAAAGTGATGTTTTTTTACAAAATGAAAATAACCGTGGTGTCCTACACGAATGAAAGTATAAGGAAAAATAGTTGAAATCGAAAATGCAACTGGAGTCTTATTTTTTAAAATATATGTGTGTGTTATGTGTGTGTGAGGATATACATGTGTATATATTTACATTTCTATATAACGATTCACTTTCATTCTTTTAGAATTGTAGTAAGTGACACCGCAAAATGTAAAAACATATATTCTACACCAGCACATATTAAAATGGAATACTTAAAAGCTACCTATTCTGAAACCGGTTAGGAAAACATTCGAATAGATAATCAAGAGACCTTTTCAAAGACCACTTATATGGACGTTCATAAACATGAATGTATATATATATATATATATATATATATATATATATATATATATATATATATATATAGATAAATCTACCAAAATATACGGTAGTGTCCAATCCGTATGAAGAACTCAATATAATCCAAATATCATGAAAAGAGAAGATGTATTCAAAATTTTTTCGATGAAAACCACAGGAAAACAGAGTCAAGATAAATTAATAAAAACAATGAATACAAACAAAGAAACAGTTCCTTATATTAAAAAGTTCATCATTTTACGGTCGTTTCTAGGATATATATGTGTGTGTTGGTATGTATATCATATAGATCTATGTAAAAATATTACAAACTATCAGAGAGAATATACATACCTACACATATATATGCTGTCTTCAGAAATAATTATATTTGTTTATTGAAAAAAACCAACAAAGATTTAAAATAATAGGTCTGTTTGGGTACAAGTTTTGAATTGACCAATAGAAAAGTAGTAAGTGGTCAAGTTGATAGAATAGTAGTAGTAGAAATTACAACAAAATATAAGTGCCTACCATGCATATAAATGTAAAAAAAACATGAATATACCACCAACACATCAAACTAACCATAATACTAAAATAAACCGCAGCAAACCACCATCTCATTCACATACAAGTCGAGTAAATTCCACACCTAATTTGACTAACTCCCCTGCTATAATATTCACGAATGGTTGTAACTGTAGAAACAAAGCAAATTGCCCATTAAAAGGAAATTGTCTTATTAATAACATAGTATATAAATGTAAAATTAGCACTAAGGACTCAACTTATTCATATATAGGAGCTACTTCTAACCAATTTAAAGTAAGATTTAATACCCACAAACACAGTTTTTAAAATACCGCATTAGCTAATACAACATCCTTGGCTGAAATAATTAATAATTATAGAAAAAAGAATATCGATTATAACCTGCCCTGGAGTGTGCTCAAAAGGGCCACCCTTTATCAAAATAACAGATATGTGTGTAGATTGTGTTCCCAGGAACTTTTTGAAATAATGAAATCTAAGGATATCCTATTAAATAAGCGACAATAATTAATTATATTGTGCAATCATAGAATTAGAAGAACTTTCAAATATTATAAACCTAATTAATATATACCTTACACTTATATTTTACAAATTATTATAATTGTTTCTTTTTTAATTTAGTTAACCTATAATTAGTATTTTACTACTGAGAACTTCATAATTTTATTTCCCTTTTACATTTTACAGCTATCTTTTCCTATAATTAATACCTATAAGTATACATATAAACTATTTTAATTTCCTGTTATGAATCTAAATTCCTTGTAGTCTATATAAGGTTGTTATTTCTCACTAATTTATTTATCCCCCCCCCCTCCAATTTTTTTTCCTTCGTTTTTAACAACATTCTTTAATAACATCTAACTCTTATTTATCACATCTATATGAATTAATATAAATTTATCCCTATAAGTATACCTATCAATTAAATTAATTTAATTTCTTTTTATAGATCTAAATTCCTTATGTTTTAAATAAGATTGGTATTTCTCACTAACACATTTATCCTAAAATTTTATTCTCCTTCGATTTTAACATTAGCGTTATTCTTTAATAACATCAAATTTTCGTGTACCTTTCACCGGCTTGACATCTTTTTATCCCCAAAGTAATCTTTTCATCCAAAGTATTCTTTCTATTCAAAACTAAAGTCTGCATTCCTCTACCCCTAAATTATATTTCTACTACTACTATTCTATCAACTTGACCACATACTACTTTTCTATTGGTCAATTCAAAACCTGTTCCCAAACAGACCTATTATATTAAATCTTTGTTGTTTTTTTTCAATAAACAAATATAATTATTTCTGAAGACAGCATATATATGTGTAGGTATGTATATTCCCTCTGATAGTTTGTAAAATTTTTACATAGATCTATATGATATACATACCAACACACACATATATAAACGATCGTAAAATGATGAACTTTTTAATATAAGGAACTGTTTCTTTGTTTTTATTCATTGTTTTTATTAATTTATTTAGAAAATATCATATATTTTCACTAGCTCTGACAGTTGGCAGGTGAACAATGAACTGTACAGATGAAGGGTGATACCAAGAAACATTTGTGTCTGTAGTTCTGTTTACATGCCAGCACAAGAGATAGAATGAGGGGCTCATTCTACTGACATGGCTTTAAAAATGAGGCTTGTTTGCATAATTGCAAACGAATCGAATATTATTATTAATATTCAAAAAACTCAGATTACATTTATTATATATATATATATATATATATATATAAGTTTTGAAGTTTCCGTTGAAAAAGTGAAAGGAACGAAGAGTGCTCTATGTAATTTAGAGAGCTAAATATTTAATGTATAATAAATAATACAATATAATTACCTCATTACCAGAGGTTTCCCGAATAAGGTGAATACAATAAACGTCCGCATTCGTTTCGTTCATCAAACAAGGCAATTTAAAACATAGTGAAATATTTGAAAAATCTCCTCAAGAAAGGCTAAAAGTTTAACGGGAAAAAATAAATAAAAGTAATAATACAAGAAATGTATAAAAAATAAAGAAATATAGTAAGGGGATGTGTGTAAATGTGTATATGCACATACATATGTACTTTATACACTCCCTTCGCTGTATATATCACATACATGTATGTGGTTGTGCGTGTGTGTATGTTTATACGCGTCCGTCCTTTCATCCTTGTATGTGTATATATTTCAGCCCTTACTCCCTGAGTTTGTATGTACGCTAACTCCATTATCTTACAATTCCTTTTTCAACATATATATATATATATGTATTTGTGGTCACACATACACTAATATGTTTGCCCTCATGTATGTACTTATGCACATATTTTTCACTATACACATGCAGATGTACACACACACACATGTACATATGTACATATGTATGTGCATATACACATATTTACACACATCCCCTTACTATAGTTCTTTATTTTTATTTTTTATACATTTCTTGTATTATTACTTTTATTTATTTTTTGCCCGTTAAACTTCTAGCCTTTCTTGAGGAGATTTTTCAAATATTTCACTATGTTTTAAATTGCCTTGTCTGATGAACGAATGCGGGCATTTATTGTATTCGCCTTATTCGGGAAACCTCTGGTAATGAGGTAATTATATTGTATTGTTTATTATACATTATATATATATATATATATATATATATATATATATATATATATATATATATGTATATATAACAACAAGGAAAGTGTGGTAAGAAGCCAGGTGGACCATAACGTACCAGAGTACTCGATACTTAGGGTAGTAGACTGGGTAATAGGAAATGAGTCAGGACCCTGACGGCTGAGCTACGGCCGTTTCGACAGCTAGTAATTGTAGTTGCCTCTACTAACAAAAGCATGTCTAAGAGATACATCACAAACAGACTTTCAGCCTGAGGCACACCCGTTATTAAGGTTTCCTTTGAATAGACAACACTGAAAAGACTTTGAAAAGACGCCACTGGCTACATCACCCTAGCTGCTGTTTTTTAATATGTTATGAAGCCACTCTCCTACTTTGTTGTATATCATTCCAAAATCAGGCTTATTGAATGCCTTTGCAAAGTCGAGAGGGAGAGACAGGAAGAAAGAGTAAGACGAAGAGGATAAGTTATATTTGAGGAGTAAGGAGAAAGGAAATATAGGCAGAGGGGTAGGGAGAGAGGGGGCAGAGTGAGATAACAAGTGAGATAGAGAGTATAGAGTGACCTAATGTAGGTAGTGTTGGTAGGAGTGGGAGAGTAAAAGTGATAAAGTGATGATGGGATATATAATTAGAGATATATAATGAGAGTGGGGTGGAGCGAAGAGAGAGAGAGGGAGAGAGAGAGAGAGAGAGAGAGAGAGAGAGCAGAGAGAGAGAGAGAGAGAGAGAGAGAGAGAGAGAGAGAGAAACAAAACAAAGAAGTAATAAATAAATGTAGTAGCTAATGTATTTATATATACACCCAATTCTTTTGAAAGTGAGATAGAAGCATAAGGAGATTTTAACTCATGGCATCATCGGTGTACACGCAAGTCCATGTATTAATACTCAAAAACCAACAATTTACTGCATATACAATTGCTACCATATACAACTAACAAAAATGAGAAATTTTAAATTGTCGTAGCCTTTCAGAATGTTCTAATTGTAAATAGATATATAGGGATTACACACTTCAAGATATCCGTATTTACGAACTCATGAAACATTATGTCATATATCTCTTGTATTTACATACAAATAATATATGACATCTATCAGTATACAAACCACTTTTTTCGTTTATGCTTTACAAATATTTATATAGATTTCCATTCACATTAAGCAAAATCTAGTTTATATATATATATGTACGTATGTATATATATATATATTTATATATATATATGTATATAAATATATATGTATATATATATATATATATATATATATATATATATATATATATATATATATATATATATATATATTCACGCACACACAGACATACATATATATACATATATAAATATACACATGTAAACATACATGTATATTTACTTATACTTCTATATATTAATATATCAGGGGGAGTAGAACTAAGGGAGGGCAGGGGTTCATGCCCCCCCCCCACCCCACCCCACCCCCACCCTCCCAATTATTATATTTTTCCTCTCCAAGCTACCAATACACACATCTATTTGTATATGCGATACAATTTATGTACATGTTATGTTTATCGTATATCGAAGTTTTTTTTATATCTTGGTTGATATTTGATGATAACTGTGTAATATATTATGTTAACCTTCATAGTAATTCTTTTTGGCATGTCATATTTTTCTTCACATATCACTATTTGCCAATTGTTAGTATGTATATTCAGAGATATATTTCAGAAATCATTTTGATATACTCATTTTATAAATATTGAAAGCTATAAATGTTATATGAACTGCTTGGACACAAATTGCATTTTCTGTCCAAAGAGCTAAAGTAATTACTACAACTGAATTGACAAAATTTGGCCCTCTACCAATTCAGAAGTGATTCCACGTCTTGTACAAAAGGATGATGTTGTTCATCTAGAAAACACATATTTATGAGGCGTTTATGAGGCTGTTTGTTTGCAAACAAACCTTCTTCTTCTTCTTCTTCTTCTTCTTCTTCTTCTTCTTCTTCTTCTTCTTCTTCTTCTTCTTCTTCTTCTTCTTCTTCTTCTTCTTCTTCTTCTTCTTCTTCTTCTTCTTCTTCTTCTTCTTCTTCTTCTTCTTCTTCTTCACACACTTATTAGTGAATTTCGGGAGCACGCATATTTTGAAGGATGCAGTCCTAACAACCGATGCAGGTAGTTTGTTCCATGCTTCAGCAACTCTGAGCATGATAACATGTTTGCGAAAATCATGCGTGCTCTGCTGTTTTCTGACTCTTTAGGCATGCCCACGTGTGTTAGACAAATGGAATTCAAAAAGGTACTCAGGGTTACTGTTGGCAAGATCGTAAATAATTTTGTGAGTGTTTACCAAATCAGTTGCCAGACGTCGGAGCTTAATGTATCCATTCTCAGGGAAGAAAGGTGTTCATAGTATGGTAGATGCATTATGGAAGGTATTCGCTTGATTGCACGTATCAGAATAGAAAGACACCCTCGGCCTTCTTGACAATTTTAGAGATGTGCTTTGTCCAACGTAAACCAATGGTGATTTAACAAAAAAACTTCTTGAGATTGTGGAGGAAGTATGTGAACGCTGGATGTCTCCTCCCTAAATGCATGGTGGTACACTTGTTCAGAGCGAACTTAAGTTGCCAGTCCGAGATCCACATATTTATACATATATATATTATGTGTGTATATATATATATATATATATATATTATGTGTGTATATATATATATATATATATATATATATATATATATATAAATATATATATATATATATATTTATAAATATGTGTGTGTGTATACATTTCTCCCGAATGAAACAGTTCTAGTCCTGTAGAAACCATTTCTATATTAAATATATATATATATATATATATATATATATATATATATATATATATATATATATATATATCTATATATAAATGCAAGTTTACGTTTCTGTGTGTCCGCCTAAAACTAGCAAACTACCGGACCAGACGCCTCAAAATTACATGTACAGATTCACTAGACACTCGGACAGGTAACGGTCGAAAAAGTTTTACTTTGCAAAGAAGGAATTCATTTAAATTCAATTTACCTTATTTTTTAATGAATATCAAAAGAGATCATCCATTTTGTTTTTTTATGTTCTCCAGTCTGTAGATAAGAGAGTGAGTAATGGGAGAGAGAAAGAGGGAGAGTAAGGGATGAGAGAGAAATAGAGAGAGTGGCAGATGGGAGAGAGAGTAAGGGGATGAGAGAGAAAGCGAGAAAGAGAGAGTGTGAGTGGATGAGAGAAGAAAGAGTAAGGGGATGCGAGAGAGAAAGAAAGAGAGTAAGGGATGAGAGAGAAAGAGAGAGAGTGGGAGATGGATGAGAGAGTAGTAATGGGATGTGAGAGAGAATGAAAGAGAGTAAGGGGATGAGAGAGAAAGACGATGAAAGAGAGAGAGGGAAAGTAACCAGCGAGGTTAACTTTTATTTATTTATTATTTTTTACACACTTTTTAACTCTCCCGCTTCTTTAACGTTATTTATCTTTTCTTTATTTTTTGTTCTCTATTCTATGCAAGAGAGAAAAAAAAAGAGAGAGAGCGAGTAATGGGATGGGAGAGAGAGGGGGAAAGTAGCCAGCGTTCATTAACTTTTATTTATTTATTATTTTTACACACTTCTTAACTCTCCCAATGTTATTTATCTTTTATTTATTTTTTGTTCGCTATTCTGTAGAGTGAGAGAAAGAAAGAGAGGAGATGAGAAATAGAAAGGGAGTGAGGCGGATGGTGAGAGAAAGAAAATAAGAAAAGAGAAAAGATGGGAGATGGAAAAAAAGTAAAGAGGCAGGAGAGAGGGAGGGTGATTGGAGGGATTCTTTATCTAACGTGTGTCCGCATTTATATATATATTTACACACACATAGGTGTGTGTTATGTGAGGAGGGGGGGGGGGGGGGGCGTTCTTTAGCAGACGATATATGTTACCATCAAAGCTTATTTTCTACATATGTCTAAAGAAATCACAGATGCTTCTATAGAAGTTGTATATATGTATGTATTTAACAGACAAAAAACAAAAAACAAAAAAAAACGGTATTTTTAAAAGATGTTAATTGAATATATTATTTTCAGCTGTAATTTGAATTAACACAGAAAATATTTTTTTTTTAGTGTTTGTCGGGTTTTTTGGGGGGATAAAAAATGATAATTTCAGAATACAATCAGAAATACCAATATTTTCTACATATGTCTAAAATTAATTACACCCAATATACATTCATATAAACAGATCATTTAAAACAACTTTACTGAGTGAACAATACATTCTATAGTTGTTTCTATTTCGGAAAGAGTGTGGTGTGTAATAATTGTTTCTACTTTTGGCACAAGGACAGCAATTATTCCAGTGCATTACTGGTACTTTATTTTATCGTGTGGTGTGTAATAATATCACTTCAAATGCCTAGAAAACGTTCCATATCATTATATGGAAGGTCATCTTCAGAGGCTAAGGGAAAGAAAACACAGCGATCTGAAGAAAGTGAAGAAGTTCGACATGCCCGTCTAGCTGCTAACAGACCCCAAACAGCTTTAGCCCGAGCACACCTTTTGGATGAAAGGGAACAAAGGACTGCTGCTACACGAGAACAACAAATTAAGGAACAGCAGCAAATCAGACGAAATACTAATCAAGGACATCGTTTCAACTGCCCGAGCAGGGGAACAAGCCACAAGTAAAATGAACTGGCTGATGGGTGCTTTTTTGTATGACCCCCAAAAAGACTACAACAGTAATCCACAAATCAACATTGGGAAAATGAACAGATGCTGCCAGTATTTTGGTGTCAAGAAGTGGGCAGCAGAAACACCAAGTCTATGCTGCTCAAAAGGCAAAGTGAGCTTTAAAACAATACAAGAACCTCCTGAATTTCTGAAGAATCTGCTCCTTCGGCATACACCAGAAGCACGACACTTCAATAAATACATCATCAAATATAATTCTGCCTTTCAAATGACATCTTTTGGGGCTGACAGGAATGTGATTGACTTTAGATTCTGTACAACTTATAAAATTCAGGGACAGTGTTACCACTTAATGGGTGGCCTTCTGCCAATTTCACAGGAGCCTCACAAATTTGTGCAGGTTTACTTCATGGGTGGAAATGAAACACAGGCACAACAAACATGTACCTATGTCCATGGTGGATTGTAGTTCTACATAGTCATAATGTTACAAGAAATGCTTCACCAACATCACATGTACGTCAGTGTATTTAAATATGCACTGGAGCATATGAACAATACCAGAGATCGTAAAATCATCATTAGGGCAGCCAAACCCCCAGATTCAGAACATGAACGCAGATTCAATGCACCTGTCACTGATGAAGTTGCAATCATAATGGTTGATGAACAGCATGAACGACGTGACATTGTTTTGCAAAAAACAAAGTGGACATTTGGAGCAAATTTGTGAAACTCATAGAGCCTATGATTCACTCCAATATCCGCTCATCTTTTGGAATGGTCAAGATGGATATCATTTTCAGCTACGGCAGATCAGCTCAAAACGGTACAAGAAACTGGCCGATCAATCAGCTGCAAAGAATGTTATGCTTATTATTTCATGGTACTTCATCATTTCAACCAAGTTCTGCGATGCAAAGAAGTAACCAGCCAGTTCATGGTGGACATGAATGCCAAAATTGAAACAGAAAGATTGTTTTCTGCGAAGGAATCAAACTAAGTTGAGGGCAGATAACTACATCCACCATAGAGATGCCATCAATTCTGATGTTGACCCAAGAAATATTGGCCAGCCAGTCATACTACCATCAAGCTTCACGGGAGGACCACGTTACATGCATGAACGTACGCAAGATGCAATGGCCTATGTCAGAAAATTTGGTCGGCCAGATCTCTTCATTACATTTACATGCAATTCAAACTGGTCAAAAATATCAAATGAATTATTTCAAAATCAAAAACCAAAGGATCGACATGACCTCATTGCTCAGGTTTTCCATGAAAAGCAAAAATAAAAAACGCATCTGGCTCCTAAAAGAAGGAAGAATCTTTGGTGAGCTTAGTGCTTGGAAGACCACTATTGAGTGGCAGAAGAGAGGTCTTCCTCACTATCACACACTAACCTGGTGAAAGGAGAAGATGAGAGTAGATGATATTGATAAGATCATTTCAGCAGAGTTGCCTGATAAAGGTGGTGATCCAGAGCTCTTTGAAACCATCAAGTCCAAACTCATTCATGGTCCATGTGGAGTCATCAATCCAGCCTCTCCCTGCATGAAAGATTAAAAATGCAGCATACATTATCCTAGAGCTTTTATTCGGGAAACTTGGACTGACAATAATGGATACCCCCGTTATCGTAGGCGTAGACCAGAACATGGAGGCAAATCTGCAAGCCTAACAGTTCGAGGAGGGGAGCTGACCATAAACAATCAGTGGGTCGTCCCACACAACAAATTGTTGTTTAAACTTTTAAAAGCTCATATAAATGTTGAGTATTGCAGCTCCGTCAAGGCAATCCTATATGTCACAAAATATATCAACAGGGGCAGTGACATGGCTACCTTTATTACTGACAAAGTACTCAATGATGGTGGGCTAGATGAGGTCAAACGGTATCAAAGAGGTCGATACATCTCCAGCAATGAAGCTATCTGGCGAATCTTTTGATTTGAAATCCACCAACGCCACCCAACAGTGGTCAACCTCACAGTCCATCGGGAACATGGACAGAGAGTGTACTTCACTGAGATCACTGCTCATCAGTTGACACAAGCATCACATGACACTACACTAACTGCTTTCTTCAAACTCTGCCAGAATGATGAATTTGCTCTATCCCTCCTTTATGCTGAAATCCCAACATACTACACCTGGACCAATTGCAAGACCTGGAATCGAAGAAAGCAGGGTCATTTAGTGGAAGGTCATGAAGTCAAGTCAAGTGATGCTATTGGGCGTGTTTACAATGTCCATCCCAACAACAGAGAATGTTTTTATTTACGGCTACTTCTGCATACTGTTCGAGGACAAACGTCATTTGAGGATCTTAGGTGCTTCAGAGGAAGGGAGTGCGCAACATACCAAGAAGCATGTAAACAGCATGGACTACTGCATGACAATGGACACTGGAAGAAGTGCCTAGAAGAAGCAGCAATCACTCAAATAGCCAGTCAAATAGAGACAATTATTTGCTATTATGCTCACAACATTTGGAATTGATGAAACTCATTTACTCTGGCAGGAGTACAAAAACAATATGTCGGACGACTATCTACACCTAGCCCAAAGACAATATGTATATGGCAATACGTATATGGAATATACCCCCAGGATTTACAATCAAGCTCTCTGTGACCTGTCCCAGCGAGTTCAGGCAATGAATAGCACATTAGCTAACTGCGCGATGCCAGAGCCAGATGAAGAAATGGAGGTAGCACAAGACATTTTTTAGGAGACAAACTACAATATTCAAGCATTGCGTAAGTTCGTGGATGAAAATGAACTTCGATTGATGGATGACAAGAAATACACCTACCACAACATCATCGAAAACATTCAAAATGACAGGGGAGGACTTTTCTTCATCGATGCTCCTGCTGGCACAGGCAAAACATTCCCCATGAACCTCCTGCTTGCAAAAGTTTGCCAAAAGCAGCATATTGCCCTTGCTGTGGTTTCAAGTGGCATTGCAGCAACACTTCTGGATGGAGGAAGAACTACACACTCCATGTTTAAGCTGCCCATAGATCTCACACGGCATGAACAATCTTTTTGCAACATCAAGATGAACTCACCCAAGGGCAAGCTTCTGCAAACAGGCAAGATGATAATTTGGGATGAAGCTACTATGAGCCATAAAGGAGCAATTGAAGCTTTGGACCGGACGATAAGGGATCTGAGAGAAAATAGTTGCATAATGGGAGGAGTGCCAATGGTTCTTGCTGGTGATTTCAGACAAACTCTGCCTGTAATTCTTCGAGGGACTCGAGCTGATCAGGTCAATGCCTGTCTGAAAACATCCTATCTCTGACCCCACTTTCAGCTGCTGAGCCTTACAACCAACATGCGACTGCACTTAACTGGTTACAAAGGTGTCAGTGAGTTTGCCATCCAACTACTTAAATTGGGAAATGGACTTCTTGAAAAGGACTCCAATGACCATATTCAGTTGTCATTTCGCCATATCATTGACACAGAACAAGAACTGATTGCCTGAGTGTTTCCAAACATTCAGACCAGGCAATGTGATCCGAAATGGCTCTGTGAACGAGAAATTTTAGCACCTAAAAATGTTGTTGTGAAAGAAATCAACAGAAGGCTGCTGGAGATGTTACCGGGAGAGAAAATATGCTACAAATCAGTTGACACAATCACTTCTCAAGACCAGGTTGTAAACTATCCAACTGAATTTTTGAACAGTCTTGAACAAGCGGGAATTCCTCCACACAATCTGATACTGAAGATTGGAGCATCGGTTATGCTACTTCGCAATCTGGATCCTCCGAAACTTTGTAATGGCACAAGACTCATCATCAAAAATATGATGTCCAATGTTCTAGAAGTTGCAATCATGTCAGGAAAATTTGCTGGTGACAATTGTTTCATTCCCAGAATACCTCTGAAGCCAACTGATTTGCCATTTGAATTTCAAAGAATTCAATTTCCGATCAGGCTCAGTTTTGCCATGACCATTAATAAATCTCAAGGGCAATCATTGAAAGTCGTTGGGTTGAATCTGGCAGATCCTGTCTATTCACTTGGTCAACTCTATGTTGGCACAACAAGGGTTGGGAACCCTGATTGTCTCTTCATTGTGACACCACAGCGCAAAACCAAGAATGTTGTTTATCCAGAGGCTTTGGAATGAGCAATGTCGTAATTCCTCATTCAATGACAATACACACAGATCCTAATTCCTTAGTCATGTAGTTTGCAAGGAATTCTGAAGCCGCAAATTTACTGCATGGTGTTACTTTGGAAGAATATGCAGGCATTCCCGGGTACCTCTGCTCTATAAAGTAATATAAGTGAGGACTTTGTTGGGTAGAAATAGCAGACAAATTTCCTTCAAATCCCAACTTACTTTCTCAGGTATGTATATATGTATGAAGCAAAAAGGAATGGTTCTATGTGATAACTCAATCTACTAGAAATATTAGCAAAATCCATTTCAAATCACAAACAACTGTCTTACACACATACATGTATGTGTATGTATCTATGTATGTCATGTGAGCCACTATAACTGTTGGTATAGCTAATAGAAATAGAAAACAAATCTCCCTCAAACAAAATCCTACTGTCATAGAGGCAAATATTGGTGAAAGCTACAGTGTACAAATGTAAATACTCTTTCCCCGAATTACAGAAATGAGTAAGTAAATGTTTCATTCAATCATAACCAATGCTAAATATATTTTCTTATTTTATTTATGGTTTTTAAAATAGTCTTTACATGTTGTTTGAATTTCAGAGGTTCAGATTGAGTAAAAAATAAAAAATAAGAAAGAAAATGATAAATAAAAAAAATCTAAATGTATTTTTTGGTCATGGCCTTTTCACTGACAACATACCTAATGATTCATCTATGAGTAAAGTATTATATATGCTGACTGTAATAGGGAGCTGTATTCAAAAAGTCACCACTGGAAAAAACTAATATTTTTATCTACATGATTTACTTTGACCAAACGGCAATAAATATTCTACTATAATTCCTACTTTGGTTAAAATTCATCAATCATATTTGAATGGTCAAATATTTTGTAATGTACGCAAAATATATTGTAACTTTCATAAAATACCCGGGTATCACCGGGTAGCTCAGCTAGTGTATATATATATATATATATATATATGTGTGTGTGTGTGTGTGTGTGTGTGTGTGTGTGTGTGTGTGTGTGTGTGTGTGTGTGTATGTGTGTGTGTGTTTGTGTGTGTGTGTGTGTGTGTGTATTTGTGTATGATTATATATATATATACCATAATACAGATATACGGTGAATATATATATATATATATATATATATATATATATATATATATATATATATATATACATCAGCTTATCTGTATTATCGTGACTTCTGGGGCCAGCATAAAACTGAATCTTTTTTTGAGATTTCGATTTATACGGTGAAATGTCATTTTTCTTACACGACGAAGATGAATTAGCGTCCATGTTTTAACACACATACACACAGGCGCACACACACATGCTTGTATATGCCTGTGTGTATATATGTATATATACATATGTATGTATACGTAGATACATGCATGTGTGTATATGTGTGTACATATATATATGTGTGTGTGTATGTGTGTATGTGTGTATATGTGCATTATTGTTTGCTTTATTTCTCTATACATACATACATACATACATAAATGCATGCATACATACACACGTGCATGCATACATATGAAAATACATGGTGGCTGCCAACTCGTTTTCGAGTACGGCCACTACTTTATATCCATGTAGGAGAACCCCTACCGATGCGCTGAACGAGTGTGACTTTTTAGTCCAGCCAGCGACTTGAAAACTCTGATACAAACACTACACTTGTGACAATTATTGACACATAGTGCTGGGCCCATGGTACCATGTGACGACAAGTGCAGAGAGATCTCCAGATACGAAGCAATGCCTGTGCCGTGAAGCTTTTATAGTGAGCAAAGGCACTGCACAAAGCCAGTCCCACTCTCTTAACCAAGATGATATTTACCAAAAAGAAGGACAAGTCAACATCATTGGATACCATCAGGGTTGCAGGTGTTATATCAGAGTTTTCCTTCTCCTAGAATTCTGCCTTGACAAAGACTAAGGGGTCATCTCTCCCGGTGATTTTGGATGGCCATTGACTCTTAAGAGCTCCTTTGCCCTTTGACAGGTTTTGTTTTTAGTCCTGCAGGATGTCCAAAGTCACCCTCCTCACCAAGAAACATTGGTGGGGTTGCCAGTTTAGTCGCCAAAGACCCTACCATGGGACAGGTTGTACTGAACATACATACACACATACATACACACACGCATACATATGATGTATATATATATTTTCCTTTAATACCATCCAATTGTTTTTTCTATACTACCCGTGTGAGGTTTTAGCTGTTTTTTTTTTTGTATTTTACAGTTAATGGGATTTGCCATATTTTTCCTTATGTGTGTATGGTATGTGGCTTTGTGGTTAGTGTGTTTGGCTCATGGTAGTAAGGTCGTCCGTTCGATTCCTAGCCGTTTCTGGTGTTGTTAAGCAAAACACTCTATTTCCTGTTAATCAAGTTCACTAAGATGACACCCCACCTCCACACAATGCAGTTATTTATAAGAAATGCTAAAATTAATGCATGCATTATAGTCAGCCTATGAACGTTTAAGTCCAGCCCCGTATATATATATATTTATTTATTTATTTATATATATATATATATATATATATATATATATATATATATATATATATATATATATATATATATATATATATATAAATGAAAGGTATAGAAAACATTGTAGCAAAAAGCCAACAGTATTCCATAGTATATAAGTGACTATAGCGTATATATATATATATATATATATATATATATACAACTGTTGGCTTTTACTTCAATTTATTATAAGCTCCCGGATGGTTGTTTATATATTGTCGAAGCTCTTTTGTCACTCATTCTGTGACCTCAGTGACTGATATCTTATTTTGTGTCTCTCCTTTGTTCTGTCCTACACCATCTTATTTTTGTAAACAAATTTACCCTCCCCCACCCCAATTCAGAAATGCTTCCACCGCCCCTGTATATTCATAGTTATATGTACATATACATACATATACGTACTCACATATTCTATTATTCTATTCAGTGTTCCAGCCGACGCGTGAGGAAACCATACTTTTTTTTCACCTGAAAACGTGCGGTGAAACATATTTTGAAACTTGGAGGTCATGTTGTCAATAAAAAGCACACGTCACTCTGGTCTTCACTTCAGTTTATTATTCCCGCCGAGGGTAACTTTGCTTTCATCCTTACGGGGTCGATAAAATAAAGTACCACTAATGTACTGGGTAATTGCTGGCCTTGTGCCTAAAGTAGAAACAATTATTATACTTTCCAGTCAGTTAGTTTAATGACCGGATGTATATTTAGTTGTTGATTGTAATCAAAGCTTTTTCATCACACATTCTGTGATCTCCTCAGTGACTACTTTTGTTGTTATTTTGTGTCTCTCCTTTGTTCTGTTTTACACTATCTATTTTTTTTTGTGAGCCGTCTAGTTGGGCTGCGCATGCGTTATCTCTTGATTTGTGTGTATGTTTTTATTTATTTATTTATTTATTTATTTTCTTTCTTTCCTAGTATAGAAAATTATACGAATGATACTTGCTCCATGTATAGATGCAATTATTAGTTGTCATTCTTTAAAACCTCCATGCTTCCTGAGATTCGCCAACACTACACCTAATACCCCCCCCCCCATACACACGCACACATGTATATCATGACTCATACTATTCACTTCCCTGACATTTGTATATTATTCTATGTACTATACATGCACCTTTGACGAGTTGTAGTCCACCTGAGCACTCTACACAATAATTTCATTATTATTATTATTATTATTATTATTATTATTTAAGTACAAAAAATACAAATGAGATGAACTCATGCTATGACAGCAACAAATACAAGAATGTAATGTTCCCTAATGCACCCCCCCCCCCCACGCACACACACACCAGATGAGAACTATCATACAGATTTAGAAGAGCTCTAGACAAAATTAAATTAAATATTAAGATGGTAGAAAAACCAGATATTCCTATAAAAGCAGAACGTACGCTTTTGAGAAAAGCTGCTGCACTGATATACATTAAGCCCACAGATTAACTGGAAAACTAAGAATGTGGTATATAGCATATGGTAGACGGGGGGACAACGTAGGAATAAGAACACGACGAGACGATGAGATGGCCAGTAGCATAGGAGAAAGGATGACAGAAAACTGGCGAGGTCACTAAGATGAGAAAAATTCATGAGTATTCCACCAATATTACATAATGGAATATAGGGACTTACTAGTGAACATCGAGATAAAAATGATATCCACAAACACAACAGACGCAATGTTCCGACGGATTACTAAAGCGACAAACATAAACAAACTTCGATCAAAACTAAATAGAAAACATAGCGACAACCTCACAACGTAGTAAGTAAGGTCAATATAAAGACATACAGAGACAAGAAGAAAGAGAGAAAAGAAATAACTAAATAAACATATAAATAAATAATTAAATAAATATATATTTATAAATACAATTAAATACAGTCAACATACACAAACATACACACACATACACTTGGATATAACGCATTCGCAGTTCAAGTACGCAGCTCACAAAAACAAGATGGTGTAAGACAGAATAAAGGAGTGACACAAATTAACAACAAAAGAAGGTCACCGAGGAGGTCATATAATGTGTGACAAAAGAGGGTTGATGAGCATCAACAACTAAACAACCATTCTGTCATTAAGCTAATTGACTGGGAAAGTATAATAAAAAAAATTGAAGTGAAATCTAACGGGTGCGTGTGATTTTATCGGCAACATGGCCTTCCCAAAGCAAAACAATATATATATATATAAATCTGAGGATGTGTGTGTTAAGGTTTGTAACGGATTCACGTCCACAATTTCCAACGGATTCTATTCAAAGTCGCGACAATTATTGCTTTTGGTCAGGAAAAGGTCAGGAAGCAAACAAATTTCAAATCCATCAAAAGTAAGGGCAAAAATCGATCATGATCATTCCCCCTCTCTGTAATGTAACTGCTTTACACTCTCTGTCGCTCCCTATATGACAACACTGCAGAGAGAGAAACAATGTTTATGATCAAATGGACCGTTCCGTATATATTCTATATAATTTAACTGCTTTACTCTCTCTGTCGCTCTTCACTCCCTATATGACAACACTGCAGTGGAGTGTTCCGTATTGAGCGTTCCGTATTGAGATACGGCTTATCTGGGGCATTTTCAATCGGCTTATTGCAAATAACAACCCGCAAAATAACACTTCATATAACAGATTAATGCTATAGTTATATGAATCGGAATGTAACCCGTGAACTTTTTCCTGGGCAAAATTATTCGAACAGACATGACCTCATTGCCAGAGTGTTCAGACTGAAACTGGCTAAACTCATGGCTTTAATCAAAAAGGGTCAGGTATTTGGGGCTGTAAAATGTGACATGTTCACCGTCGAATGGCAAAAACGAGGGCTGCCACATGCTCACATTTTGATTTGGTTAGCTGATAAAATCAATTCAAATGCCATAGACAGCTTCATTTCGGCTGAAATCCCTAACCCAGCAACTGACCAGGAATTACATGACATCGTCAAAGCTAACATGGTCCGTGTGCGTCGGGTCCTAATGGGCATCACACTTGTCTGAAAGGGGTGTCGTGCAGTAAGGGATACCCCCAAAAATTTGTTGACCAGAGTCAGACTGGTGGCGACGGCTACCCCTTGTACAGGCTGTGACGGCCCGAGAACGGTGGCTTCACCACAATAGTAAAGGAGGTCAAGTCGACAATAGATGGGTGATCCCTTACTGCCCGCTTCTCTTGAAGATGTTCAACGCCCACATCAACATTGAGTTTTGCAACTCCGTCAAGTCGATAAAATACATATGCAAATATGTAAATAAGGGCTCTGATGCCGCAATGTTCGCATTTCAAGCTGAAAATTGCAGGGACGAGGTCACAGAATACCTCGCGGGGCGGTACATCAGTAGCAATGAAGCTTTTTGGCGCCTATTTGGTTTACCCCTACACCAACGGCACGCCGCCATCGTACAGCTTGTGGTACATTTGGAAAATGGGCAAAGGGTTTACTTTACGGACCAAACCGCCGCCAAGTTGGCCGCCGATCCGAAAGAGACCACTCTACGGGTTTCTTCAAACTTTGCCAGTTCGATACATTTGCGCAAACAATTGTGTACCTCCAGGTTCCATCCTACTTTATATGGTCGAAAAACACTTGGGTGCGAAGAAAGTCAGGTCAGGCTGTTGAAATACATCCTGGTGTAAAATTTGACAGATGTCTTGGAAGGGTTTACACTGTGCCCCCAAGTCAGCATAAGTGCTTTCATCTCCGCCTTCTTCTGCATGAAGTTGTAGGCCCACAAAGTTTTCAGGACCTCAAAACTGTTGATGGAGAAATATGTGATACGTACCGGGAAACCTACTTTTAGCGCGGTCTTTCGGAAGATGATTCGCAATGGGATTCCACTTTAGCAGAGGGTGCTTTGTTGAAATCATCTAAAGGTCTACCGGAACTATTTGCCATTTTGCTTCAAATGTGTGAATTGGGTGATCCCAAATCTTTATGGGTCAAGTACAGAGACTTCATGTTTGAGGACTTCCTGCACCTGGCTCATCTGCAGTATACTTCAGTGGAAGTTGGTTACAGCGACATTATCTACAACAGGACACTCATCGATACCGAGGACGCTCTCCTCGACATGGGTGGGAGTGAGTTGGCGACGTATGGCTTGCCGTCAACCATCAGAGAGGAAGCTAACACGTTGGCCCCGGATTTGTTGCGGGAAACAGAATATGACATCGAATCTCTTTCCTAATACTTAGAGGAAAATGAGCCCAAACTTCTGTCGGACCAAACGTCGGCCTATTTAACTATCATTGATGAGGTTCAAAATCAAACTGGGGGTATTTACTTTCTCGATGTTCCTGGGGGTACCGGAAAAACTTTTGTAACGAAATTGATTCTCGCTAAGATTCGTCAGGAGAAAAACAATTGCGCTGGCCGTTGTATGGTCCGAGATCGCTGCTACTTTGCTGCCGGGAACAGAACAGCACATTCAACATTTAAACTCCCCTTGGATTTAGTAAAAACTGAAACACCAATATGCAATATCAGCAAGAGTTCACATGAAGCTCTGGTTCTCAAAAAATGTTGCCTCATTGTTTGGTATGAGTGCACAATGGTACACAAGGGTGCCCTTGAGGCATTGGACAAGGCTCTGAAAGACATTAGGGATTCTACGACTCCTATGGGTGGCGTAACCCTTCTGCTACCAGGGGATTTTCGACAAACGCTGCCTGTCATCCCAAAAGGACAAGAGCTGATGAAGTGCGTGCCTGCCTTAAGTCGTCCATGTTGTGGCCCCAGGTGAAGAGTTTGTACCTGAGCACAGATATGCGTGCTCATTTGCATAGTGACAACACGTCTGCAGCATTTGCTCAGAACATTTTAGAACTTGGTGAGGGCAAGGTCCCTGCGGATGACAAGGGCGACATAACAATCGACTCCCTGTGCAACATTGTGAGCAGCCCTTCTGACCTTTGGGAAGCAGTTTTTCCTAATGTCTCATCTAACTTTAAAAACCTCGATTGGCTCAGCGAAAGAGCCATCCTTGCTCCGAAATATACCATGGTTAATTTTATTAACGAGCAGCTGATTGAGAAGATTCACAGTAAAGAGCACATCTTCAAATCTATCGACCGGACGTCAGACCCCGGCGATATCGTTAATTATCCGGTTGAGTTATTAAATTCCCTTGATGCCCCAGGGCTACTACCTCACATTCTTAAGCTTAGGGGTGGGTGCCCCATTATGCTAATAAGAAACTTGCGTCCACCAAAGCAGTGCAACGGTACTTGCATGTCGTCAAGTCACTGACGCCCCACTCGATTGGGGCCACCATTGTAACGCGGTGCGGGTGAGGGGAGAATGTTTTCATTCCAAGTATGAACCTTTTCCCCTCGGCGTCTGATATCCCGTTTGATTTCCGGCGATCCCAATTCCCGGTGAGACCATGTTTTGCCATGTCCATTAACAAGTCACAAGGGCAAATATTGTCGGTGGCGGGCATCCATTTGGGGGAACCATGCTTCTCCCATGGCCAACTTTATGTTGCCTGTTCCCGCGTAGGGAGCAGGAATGGACTTTTTGCTTACACTCCTCAATGAATGACACGCAATATCGTCTACAAAGATGTGCTATAGATGTTGGTGCAGGTGTTGGAGGTGTTGGAGCTATGCCGTCTGGAAATCTATTTCTCGGTAGGGTCACCCATGGCGGACAGATCTGACACCCAGCGGCATCAGGGCCACCATCTTGCAACTTTGGTCTACTAAATTCGCTATTGGAAGATTATTGACTGTCCAAAATGCTAATTGGTTCGTAACTTTTAATAACCGGTTCAAATGCTTTATGCACTTAATTGATAAGCTTATTCGCTTTCAAGCCACGTTTACCTGTATGTAACTTTTCATCGCAAATGAACAAACCCGAGCAACGCCGGGCTAAACTGCTAGTATATATATATATCTACTATATAAATTGGAAGTGGTCGGACGTTGTATATTTAAGTGGATATATAAGTAAGTAAGTGTAGTTGGAAAACGTCGAAACGGCTTTGTGGAATGCAGCGAAAATTTACACAGTCATGCAGAATGTCCCGGGGAGGCGTTGCGACGATTTTTAGGGTACAAGCTTCTATAGTTGCGGAGAAAATCGATGAAACATGAATTTCCCATTCAAATTGAACTGAGAGTAATCTGAGAACGCAGAAGTAAATATTTCGAGAAACGTTCCAACCGAACGAAAAGAGGAAGACGATATTTTGGTTCGTGAAGACGTTCCCTGACAATGAACGAAAAAAAAAACGAGGATAATACGTCGTTATGTAGAGCGGGAAGAACAATTTCATGCAAAGACAAGACCAAGTTTATGGTATAAATGGAGTCGTTAGACTAATATTCTATTTAACATAACAGAATGATTTCCAGCCCCGGAGTTTAAGAATGATGTAAATAAAATTGAAAACGAAAATGACAGAGGTTATTAAAATAGTAAAAGTAAATAGTGAAGATTTAGGCCAGTACATACGTATGCCCCGACGGACATACACATACATACGCACACACAAATACATACCCCCTCCCCACACACACAAAAACACACACACATACACACACACATACACCCACACACACACACAGACACACACACACACACACACACACATACACACACACACACACATACATACACACACACACACACACACGAGCGCGCGCGTGCATTGCTACAGTATTTTCACCAAACTTAAGACATAGGTTACTTATGTACTCCGGATGGTCATGGGCACTTTCATTTTTCCAGATATCGATTATAGGGCCTCCTGGAGTCGACTGAAGAACTAGAGTGCAATGCAACAAAACGTCATATCTTCTGGAGTTCGCAACCGATTTTCACAAAACCTGACACATGGGCTACGTTTGTCCTACAGATGGATGTGAACGCTCAGAATTGGCACATATTCAGTAGAGGACCTCTGGGGGCAGGAACCCTCTTTTGGAAAAAGCCGATGATTTTGTAAAAGTATAGTTTTCGAAGTAGCACTGAAGTATTGACATAAATGGTATACACAACTGCTATTTAATACCCGAGCAACGCCGGGTACCTCTGCTAGTCTACTATATAAATTGGAAGTGGTCGGACGTTTTATATGTAGGTGTAGTCGGATAAACGTCGAAATGACTTGGTGGAATGCAGCGAACATTTAGACCGTTATGCAGAATGACCCGAGGAGGCGTTGGGTCGACTTTCAAGCCTCAAGCTTCCATGGTTACGGAGAAAATCGATGAAACAGGAATTTCCCATTCAAATTGAACTGACGTCACGGCAGTATCATGAACGCTCGATTACGAGATTTGATGTTTTGCGCGTTCTAAGCAGACTTCTACTGCATAAACAACACATTTAAATTAATAAAGCATACTTTGCATTTCATTAGTTTATTTAACTACAATAACCAGTTTAAATAGGTGGTATTCCGGTGGTTCGTTTTTCACTTCAAAATCATATTTCTGTGTTCAACCTTATTTGACAGTACATTTATCGGGATTTCGGTTTGTTATTCTTAATATTTTTTTGTTTTTCGTGTTCCCTTTTTGTGATTTTTGTTGGTTTCTTGGTGGAGAAAAGAAGTTGAATTCTTATCAGTGAACCAAAATCTCCCCTGTAAAAACGGGTTAAACAGCTATCATATATATATCGCTTAAGGCTTTCTCTGTTTATGTATTGAATTGTATATATATATATATATATATATATATATATATATATATATATATATATATATATATATTTACTTATGGTAATCCTGTTGCCATATCGGAGTTGCATATGATGCAAATCGCATTAAGCGCTCAACGTCATGTATTTTCTTCTAAATATGATTTGTCAGCCAATGACGGTGTATGTGTAGAAAAAGGAAAGTGCGAAATTATTTTAGATGGGAACGGACGTCGGCTATGAAAATATGATTTCTGTGCGTTCAGTAGTCTTTAGATTGGAATGCCCCAGAAACATATTACATAAGATGCTCTAAGATGATATCCTGTGACTGGTTGCGTGATTGAACCATCAGGTAATAACGACCACAATTGAAATATGTATCATAGCTTTGTTAATAAAGGATTCTTAAACATTTACTCTAAATATTCGCTCTTACATTATATTCTCTCTCTCCCACTCCCACCCTCTCTCTCTCTCTCTATATATATATATATATATGTATATATATATATATATATGTGTGTGTGTGTGCGTGTGTGTGTGATTGTGAGTGGGGGGGGGGTGTATGTGTGTGTGTACATATAGATACTCAAACATGCATATATACATATATAGAAATATACATAACGACGCACATATTATACACACACACATACCCACACACACACATATATATATATATATATACGTGTTTGTGTGTGCATGTGTGTGACGTTTCGTGTGTTCTTTCTTTTATTATGTACCATGTGGCCCATTGTTGGTGTTTCTTTTGTTGTGTGTAATTGTTATGTCTGTCTATAGGAAGAAAACTTCTTCAGCCATGTACTCAACATCATGTCCTTTCTATTAAATATTATTCATTGAATAGGAAAGAATTTTAACTTTTTTGTTCAAAATATTTTTCCTGCATGCTATGTCTTTCTCATTATAGAATTTATAATTGTGCATGAAGTATAGATATTTTGTTTCATCATACCGCAATGCACAATTTGGTTTCGGGCCGAATACTGTATCATTGGATTACTTTATATTCTATAATTACAAAACAGTATCAAAACAGTAATAATTACGCAAACATATACATAAAAAAGGCATACTGATGCATATACGCAGACATGTGTTTATATAAATATATTCATACATATCTACAGGTATAGATGGATAGATAATTTATAGATAGATAGATAGGTAGATGGATAGATAGATAGATAGAGAGAGAGATGGATAGATAGATAATATCGAGAATTATAAATTAAAGATAATTTATAGATAGATTGACTGATAGATAGAAAGATAGACAGATAGATAGAAATATAGATAGATAGATAGATAGATAGATAGATAGATAGATAGATATGTTTCTTTATTAGCCACAGGGGCACAAAAGAAGGGGACAAATACAAAGGTGGAAGTTTACATACAATAAAAACGTGTAAAATGTTATCACAAATGCAATTTAAAAAGTTAGTCGATTTTCCCCAATAGGGAGAGACAGTTCATATGGGTAACACATACCCCCGAAAAAATGTGCAACCCTCATCTCCAGGAGTACGAAGAGTGAGTACTCCTTTCCTCTCCTCCTCCTTTTCCTCAACCTACAGGCTGATATAGAGAGAAGGCCCATTCACTCAGGCCATTCTCGCCACTTTCACCCACCTTTCATAAAACTTGCTGGGGTGCAGCACCTCTCTTACCATCCTGATTCTTCTTCCAAAGTGGTATTTGAAAAAAAGAATCAGTTGTTGGCCGGAGAGAAAGGTGTCTGACCTCAACCCTTTCAACCTTGTCCACCATACAACCTCTTTCGCCATAGCTATCACACAAAGGAAAACCGCCTCTCCTTCGTTTTTGAAGGAGGGTGGCGGTTTGATCATGACAATGGACTCGGTGGTCAACCGGATTGGTCCCACCCGCGATAATAGTCGTTCTACATAGCCCCACAGGTTAGTGACGTCCGGGAGTGTATGAATGCGTGCGCGACGGTTTCTTCGTTACGCACGCACCTCGGACAGATCTTGTTTGCAGGGTCCCTGCCCGGGTGCCCATTTCTGTAGAGATTGTCTCGAACTGGTAGAGCTCCTCGGTAGCACTGCCAGGCCAGGGACTTTTGGAAGTTGACCATCGGTCCCGGGCGGAAGGTCCTACCAAACAGACTGGCCAGTTCATCTTCCTCTACGCCTAGAGTTTCACTGAGCGAGTCGTCGCACTTGCTGCGGATCAACCCTCTATAGAATGACGAAGTGGAGTCTCCACTGATCGCCGGGTCCGCCTGCCAGAGGGCTGTGAGCGCCTGAGCACATTCGATGTGCCAGTTGCCCATTTTCCTCGGTCTTTGCTCGACCCAGGACTGCAGCTCGGTCAGCGAAACGAGTCGTGGGAAGGGTCGCCTCACGAACGGGGCCCACACCGGTTGTCCGTTAGGAATACGTAGAGATGCTGCAGCCTGAGCGCGTGTTTGCGCATCGTCAACCACGGCATCCCCAGCCCTCCGTTAGAAGGGTGTTGGAAGCAGATGGATCTTCTCACCAAAGGAGCCCGCCTCTTCCAAAGGAATTGGAAGAGCGCGCGCTCCATTTTGGCGAGCGTTTTGGCTGGACAAGACACGGTCAAGCGGTAGTAGATGGCGGACGCTTTAAAAGTGTTCGCCACCTCCGCTGACATTTCAAGGATAATTTGCACTCGGCCCACTTCTGGGTGAGTGCAAACACCTTGGTCGTCAATTCGTTCCAGTTCTTCTCCACCTGGAGGTCCGGCTCAAACCGGACCCCGAGCAGCTTTACCGGTCCTTCCGTCCAGCGTCCGACGACGCCATCGGAAGGCATCGATTTGCCTCTCCACGATCCGAGTTGCAAACCGATGGACTTGTCCCGGTTCAGCTTCGCTCCTGTGAAACTTTCGTATTCCTTCAGTAAGGTGCCGACTTCCTCAAATTGCGAGGCGGTCGACACCATTAATGTCACGTCGTCGGCGTAGGCCAACGCCGCTTTCCGCAGTCCCGGTTCCAGAGGGATGCCCTGCAATAGCTCCAACTTCCGCAGTAGTAGCTCAAGAGTCAGTACGTACAGAAGGGAGGAGAGAGGGCATCCCTGTCGAATGGATCGCGTAATATGGAACGGCTCCGAGAGGTAGCCATTCACCTTGATCCTTGAGCAGATGTTGCTGTTGTGCATTGCAGCAATCCAGCCCCTGAACACGGGTCCGAAGCCTGCCGCCTCGAGCACCGCATCCAGGTGACGACGGTCAATCCTATCGAAAGCCTTAGACTGATACAAGTTGATCAGGGCCCCACCGAAGCCGGGTTTACACCCTACCCTCTCTATGATGTATCGCATGAGGTGGAGGTTGTCGTGTATGGACCTGGTCTGGATTGTGCATGTCTGCGCTTCTCCCACCAGGTTCCCGACGACAAGCGCCAGCTTCTTTGCCAACACCTTGGCCAAAATCTGTAACTCTGTGTTTTGCAGAGTTATGGGCCGGAAGTTGCCTATGTCATCCCCCTTATTCTCGTCCTTCCTGACTAGTGTGACTACGCCCCCGGTCACAGAACTGGGAATTCTCCCGTTCTGTTGCCAGTTGCAGTAGACCGCTTCGAGGAGACCGATGAATAGGTCCGGCATTGCTACGTAAAATTCGTAGGGTAGACCGTCGAGACCTGGAGATTTAAGTTTGCCACATTGGCTCAGCGCGTCCCCTATCTCAGCGGCTGAAATCGGCTTTTCGCAGAACTTTGCCTCGCTGTCCGAGAGTCGCGGTAGGCCGTCGAGGTATGGACCGAAATCCATAGCCCCTCTCGGCGCGCCGCCCCGCCCGAACAGTTGAGCAAAGTGCCGCTGAAAGGCCGCACACATCTGCTTCGGCTCACGTATCACGCGTCCGTTTTGGTCCTTCAAAGACCGAATCGTGGACTTGTTGCCACTTTTTGCCTCCGTCACTCGAGCCCAGCTAACAGCTTTGGCTCCCTCGTTTCCCAGAGCACGTATTTTGCTTCTGACAACGCAGCCCTCGTGCTTTGCGTCGAAGAACTGGTCCAAGGCCATTCTCGTTGCTAGCACGCTGGCTACGTTGCCACTTCTAATTACCTCTTCTACTTTATCTACCAGTTCCTTCTCGGTTCTATTTCTCTCTCTCTCTCTCTCTCTCTCTCTCTCTCTCTATATATATATATATATATATATATATATATATATATATATATATATATATATATATATATATATATATATATATATATATATATATTATATATATATATATATATATAATTGGAAAATAGTAAAATCGTATCTCTGCGGTTTGCAAGTAAATTCGGCCTACTTATATGAAATGAGTTATCAAAGCACTCGAAAAGTTGGGGCCTTAGAGTAATAACATACGTTTAAATAGCTTGACAAATCGAACATTGTGGTAGACGAATCTAACACAGAATATATACCAAACAACGATAGAACTAATCAGGTTGAGAAAAATGAACCTGGACAAATCAAACGATCAATCGTTTAAAGTGTTTCTTTGAATCCGAAATCAAATATCAGACTTACGTGACTGGCAAGCTCGTGGTATTCATGATCGAACGGAGGATTCAGTTTTTCAACAGGATTTACGTTCTACCAAGTGATAAGCTATATGTTGCTGCTATATATGCTGCGTATCGTATCTATAGCTGTCACGTGTTAATTCCGGCAAGGGAAATAACCCCCGGTTTTTGGCGGGTCATTCAAAATGTTAGACAAAGGAAATATTTTAATTTCCGCTAATCATCATGATAAGCTCTCAACTAGATGTTATAAAACAAACACAAATAATTAACCAATCAACAGAATTGTCTAATTAAATTAATTAGTTAATTATTAACTCTAGGAGAATAATATAATTGGAAAATAGTAAAATCGAATCTCTGGCGGTTTGCAAGTAAATTCGGCCTACTTATATGAAATGATGAGTTAGCAAAGCACTCGATAAGTTGGGGGCCTTAGAGTAATAACATACGTTTAAATAGCTTGACATGTATATATATATATATACATGTCAATATATATATAAATATATATAAGAGAAAAGGGAGATGTCCTACACGGGTGAAAGTATAACGAAAAGAAGTCGAAAATGCAACTAGAGTCTTCTTAAGAATATTTAGTTATATCCTTAAGTAAAATTGAGATGGAGGGTTTGTGGTTTGTCTCGCATCTGGTTGGTTTTCGAAAGTTCTTTCCTTTTATGTGGAAAGAATGGCACGAATTTCTGGGATTTTAAAAAAAGTAATTTGTTGGTTGATGACTGTCACGTGAATAAGTACAACAAATTTCGCGCCAGTTCACGTTCCAAAGTTCTTATTGTATTTACCTGAAAAAATATGGCAACAATTGTCATTTTTTTAAAGTGTAATTTGGTTGATGACTGTCACGTGCGTAAGTACATCAAATTTCGCGCCATTTCGTATTTGAGGATTCTTTATTGCCATGTTTACTCACATGATTGGCCATATATAATATAGGTGCCAGACAAAGATGGTTTTTCATAGAAAGTTTTATGCCAAACTAAAGATAATGGTCAATAAATGGGAGAGGGAGAAATAGTTCTGGTTCAGTGAGTATGGCTGAGGTCTTGCTGCGGTGTTAAAATTCAGACTTTCTATTGAAAAATATTGAATCTTTGTGTCGATAATAATGACGGCGGCGATGATGGTGGCAGGGTAGAAAAGAGAAATATATTTATTTTATGTGTGTGGGGGGGGGGGGGAATTTCTGATCCGTATAGTCGACTATCTCAAATGTGGACAGCCTATGCTAGACCTGTCTAGACCTATCTATTTCCCTACACAATACCCTATATACGACCTGGATGACCCGATATGCTTTGTCCATGTCCACATTGGCACATTCGGGAAATCCAGACGGTACATGTCAGGCAGCTGAAAACATCTGAACAGATTTGGTGAGGCTTTTACACATCCTCCACTATCCGCTAATCCTACACAGTCCCAGCGTGCATCTAAGATACCGTTCCAGTCGCCCACTAACACTAAAGAGCGTGACGTTTCAAGAAAGGTCTCCAGTCGTCGGAATAATTCAGGCCGTCCTGCCCCTCTCGGGCTATAGACAGCCACTAGCACGAAAGCTTGCCCTTCTCCGCTGGTCACGTCCAGCACCACCAACTTACCTTCTCGAGATCCAGACTTCTCCAGAACAACACAGCCAATAGGAGGTGGTGGGGTCGTTTTAATTTTCTTTTTTGGTTTCTTTCTTCCTCTTTTTTATTTGGAGGGGGAAGATAAGGATTTCTTTCTTTTTTTCTTTTCTTTTGCTGTAATGGTTTTCCACCCTCAGCGGCATCACAGTCTTTGTCCGATTTATCGATATCGGGAAGGAGCATGCTCTGCATTGATCTTGTTGTTGCTGTTGGTGGTGGAGGAGATGGTGTGTTTGTCGTTGGTGCTGGTAATTTTTCTGCCACTGCGACCTCGGGTGGTTTGACCACTCCAGTCAAGGCCCACAGCATAGGGAGAAAGGGGGCACGTGCTCGCCTTGGTGAGATTGGGGCAGAAGGCCTTAAGGTGCGTCTTTTCACCGCACCCGTGATATCTTGGGCTCATACCTTCAATAGTCACGGGTAGATAGCTGCCCTCGTCCAGGTCGATCACGTCTGGGATGGCATCTATGCTCTCGTGGTCTGCTTGGATGATTGGCTCCATCCCCGAGCCTGACCAATTTTCCTGTTTTATCCGCATGGCGTCTAGAATTGTTGTTGACTCCTCGACGTCAGCAAGGACGGCGCCATCATCCAAACGATCTCCACTGAAGGCGGAACCTATGTCACTCGGACCCCCGTGACTCTCTGGCCGCAGTATGTGGGAACTATCACTATTTCGTCATAATTATATGCCGGGATATGCCGATATATAAAGACAGAGAGATCAAAGCCAACCGATCAGATATAGTAAAAAAAAACACAAAGAAAAAGATGCCTACTAATAGATGTATCAATCCCCACAGATGACAATATATCTTCCAAGGAAATTGAGAAACTTCTAGATATAAAAATCTAGAGATGGAAATAACTTGAATGTGGAAAAGAAAAACCTTACCGAAAGAATGCACCAATTTCTCGATGAAATCATCATCCTTCTTTTTTAATAAATAGAGTGCAAGAGAAACTCATACAGCTGCAAAGATCGGCTATTAATAAACAGTATGGTACTCGAAAAATATATACATCTCTCCTTTCATAAAAGACTTTGTGCAGCTCAAATGAGCTCTTCTCCAAATACGAATGTCAATGGTCACTTGAACGAGAATAATTTCAGCCCAAGCCCTCCAGTTTAGCACCACGAAGAAGACAAAAAAAAAAACGATCGGAATCAAAACACACCCTAAATTCTGTTAGGGTATGACGGGAAAGAAATCCAGAAATGAGACCAAACCTGGGCGAAAAAATTAATTGTGAATGTAAGAAGAGAGATTTTTAGAAACAAGTAACTTAAATGACATTTACAAGATGTTGAAAATTATTTGAGAATACCAATATATGAAATTGATAGCAATGAATATGTGAAATTGATAGAAATGAATATGTGACAGAAGAGACACCACAAACAATATTGATTATGTTGTCAACAGGAGAGATTTCACAGAAAATTGAAAGCATCTGAAACACGACAAAGCAGAGTCAAGCTGAAAGACAGATTAACATTATGGATGAGGGTACTTCTATTCATGAACATAAAGATCAGATAGAATAAACAAATCAAGAAATTATCAATCAATTTGGAAAAAAAAAAGTATTGGTGAAAGAGAGTCCTCGCAAAACTTGACATGTAACAACCAGAACAAAAGACACGTAGGAACTGGAAACGAAGCTGTTAAAGAGATGGAGCCTGATGTATCTGAATTGCATGAGATTAGATATGCCTAAGCAACAGTAATATAAATGCGTTAAGGAAAAATCAACAAAGGACACAACGCTCACACACACAAAAAAAAACAGCCTGGAAGATAGAAATTGAGAAAAAAGTTGAAATGATGAGCAGAGAAATATCTATCCTGGTTGAAATATATGCTGAGACAACAGTCAAATCAAGAAAAATAACGAAATAGATTAACAAAGTCACTTCAAAACCTGATATTCCATCAATCAATGAAACCCTGAAACAAAAGTGCACCTGAAAGCTTAATGTATCAGGCGATTTGAAGAACGGCACAGGTTTTACAGGCAAAGTAAGCTGTTTAAGTCAAATGCAAAAAGGTCTTATAGGGACATTGAGACACAGACAATTCAAGTAAAGCAACCTCCTTTATTTCATGAAATTGAAGAATTTTGGAGACAGAAAATCTCCTGGTGCAAAAACAGAATTGATAAAGACATGGAAAAAGCATACAACAATTTAGAAAAGCAGACTTGGCAAAACAGAACTATGGAAGAATTGGGGATAGGCTAAAGAAAACCAACAAATGTAAATCTGGAATTGATAAAATGCCAAACATTTCTTTATCTTCTCTAACTGCTACCCATGATACGTTGGTAAAATGTTATAACGAAATTATGCACAGCCCTCAGAATGCTCCTTATTGGTTTGCACAAAGTGTAATATATATCTCGCCAAAATCAACAGAGAAAAATATTCCAAAAATGTATCGTCCTATCCCTTGCCTTCTCACATCATACAAAATTCTCACCTCAATCTTAACTGAAACAACCTACAAAATTTATGGATCAACATCATCTTGTTCCTTATTAAGCATTAGCATTAAAGCCCAGCGTTGCTCGGGATCAGTAAGTTACCAAAGTTAGGTTGCACCAAACATTTTATGGCAGCACATTTTTGTCTGCCAGGCACTGGGTGAATGAAATGCAGACCTGGACTGCCGAAGCAGGAGCTGCGCCAGCAGTGACAATTGTAGTTTTGCCTATGGATATTACCTCTGTGCAAAGAGGTGCTGAAGTGTATTGTTTCACAGTACTTGCGCAACACGCGCGTAGACGATGCCAGCCGAACAACAGAGCTGCGATGGAGTTCTGCATAGTTGTCTAATGTGTGTTTTCTAAATTTAAGACAGTAGGGAGGGGTGTGATATGGGGGAGACTTAGCTGCTGTTTCTAGCAGGTGTAGTGACCTCATAGAGGATATTATTGTGTATAGTAAATAAACTGATACTTCTTTCTTCCACGTTCGCTGAGAGATGTTTTAAAAAAGATGTATCGCTATTTTTGTTGTTGAATAAATGTATCTGTTGCTTTTGAATAATTGTTGTCATTGAAGTAAATAAATGTTTGACCGTTCCACACTCAAAAACAAACGTTCTCTCTCTCTCTCTCTCTCTCTCTCTCTCGCTCTCGCTCTCTCGCTCTCCTTCATTTCTTTCTCTCTTCTTTCTTCCGAGTTCCTAAAGGAAGTTTTCAAGGAGTGGTTTAAGCGTATATAAGAGAAAGTTGCAGCATGTATGTAGTTTTATCGAATTTTAAGGGGAGTAGAGAGATGGAACCAGATTGTATTAGAGGAGTAAAGCGTCATGTATTTAGTTTTATCGATTATTTCCGTAATTGTGGGTGAGTTAAAAAAGATAAATAATCGTTGACCTAAATTAGACCATTTACAACATTCATACAGACTTTGATTCGAATCGGTTTGAAATTGTGCAAATGTTTAAACATGAAATATGCACACACATACACAACAACAATCTGCCTTTTATAGATAATGATAGAGGTTATCACCGAGAGTCGTACGGGTGCAAACACCAACTACTCATTAAAAGCATGATTCTGGAAAACTATTATAAACACAGAAGTTTGAGTACTGCTTGGATTGACTATAAAATGCATATGATAATTTCTCACTCATTGATTTTGAAAACTTTGGATGTTCTGAAAATTTCTCCAGTAACATCAAACATCTGGAAATACAACATGTCTGTATGGATTACAAATCTATCACTGTAATACAGTGATAGATATAAATTCCAACAGCATAAGTATTAACTGTGGTATTTTTCAAGGTGGTTCGTTTTATTCCTCTGATATTCTGTATTGCCTTCACATTGCTGTCTCTAGCACTCAACAAAACAAAATATAGCTTCAAAATTGATAGCAAAACCATAAATCATCTGTTTTATATTGATGCTATGAAACCATGCCTAAAATGACAGCGAATTGGAAGGACTATTGAAGAGAGTTAAGGAGTTCAGTGATAGTGTGGGGATGGGGCTTGGATGGGGAAAATGCGCAAAAGCAACATTCAAGAAAGGCAGAATGACAAGTACAAACTCAATGGAAATAGATGTGCATACAATTATTAAAGAACTGGAACAGAAACAAACCTACAGATACCTAGGAATCTATGAAGGCCAAGGTGTTCCTCACGGTAGTATAAAAAAGAGAATCAGGAATGAATGTTACCGGAGAGTAGGTGCTGTCTTGAAACCTGAATTCAGGTCAAAGAATAAAATACTTGCCATAAATGTACTTGTAATCCCAGTTGTCACCTATAATTTCAATATCATAAATTGGAACAGGTCGGGCGTTATGCTTTCTAGCACAGAGATATGTCCCTTTATGATCTGAGTTCAAATCCCGCGGAGGTTAACTTTGCCTTTCATCCTTACGGGATCGATAAAATAAAGTACCTGTAATGCACTGGGATAATTGCTGGCCTTGTGCCATAAAAAGAATGGGCACCAAAATCAAAAACATTTGACCTGTAATAAATTACATCACCCAAAAACAAATGTGGATCACCTCTATTTCCCTGGACAAAGTGAAGATAGACGAATGTTCTATTTTGGGCTCTCATGTAAAATATTAACCATTGGACTTGAACAATACCTTCATTCTACAGAATGACTGTTTGCTGAAAATCGTCGCAGATCATGAAAGGAAGAACAGGTTACATTCAATCACAAAGAAAAGTAGAAAGTTGTGGAACAATTAGGAATAAATTTTGAAATTCTGAAATTAAATCTGGAAAGAAGATCAAAATGTTGGCAAACATGAAGGTCAACTGAAATTGTGCACTAAATGGGAGCAAAAATCACTGCATGGGAAATATGTGCTCTGTAGCAAAGAACCTGATGTAGATCAAACTCTCATCCATCAGTGGCTGTGGAGTTTTGAGTGGTAAGAGTGAGCGCTTTATTTTGGTTACACAAGACCAGTGTCTTTCAACGTGCAACTTTCAAGCCAATGTGAACAGAAATGGAACTGACCCAAAGTGCCGATGTTACAATGGCAAATTGAGACTATTGACCACCTGATTGCAGGCTGCAAAGTATTAGCTCTTCAGGGATATAATACGAGGAATGATAGAATGGTGCAATATTTACACTGGGTAATATGCATGTTTTATGCCACCACTCCTCGGCTCAGAGAGCTGGGAATTCTCTCGTTCTGCTGTCAGTTACAATAGACGTCCGCCAAGACGCTTCCGACACAAGTCTGGCATGTGTACGTAAATATCGTAGGGCAGAACATCCAGACCAGGCGATTTACCTATCGTACAGCTAGTCATTGCCTTGCGTACTTCAGCGGCTGTTATGGTCTTTTCGCAACACACCGCGTCAGTGGTCGAGAGCCGCGGCAAACCGTCGAGGTAAGCACAAAAGTCCATCCCGTGATCCGGCCCCCACTGCCTCCGAACAGCTGAGTGAAGTGCTGCTGAAAATCCGTACACATTTGCTCGGGATCGACTAACATGTATCCGCGGTGGTCCTCCAAAGACTGGATCGTAGCCATGTTACCACGGTGTCCCTCCGCCACTTGGGCCCTTCGAACGGATTTCATGCCTTCGTATCTGACGGTGTACGTCCTAGTTCTGACAACGTAGTCTTCGTGCTTTGTGTTGAAGAATTGGTAGAGGGCCAATCTCATCGCAAGAACGTCGGTCGTGATGCCTTTACTAAGTGCCTTGTCTAATTTTCTAACTAGTTATCCCTCTACTCTATTTTCCCTATTGCTAAAACCTTTCCGAACTTAATGGACTCTGTTCTAATCGCACTTTTTCAGGGCGAACCACCATTTGTGTTTAACGACTGATCCCCTGAACGCTATATAACTAATTCACTAATCCGTTCACTGTTCGCTTTGCGTGCCTTGAGTGACGCGTTCAGCTTCTTGTAGCCGGGTCCCTGTCTATGTTATTGTTATTTGGACGTAGCAAGAAACAAAAGTCTAGCTATACACACACACACATACACACACACACAAACGTATATATACATAAAAAAATACCTGTACTTTTGAAATTTAGTGATTGCCACAAAGACATTACCAACTTCCCTTGACAATTGAATACAATAGGCATGAATTGCTACTGTCCATATTCACTAAAACATGACAGACCTGTTTTTTAGCATGAATGTCCTACCATATTTGGAGCCTAACGCCATGATGATCCACAGCCTAATTATACTTTATACTTGAGTCACGTTTATGTAAAAACCCGAGAGAAGCATGAAACTCCTAATATTTGGCGCAAGATTACAAAAAAACATATTTGATGCCTAATCACATGATTTTCCTGTACCTATCAAACCGTACTTCAGACATATAGCAATCTGAGTCACATATTCTGCATAAGATAGAAAATAATTCCCAACATCAGTTAGAATCGAGTTACAAGTCGGAATAGGCCCACACTTCACCATCACTCTTAACTTTTGAAAATTATGAAACTTTTGAAAGCGGTAAGTTATAAATTATTGTAAACAAACCTTCTTAAAGAATCCAAACTTATTTTTCTTTATAAATGCTTTTACAATATATTGCTTGTTACATATATTTTACAGATGATTGGTTCAAGATATGCATCAATGTGATAGACCTGACACCAGCATCTATCTGTTCCTCAGGGCGTATGAATCAATCACATGTTTTGATTGGTTTTGCATGCACCTGAAGAGCAGATCGAACGAAACTTTTGGAAAACATATGTAACGGTCGATATAAAATAAAACGTTTTAAGGTAAAACTTCGTCATATCATACTTCATGAATATGTACATACACACACACACACATATATATATATATGTATATATATATATATATATATATATATATATATATATATATATATATATATATATATATATATATATATATATATATATATGTATATATATACATACATATATGTATGTATGTATATATATATATATATATATATATATATATATATATATATATATATATATATACATATTCATACATACGTATATATATATATATAGACATTTATATACGTATGTATGTATATGTATGTATATATATATATATATATAAATATATTATCAAGAAAACGAAAATTCAGTGATGCATCTGGACTTAGTTTATTTCGTGTTACAAATGTTTCGCCGGCATGTAGCTCGAGTCATGGTCCTGTATGGATCTGGATGATTCTACTTCTGCGGGTTCTTTCAGACACGGGTGTTATGTCCGGAGCAAATTTTATCACTGGGGTGTTGTCATCAAAACAACACCCTCAAAAAATCCTCTATCCACTCTTGTCAGGCCATTGGCTGTTTTTACCCCACGTCATCACAAGTTCTGGTCAGTATCTGCTGCCACACGGTTCATCAACCATTTTCCGTCCGACACATTTCAATGGAGTCATGCTGGGTTCAGTACTTCACACGTCTGCCCACACTTCAGGGTAAGCACCCACACATACTAGAATAAACACATAATAACACACATATATTCACACTCATACCTATCTATGCATTCACACTCATACGTCTACATGCGCAGACACCCACACGGCCACATACATACATCGCAGTATATATACTCACACACCCTCTCTCTCCCTCACTCCCATGGACCCAGTCACACACACTTGTTGATACATGCCGCCACCAGACTCCTGACTGTTCTGTATCAATTGGGTAAGCATGTCCTATTCAAACGTACACATATATACACATACACATGCGCGCACACACACATATACGGCCAACCTTCTATACATTTAAATATATATATATATATATAACTATATATATATATATACACACACACGCTCCAACATACACACATACATTCACATACATACATATATACACACCTGCGTATACACACATATATATACACACTTAGGATTTTTTCATTCTGATGAATGAAAGTAAATATCGTTTGCTTTCAAGTAACCACTGGTAAACGAAATAATTATCTTATGCTGCTCATTAGATAACTATATGTATATATATACATATACATATAAACACACACATACACACACACACATATATACACAAACGTAAACTCACACATGTCCGCACACACATACGAACACATACGTACATAAACATTGCCTACACACGTACCTACAGACACACACACACACACACACATATATATATATGTATATATATATATATATATATATATATATATATATATATATATATATATATATATATATATATATATGGTGGTGGCTGCCAACTCGTTTTCGAGTACGGCCACTACTTTATATCCATGTAGGAGAACCCCTACCGATGCGCTGAACGAGTGTGACTTTTTAGTCCAGCCTGCGACATAAAAACTCTGGTACAAGCACTACACTTGTGACAATTATTGACACATAGTGCTTTGCCTTTGGTACCATGTGACGACAAGTGCAGAGAGATCTCCAGATACAAAGCAATGCCTGTGCCGTGAAGCTTTTATAGTGAGCAAAGGCACTGCACAAAGCCAGTCCCACTCTCTTAACCAAGATGATATTTACCAAAAAGAAGAACAAGTCAACATCATTGGATACCATCAGGGTTGCAGGTGTTATATCAGAGTTTTCCTTCTCCTAGAATTCAGCCTTGACAAAGGCTAAGGGGTCATCTCATATATACACATACATACACACAAAAAAGGAAAAAGGTTCAATGCGCCTTACTCTAAACATGTACGCACCAACGTGCCAGGACTTTTCTTCCGAGCGCTAGATGAGTGCTTTCCGACGACAAATAAGTACCACAAAATCTTCAACCGCCACACGGTGAAATTTTCCTTCTCCACGGCGCCGAATATAGCCGACTACATGGCTAGAACTAACGCGGTGAAGATGGCGCACACTGGCCGTCAACCGCGCCGACAGAGTGACCATGTTTCGGAGCGCGGTGAACCAGCTAGGGACCTGCCTTCAAATGACAACCCGGCCACCGAGGCGACCAGACCGCAATTCGAGGGCGATATGGTCCAACACCGAGAGGGAAATAGTGACATGGGGTGGACAAATACGTCGGCGGTGCAGCACACTGAGAACCCTGAGAGGGCCATTACAGATCGGGGCCCGAACATCGGACGCAAAAGAATTGACAGCAGAACTTGCAACTGTAGAGCGGGCACCCAGTGCCCCCTACAGGGAAAATGCTTAATGAAGGACCTAGTATACGAGTGTGTGGTTACGACCCAGAATGCGCATCGAACCTACATATGCGCAACATCCACGACCTTTAAATCGCGGATGTATAATCACACGAATTCCTTCAGGGACCGTAGCAGAAGGCATTCTACTTGGTTAGCGGACCTCGTGTGGGACATGAAAGAACCACGGCACCCCATACGCCCTGGAATGGAGTATCGTTCGCCACGCGCGTGCATATTCGGCTGGAAGTAGAAAGTACCGATTGTGCCTACACGAGGCCATGGAGATAGTCAGACTGAAGGATGACGCCGTCAACCTGAAGTCTGAAATTATCATGACATGCAGACACCAGAGAAGATGCACTTTTGCAGCATGGAATCCGCCGGGAGATGCAGCCAGGGGGCACGAGAATGAGAATGTACAGACCCGATTGGCCTAGCGAGATTAGGGGACCTGACGACCATGATGACGAAGTCCGACCCGCGGGGCAATCATATGTAGACCGGGTGCGCACGTGACCGGGCACGCAACATTGGAAGATGCACTCCATGGGCCGGGACCGGCTGATACGGGGCCCACTGCCGCCCGGCCCTGTGCACTAAACGTTTAGAACAGCACACCCAGACACGGTGCCATGCCCCATGGTGAACGTGGCGGGCGTCACATTGAATGTGTACACCGTCAATCGTGACTATATACTCTATACCTACCCCACTTTGGAAAAGATTGTTAATATTGTTATATCATTGTTTTATTACTGTTACCTGTTGTATACACGGACACAAGTCTGCATCTCATAATACCTGTGTGTAGTACGTCACATGGACGTACGCACCTTCTCATATACGTCCCCCGCTCCCGTTTTTTGTCGTTTTTTTCTTTTTTTCTATTTTTCTTCTCTTTTTTTTTCTTTATGCAGTTACATACAGATTTAATGTACCCTAAAATATTGTAAATTTATTTACATATTTTATTTTATTATCATATTGTGTTTATGTTCACGAGTTTTTTTTATGTGTGGACACATGTGTGTGGCTATATGTGTGTGTAGATGCGTATGTATGTGTATATATATATGCGTGGGTGGGTGTTGGGGTGTGTGTATGGGCTTGGGTGCATGGGTGCACGAGCTTATGCGCGCCTGTATGTGCAGACATGTGCATATATATACATGTGGCAGAATGTGAGTGTATGGGTGGGGGGCGGTGTATACGTGTGTATATATTTGAGCATATATATGTACACACACATATATATATATATATATATATATATGTCTATATGTGTATGAGTGAGTAAGTACGTATAGCCACATATGAGTAGGTGTGTGTGTGTGTGTGCGGGCGGGTAAGTGTGTGTATATATGTGTGGATGTGTATGGGTGTGTATATGTGGATGTGTGTGTAGGTGCAGGTGCATGCATTTACGGGCCTCTATATGTGTGTATATGTATTAGTGCATTCATATATGTGTTTATGTGCATCTCGTGGGAATGTGTGCGGATGTTTATATATGGACTATATATGTTTTTTTTTCATTGTGCACTTTTACTCCACCTTATTGTAAACCCCCACTGTCCCTGTCTTTGTATTGTCCCCTACATGTCAGCCCTGGGGGCTAATAAATGAAGTGGATTGGCAGTATTGGTAGAGGGTCGGACGCCATGCTTTGACGCATTGAGTTACGGCCCTTGCCATTCTGAGTTCAAATCCTGCCGAGGTTAACTTTGCCTTTCATCCTTACGGGGTCGATAAAATAAAGTACCAGTAATGCACTGAGATAATTGCTGGCCTTGTGCCAAATGTAGAAACAATTATTATTATTATTATTCATGTTGTATTATTTTATCACATACCCTCTATACATACCCGTATGAGTCTGTGTACGTGTGCGTCTGTGTATGTGTGTGTGTATATATATACGTAGGTGCGTGTGTGTGTGCGTGTGTATGTGTATGTGTGTATAATAGGGGGATATATATATATATGTATATATATATGTATATATATATATATATATATATGTATGAGTGTATGTAAATATATACCACATTGTATATAATATATTTCATTGTATATTTTTCTTATGTTATTATACTGTTTTTTATTGCATAATGTATTTCCAACTGTTCACTTCGTTTGTGTATATATGTGTGTATGTATGTGTGTGTATATATGTATATGTATATATATACATATAGTTATCTAATGAACGCCGAGGTTGACTTTGCCTTTCATCCTTACGGGGTCGATAAAATAAAGTACCAGTAATGCACTGGTGTATGCTGGCCTTGTGCCTAAAGTGGAAACAATTAGTTCGTTTACCAGTGGTTTCTTGAAAGCAAATGATATTTGCTTTCATTTATCAGAATGAAAAAATCCTAAGTGTGTAGATATATATGTGTGTATACGCAGGTGTGTATATATGTTTGTGAATGTATGTGTGTATGTATGTGCGTGTATATATATATATATATAGATATAGATATAGATATATATATATTTAAATGTATAGAAGGTTGGCCGTATATGTGTGTGTGCGCGCATGTGTATGTGTATATATGTGTACGTTTGAATA